>OV656866.1:25495076-25881516 GCA_927399465.1 Sarcophaga caerulescens
AAGAATGTGGATCATTAAATTCAATTGATAAGGACTCAGAATATTAATCGTATGACAGAGTATAGAATAGACTGAGGGATCTACATAAGTACATATTTTAAAACAGGTGCTTCGACAGTAACCCAACAATGCGTTCGTTCACAATTAACACAAATGCAAGTCGTCGTACATATTTATTAACAAGTCTATTACATATTCAATTTGCCAGAATAAGGATGTAACTTTTGCTGAAATGAAATTAAATTGTTTGTTTTATTTCTACCTACGCTAAGTGATTGTGTAGCTTGTTTTCACACATCTTTTTATCTCTAATCGTTAACATTTATGCCTTCTAATAAAAGAAAGCAGAAAAAAGAAACTTAAAGAGGCGCAAAATAATGATATGACATCAACGACTTTTTAAATTATGAATGGCATGACAAAAAACACACACAAAGTTATAAACTTTGTTAACAATTCCAATGAAAAAAGGTAAAGAGACTGGGAGAGAGAGAAAAAAAAAACGGAAACCGGCTTATGTAGAATTTCCAAACAGGCGATAACAAAATTTCCGTTTTGCGCTTTTGCTTCTGCTTAACTTTTTTTTTGTTAACCACCCTCCCCACCTACATGTGCGATATAAAGTATAAAAGTTATGGAAATTGTTTTAACACAAGAACATTTGAAAGGCAAAAGTATTTAAAGATTTCACACATTCATATCACCCACCCGCACACACACACACACACTCTTCTCACATATTTAAGACGTAAATTGATGGTGAAATGGTATACAGCGTTAAGGAAATACATGTTAAATCGTGTTTAAGCTCGATTTGTATTTAATATCGTGTCTTTTTGACTTTTGAAAATACTTTTGTTATCACATGTATATTTATGCGAATGTATGTGTGTGAGTGTTTATTTATCTGTCTGGTGGAGTCTTTTCTCATACTGTTTATCATGTGGTGTGTTAGTAAGAAAAATGGAGGGTGGCAGCCATGTTAAATAAATTTATTATTGACAGCGTTTATTTCATTTGAAATATTGCACATGAATTTAATTTTTCCATTCGATTTGTGTTTTATAACATACAAAACCATAGGTGGGGTGTAGTAAATCTTAAAAAGACCCAAAATTACATCAGTACACTAGAACCATAAATTGAATTTCTTTTGGACTTTTTCTGGCTTAATTTTCGTCTACTTTTTCACTTCTTCGAAAAGACTGTAACTAAAGGAGAGTTATACAGTATGTATGTATAACTGGGAACTACTTGATCACACTGGCTTGTTAATAATCTAGGAAAGCTGTGTATATTTTTCCAAAAAAAAGAGATTCAAATACCCTCTGAACTTATTTCTGCAGAACTCCATTAACAGCTACGTTCGATGAATTAATTCTTTTCAGCACCGAAATACTTTTCTTATCCTTTCATGGATTATTAAATTATTTCCTAAGTTTTGGCTAACTTTTATGCATTGCTTGTATAACTATCTTAATGTTTATGATTCCTCCCATTTTATTCTTGTTAAGCCACTATACTTAAGTGTTAAATATTTTATGTAACCTTTGCTTCTTATTGTCAGTGTAAGCTCTTTATGCCTGTATTAAGTTTGAAAGACATTAAAATGCGTACACAATCTTATATTGTTTATAAGTATATTGCAAGAATCTTTATATCAAAAGTATTTAGAAAAATATGTGGATACTGGAATAAAAGTTTGTTTCTATTTATGATTCGATTGCAAAAATAAATTTAAACTTTTTGGAAGTATAAAAGAGTTAAATGAGATAAACAATGCCGCTTAACACAATTTTATTTATTCATCATACATATATAATTGATCATTACAACCCTTCAGTCAGCTTCCCACAGCACTTAGAATATGTGTGTTAATTTTAAACATGATTGGCGGGACCTACGGCTTAAAGTCGATTCCGAAAGACAGCTTTTACTTTCTATTTACTCTCAGAGTTTTTGTAAGAAATTGCCGAGAGGAAGTTGTCGAAGAAATATTGGACTGTACTCATCATTATCATTAAATTCGTAGAACTTAAATTCCTCTATTCGTTTTCGCCTAAAAGGCTAGTCATTTATTCAATTCTTATTAAATTTTTATTACACATGGAATATAGAGTGTCGAGTATAATAGAAGCCTCTAACACAATCCGGCGTTGCATAATTTTGACAACAATATGCATTCTTTCATAACTGCTGATTATGATTACTTTGACTTGCACAAAAAGAGTCTTAAGTGTACATCGATCCCGAACGACAGATTTGAGGACCCTTAACGTTAACCAAAGACTGATTGAGGAGAATAACACTCAAATGTCGACAGATTCTAAGGGTTTACTAAAAATTCTTGACGAGCGACGAACGACGAACGAACAAAAATAGTATCGTGAAGATATTTCAATAGAGATGTTAACACTATATCACCACAATAAGTCCACCATAAGAGTGTAAAGGATGGAAGATCAAAAAATAAAAGATGAATAGTTTTTAGCAAATTTCTTGAGCTCAAGTCAAGAGCTCTGTATGCTTTATTCAAATTTATTCAATTGATTCGAATGTGGGAATAACTTCCTCTTTTATACTATATTTGAGCTGACTCGACAATTCCGAATCAACTCACTTAACTCTATATGATTCTTAACTTATTACATTATGTTCTAGTGACCTATATTCTAAATATATGGGTTGTGTGTATGTAACACTAACCAAGCCTTCAGTCCAACACCAGTAATGCAAGCAAAGCAGAATTCCCACGCTAGCCAGCGGAGAATACAATAACAACAACAACATGCATTGACGGCTTGAGCACACGACAAAAGCAGCGAGAGTCAATGTCCCAGAATTATGTTAGTGACGCAGTCACTTATGCTATTTGATATTCGTTTGTTTACATGTTGTGTCGTTAATGATCATTAGCCATACAAAACATTGTGTTGGCATAAACGGCAGTAGGGTCGTGCTACACCTCCCTTTTTCAGAAGAATGTTCATATAACTGAGAGTTCTATGGACATTCTTTTACAATAATTCTTAAAGTAAATTTGTTACTATCTTTTAATTTCTTAATTAATTTAATATTTATTTTGTTTTTAGTGATAATTTTACTTAGTTACTAAAAAAAATAATTTTATTTTAGATATTATTATTTCACTTTTCTGGCCAGTTTAGTGTTATAATTAAAACTATTTGTTATATAGCTTAAGTCTATTCTTATGAACTACTTGTTCTTTATTGTTTTTCTTATCAACTATGGTTACATTATTTCTTAAATCTAATTTCTTAATTTTATATGGACCTTTATATTGGTTATCCAATTTGTGTCCTACTTCATTTTTAACTAAAACTAAGTCACCTATTTTAAAATTGTAGTCTAATATGTCCTTATCATAATTATTTTTCTGCTTAATTTTATTTACATCTAATAATTGTTTTGCTCTCTTAAGTGCTATCTCTAACCTAAATTTTGCCTCTTTGGCATAGTTATCCACATTGTATAGTGGTGCAACTCTATCTATTTCACTAAAATCTTTAAAACTATTTGGCATTTTACTAAAGATCAACTCAAAAGGACAGTAATTGTGCACAGTTGATGGTGTTGTATTAAAGCAATACGTAAAATACTTAAGCCATTCATCCCAGTCGTCTTTATCTATTGATATGTATGAGCGTACGTATTCATTAAAAGTTCTATGACTTCTTTCTATCGTACCTAAAGTCTGGTGATGATGTGCTGTTGACGTTAGTTTTTCAATTTCGAATAGGTTGCATAGTTCAGTCAGTATAGAATTCTTGTATTCTGTACCCACGTCCGAAATGAACGTCTTCATCGGACCATAGGTAAGTACAAAGTTCTCGAATATCGTTTTTGCGACAGTTTTTGCAGATTTGTCAGGTATTGGTATCGTTACCAAATATTTGGTTAGGTCACATACTATCGTGACTGCGTATTCATTTCCATGAAGTGATTTTGGAAATGGTCCGATTGTGTCCACATAGACCGTATCAAATGGTTTATTGGGCGTCTCTGTGATAATCATTGGACATTTAATGTGCTTGTTTGTTTTTGCTAATTGACATTTGTAACATGCTTTAACGTATTTAGCTATGTCCTTTGTCATGTTTTTCCAGTAATAATATCTTTTGATCTTTTCAGCGGTTCTGTATATCCCGCAATGACCTCCTTCAATGGGATCATCATGATATTTCAGCATAATATCAAGAATTGCCTTGGCATTCTTCTTTTCAATTACAGTTACTTTGTTTAATAGCGCTATTCTAATTCTCTTCAATATTTTATTGCCCGTATCTTTAAAATCATTTATTGAGATAAATTCGAAAATTTTCTCACTAGGTGCTACTTGTAATTTATTGATATTTAGGTTACCGGCCACTTTTTCAAGCCTAGAGAAAAATTGTCCTAAGTCAAAATTCTCTGAAGTAAGCGTATCATTCATTTTTATGCTAGCTAATATTGATTTTCCTTTCTTTATGTAGCATTTATTAGGAAAAATCTTTAATTTATAAAACTTTCTGACGTCATTATTCTTAATTGGTGTATATATTTTGGGCTTATCTATGTAATCTTTTTTATGCTGATTATTTATTTCACTACTGGTATTTTGTTTAGTCATCGATCTTGTCGAGACTCTTAATACGCACGATACCTTTTTATTTATATTTTTAAAGTCCTCAATTGTAATTCGCGACAATGCATCCGCGACATAGTTATCCTTTCCCTAGTCTCCTAAGTCCTTCTTTTTCTATATCTATTTTCCTACCACAAAGGTCCATAATTCTTAAAATATCTTAATTTTTACTAACAAAATTGCATTTATTATGTTATTTTTTCATATATATTATCTTCTTATAATTAAGACAAAGTTTGCCACAATAAAACAATTACAATATAAATTTCATTTAAAACTAACTTTATAGGATAACACATAAGTAATCTTTTAGGCTTTTTTTTTGTGTTGTATAATTAAAAATTTCATCATTATTATTACTCTTATTAGAAAAAAAATTTTTGCCAAGAGCGGTTAACGCTTTCTGGCCTATGGGGGCGGCTGGAACGCTCCACTTTTTTTAAGCTAAACTAGAATTTTTTATTTTTGTGCTGTTTATTACCCTTTTGTTTTAGTTATTCTCCTTTTTTTCTTTTTTTCTTCGATGATGTGTTGTCAGCTGATCCATTTGTTTCACTTTTGGTGTCCTTGATGTCTTTGGTGACTTTGATATCCTTGGTGTCCTTCACATCCTTAGTGGCCTTGGTATCCCTGAGCCTAGGGAATATTTTACTGTCTCTCGGCCAGACAGTATCTTCCTTCACTCATCTGACGGATCTTCGGCTGTCCGTCAGGATAAAAAATTTATTTTGGGTGCTTTTGAGCACACCAGTTGTTGTTTATTTTTCGGGTCCTTGGGTGCTTTAAATTTAGCACACCAAGGCCCAGGCAGGATTGACCTGCTTTCGTGGGTGCTTAGTCAACTAGCACTCCAGGATTGGCAGGATCGCCATGTAAAGGATGGAAGATCAAAAAATAAAAGATGAATAGTTTTTAGCAAATTTCTTGAGCTCAAGTCAAGAGCTCTGTATGCTTTATTCAAATTTATTCAATTGATTCGAATGTGGGAATAACTTCCTCTTTTATACTATATTTGAGCTGACTCGACAATTCCGAATCAACTCACTTAACTCTATATGATTCTTAACTTATTACATTATGTTCTAGTGACCTATATTCTAAATATATGGGTTGTGTGTATGTAACACTAACCAAGCCTTCAGTCCAACACCAGTAATGCAAGCAAAGCAGAATTCCCACGCTAGCCAGCGGAGAATACAATAACAACAACAACATGCATTGACGGCTTGAGCACACGACAAAAGCAGCGAGAGTCAATGTCCCAGAATTATGTTAGTGACGCAGTCACTTATGCTATTTGATATTCGTTTGTTTACATGTTGTGTCGTTAATGATCATTAGCCATACAAAACATTGTGTTGGCATAAACGGCAGTAGGGTCGTGCTACAAGAGAATAACACTTTGTAATTTGGACCAAGGAACAGTCGAAGCAACAAATTGAATTGAAGGAATACAAAGAAGACCACGACACCTGCCTCTACCGGCAAGCATAGCAATTTTATGTTCTAAAATCAGCAGCTATAGCTATAATGCTAACTCACTATAGCACGATCTTCTAGACGGAAGTATCGACTATACGTGTTTTTCTAATGTTTTCTAGAAAGAATAACACTATCGAATTGCTGGAATACTGAGTGCTCACATTATGAAATCGAGAACAATTTTGCGAAACCACAGATCTCCCAATGGGACAGCACAGAGCATTATCACATTCGTATCATGTGGGTATTGAGACACAGTGGCATTCCGGTAACCACCATATCGAACACGTTAGCAGCACGTGGTTTTTGTACTTCAAAAACCTAAGGTTAATCAAATTAGTTTCGCATTCCGTATGCGATACTTGAGCAGGTTCAAACACGGGTAAGATTGCGTAGTAAATCAGATCAAACGTAGTTGCCGGATTCATTACTGGATACTGATTCAGATTTTTGCAAAAGTTACGAGACGTTGAGGAGGAGAGGGGGAGGTATCAGTTCCTTGCATACTTAGTACTTTCCCAGTGCTATGTTGGAGGAGAAAGGACCATCTAAGTTTTTACTATGAAGACGCACTCTCTGGTCTTTCGCAAACATGTATTTGAAAACTCGGATGTTGTAGTGTAGTATAGTCTCACAACACAACAATGTTGTTAAATCACCATCGTCTAGTAGCAAGGTATTAGACAAGAACCCATTGTTCAAACGCCAGCTGAGACGAAACGAAATATGAAAAAATATTTTTTCAACGACGTCCTCTCACCAGATTTCTAGCAAAAACTCTGAGAATTTTCAAAAAGTTTGTCAAAAATCTGACGTTCGGAGTTAGTCGTGTATAAAATTAACACACACAACATAGGTGGTCTGAGAAGCAAGGTCGTAAGAGGTTGTAATTAGCAATTGTGTGTCACAATACTCTCAGCCCCCTTTGAAGGTAGACAGCTACTTTTACCTTTAATCAACGTATTATTCATGAAGAAATTGTTATGATGGGGAATGATTTTCCAGCAAATAAAGAGACAGAGTCTGCATTTGATGTCTTTTTTAAGAAACAAGGCAGTTTTTAGTGAAACCAGTCTGTCAAAGCTATTACATATCACTAGCAAAAATATATCGAGTAAAACGCAAACTGTATCTAGACAATTGTTTCTAACGTTATGATGTTTTCTTTGTTAGGTGAGTTAAAAGTTTTTATGAATCAAACTCCTTCAATTTTGGACTAGATTTCCTATAATAATCCCGGAGGAGTTTAAAATATTTAATTTTACACGTACTATTGATCGCTTTCCTAACGGTTTTTGCAAGTATTTGTTGAAAATATATGATTTTGTATTTATAAATTAAGCAAATAAGTCTACAAATTCTATACACTTTGCTACTTTCTTTTCAATTTCCTTTACATTCTTCAACATTTTTAGGGTACATTTCATGCTACATATTAACACATTTTCATTTCGTATGAATTTTCCTTAATGATGTCTATAGATCGAAAAAAAGGGCACGCCATCATAAGACTTAATGATACTCCGACTAGGCGAGGCAATGAAATTATTGTTCGTAGTTTAACTATTTTGTTTTTCGTTTTGTTTCTAATCCTACTTAAGATGCCACCCACACTCTTTTTATTTTCAGTTTTCTTGGCTTTTTGTTGTGGCCTATAATTTTCGATTTCATATTATTTTTTTGTTTATTTTTTGGTTTTTTTTTGGATTTCAGGCAGTAATTTTTATAAATCAAATTATTATTGGATTTCCATTAAACGGATTTGTTTTGCTTCAATGCCTAGCATTTATTGTGAGGCGTTTATGTGAATATGACAAAAGGAATAGAGAGGCATAGTTTGGTAATGAAGCCTAAGGGGAGATATTATTTTATTTCGTTTATATTTTTAACACATGAAGGAAATTTTTGAACACATTTACACGTTTTTGTTCTTTATTGAACTGTAAAACCTATTCAGTTGTTAGAATTATATTGTGTGAGCACAAGATTCTTTAAGTTTTCCTTGTGAAAATTCAATGAGAAGTTTAAAGAATTTAATTTTAATTGAGTTTTCTAGTTTTACATTGTTGTATTAACTTTTGACCCTGGCCCTCTTTTTTGCCAATTAGCAAGAAAAAAGCAGAAAAACTTTCATTCTAATTCCATAGAAATACATACATGAATAAAATGCTTGCCTTAGTTTTCACATTTTCAGTTTTCTAACATTTCAAGAAACTTAATGGCATTTACGATGTCATAATATAGAGAAGAGAGCAACAGTTTTAAAATATTCAAAAGTTCTCTTGAAAAAATGAAACGAAAAAAGTTTCTTCTTTAAAACTAAAGAAAACAAAAGAATTTTCCTTCTCCCCTTACTTCCTTTAGATCTTAACGATTTTGCATGCATAATTCCAAAGTACTGAAAAACATGAAAATTTACAATCAAATCTACACACACACACACACACAAACACACTCAGAAACAAAGAAAAGGACCAACTCGGGAAACGTAAAAGTGTATGCAAAACAGTGCATCAAATCTAAAGGGGTTGGCTGGCTGCCTGCTGTCATTGGCGTTAAAGCTGAACTGTGTGAAATGCTAGAAATTCTGTATTTTGTTAAAAAAAAATATTCATCCACATAAATATGCTGCCATAAAATGCACAAGGACAATGCAAGCAGAACGAATGTTCACTTAAAAGAATCTGAAAAAAATTAAAAAAAAACAGAAGAACTGTGAAAAAATATTTTAAATGAAAATAAAAAGAAACAGAAAATAAAAACTCCAAAACAAAACAAAATAATATACACGTACATAAATGTCAGTGTATTACATACAATATTTGCATGGAGATAAATGTAAAATAAAATCCGATTCAAATTTTTGTTTAAATGAACACTCATACATGCAATATCCTTTTAAAAAACAACAACTACATAAAACAACAGATACATTTAAATGTACATCGACCATAAACACATAGACAGTGAGGGACAAAAGGAGAAAACACAATTAAATATATTCTCAATCGAAGAACAGATTGATATTTTCTTGAATTAGAGTCTTATAATTACACGTTAGACTTGTTTTGCTTCGATCTAACCGCAGTCTCTAAAGCTTTGGTCATCACTACCATAAGCAGTTGACCTAAATCCAATAGAGCTTCTAGCAGCGCTGTAGGGCAACGGTTCTCATTGCCCCTATTATGTCAACACTCGTTAGTCTCTGTATCTTGTCAAACTCCATTTGAGTTGTTTTCGATTTGTTCTATAAGCGCAGACAATTGCGCCATACGTCACTATTGTTCTGACCGTCAGGGTATACAACCAGTGCATAATTTCCCGGATTGTTTTGCATGCCATTATTATATGATCTCTCTACATAAACCACCCATGTCTACTTATTATGCAGTGATAGGCGTAGATGTTTGACCTGAAATTTCAGTGGTATTTTCTCCTCCAGGAGTCGAATATTCTTCAATTTTGGAAGTTTTATTCCTTTTTTGTGATCTTGGCTGTGTTTATTCTCATGCACACTGTCATACAACAACGACTTACCATATCAAGACCTCTTTGAATGGTGTTGCGTAGAGCCTCTTCAAATTTGTCTCTTGCCATCAAGGACATATCATCTGCACATCCTTTGCAGTCAATGATCGCCTCAGATAGTTTTGCCATCAGATCAAATACAATCATGACTTACAAACATACTCCACATTAAAGATAAAAGGTCTCCACCCTGTTGTCATGTCCTAATTGTGTAGGACCTCTGACATCCATTTAAACATCATTGGTTCCATACATCTTCATTCTACAGACTTATTTATGAACTCATGAGCAGTGTTATCTCCTTAAAATTCAATTAGTGTGTGAAGTCCCAAGGAAATAATATTCCCAAGGACTAAAAGAGAAACAAATGTTTACAATATAACTCAGTCTGACAATCACCTTTTCTTAACCACTGTATAGTTGAAATGATGTGTACATTTGCCTGTTCATAATGCTTATAAATATATTCACTATACAATTGAGTATAATTCCCAAAAAAAAAAAAAATTGTATGTGAATGCACAAGAAGCATGTATGAACAGTAAGTATATTTGCATCTTTTGTTGCTGTGCTGTTAAATAAATAGGAGAACAAAAAAGCGAAACACGAAGAAATCTGAAAAAAGATTTAAAGGAAAACAAAATTCTACAGTTTAATTCCATTTCGTTTTTATTTTTTTACTCAGACTTGCATGCATATTTACGTTTAAATATGTTGGCTTTGCGTTGTACGGATGTATGAGTAAATCAGATACACATTTACGCCTACTACCTAAGGTAGTGCCTACACAAAAAATTCATTTAATATTGTACTGGCAGCAGAAGTATAATATAGATGAACATGATGATGATGACGATGAAGATGATGAGGATACTTGAGATAACACGTAAATAACTCATAAGAGAACGTAGCATACATGCATCTTGATGTTGTTATAAAATGATAAGAAAAGAGAAAGAAAGTATAAAAAAATTCATACTCTAGTTAAACTATCTCTACACACATTTACACTTACATGAGTTTTGTATGTGTGTGTAGGTAGATAGGTACGTATATCACTGTTTTTCTTGTAGTTTATTACTGCTGCTATACACAATTTGACGAGCATTAACAAGTATGTATTGCCAAACATGCAGTAGGTATCTACATATATTCCTACTAAATGATGTTTGCAATATAATTTTTGTTTTTCTTCATGTGATTGTTTGTAATGTAATAAGAAATCCTGAGTAATGAATCCACAATTTCTAAGAGATATTATTAATTCGATATAAATTAATGCTTCGTTACTTCATTGCTATGCATATTCTATCCTCTATCGTAGCAAATTGGTAAATGTATGGTAATAATTGTTTTATTTGCTATAATTTTTGATAAAAATTAGCAAATCATAGTTTATCTTAATAGTGCATATAGTTAGTTTTAGTGAGTACTTCATTTAATATGCCATCCATGCTAATGCTTTAGCAAAACTAATAAAATCAGTTGATTGCCTAAAACAAAATACAGAATTTGCTTACTGATAAGGATAAGGGTAGGATGCAAACTTTTGCAAAAAAAAAATGTTTAAATCATAACAAAGTAAAGTTGTTGTCTGTGAGGCTCAGAAAAACCAGAAATGATTGTGAAGAAGCTGTTGCATTAAAAAAAGTAGACTGTTTGGTGCTTTTTTGAAAATTACCCTGAAGGCAGAGTTATCATCAATTCAGAGGTCTATGGTTGAAATGATAACCTACATTTTTGACTTAAAGATTATAAACTAGATCGTAAGTGTTTTCAACAAGATAATGGCACAAGCATTACAATACGATCGAGACAATTTCTTATTTTGGTGATAACAATTGGCCACAAATATCATGCGAATTGAGGACATTAGACCTTTTTTATTTTTTTATAGGACTACGTCAAGGGCACCTAACATCAGAGCATTTGAAAACCAACATTCGTCTAGCTGCTGCTGATGTAATGTACGAAATATACGAAAAAGATTTCGAAAACTAGTCCAATTGAATCGACGGATGCAATCAATCCAGAAGAATTAGATTTTATTGCCTATCCTTAATATCCATCCAAAACTAAGCTTCTTTTCTTATTACTTAATGGAACATTGATCTGCTACAAGGCATATCTTTCATCATTCATTTTAAGCAAAGCAAATGATTTGCTCAATATAGCAGGTTCTCGGATGATAGGGTTGCCATCTTTCGTTGCCTAGAAACAGCGCCTTCACGGTTAAAGGCCTGTAAACTTGAAACAAACGGCTTAAGCACCTTGTTTTTTTTCTAAATAAGGTTATGTTGACTGTTTGTAAGCACTGGAATGGAGCTGTCGCAGTCTGGTCTAGTGATGATGATTCATATCTGCTGCTCAAAAATTTATGGTTTGAATGAACCTTCAGGAATAAGTGATTAGAATTGGCCAATGTATCCCGACAATGCGAGACAAACCCATATTTAATGGCCTGAAAAAATCTAAAAAGCTTCACTACCAAGTTTTAGCGCCTATCAGGTATAGATCAGTGCATTCAGACTTTACTCTGCAAATAGTAATCGAAATTATTTGCGCTCGTTGTCTGAAATACTACATACACACATAATCCTTTAGTCAGGATTACGACCTAGTTTCTCACACCACTTTTGTTGTATGGGTTAATATTATTCATGAGTGGCGGGACATACAGTTTAAAGTCGACTCTGAAGGATTAATTGTTGAGATTTTATTTTCATGGCAATATTTATTTACTCTCAGAGTTTTTGCCAGAAATTTGCTGATAGGAAGTTGCCGAAGAAATATTTTTTCATATTTGATTTTGTTGGAGATGTCGGATCTAGGGTATCCTCACGTCTCATAAGCCAACACACTACCTACTAGCAAAGAAAATAAAGTATAAAGAATGTGCATCTTAACATATTTTGGAATATTTTTCAAAAATATTTCAGGACGCGGGGGGAAAAAGATAGGAGG
This sequence comes from Sarcophaga caerulescens, assembly GCA_927399465.1. NCBI lineage: Eukaryota > Metazoa > Arthropoda > Insecta > Diptera > Sarcophagidae > Sarcophaga > Sarcophaga caerulescens. Next base: position 25,507,696 of record OV656866.1, read on the forward strand.
GAAGTAAACAGAAACGAAGAGCGTAACAATGCGTTACTCTCATTCTTTGCTCTCATCGCGATGAGATCAAAGACTATAAATATATGAAGATGTTGCACTGCCAGTGCCAAATTTGTCGATGGCAGTACGGCTACTGCCACTTATTGTACTCAGAGAATTTATTATACTCAGAGAACGTATTGTTCTCTTCTCTAATTTATTCTCATATGCGTGTATACGTGTACATTGCCAAATAAAATAATAAACAAACTGAAAGATGTCTTGTTTTCACAAAATGTATGTGCAAATAGCCTGTGGAAAAGAATTATTACCGTTTGTTTTATTGTAGGGTAAGAATATGTGTTTTATTGTTGTAGAAATGAAACTATATCGATTCGCACCGAAATAAAAAATCCACATTTTGTGTGGACATTTGAAACTGAAAAATTGTTTTATAAAAAGTGTGAATTTAAAAATTGTAGTGCATGCTCAAACAAAACGTTTAATAAATATAATATATAATTAAAATCATAAATCATATTTTTAGAAGATATTGATAGGACTGGAAATATATCAGAAAGTACACATACCCCTGATATAGATGTCGCAGATATATACAATGAAAATAAAGAATATTTTAATGAAGGCACCGATTGTTTTACGTCCAACAATGTGCCAATTGAATTAACATCAAGTCTATATTTTGTTGGTTACATAGCTCAAAGAATATCTTGCGTTAAATGTCGTGTGGATATAATCAAACCAGCGCAAATTTTGTCATATCCTTCAGAAATGTTCGTTCATGCAAAAAATTATATAAAAGATTCCGACTTTGGAAGTTTGTGCGCTCCATCTGATTTATTTTTTGAAGTTTGCAAAATTCATATGTCTTCGAAAAAATTTTTTTAGAAAATAAATCTATAAAAAACAAAAAAACATTTGTAGTTGGCCAAAAAATACAAAAAATGCACAAAAAATACAATTTATTCCTTGGTTTGATGAAAATAACGAATGTTATAAACACAGAATGGAGATGCTTAATTTACTAATTGTTGTTTTAGTACGGAAGCATTCCACATGGGAAACATACAAATTCAAATTATCCAGTATGGAAAAAGTTAAAATTTTGAACCATTAAAATGATAAATAAATTTAATAAATACTAAACAAAAAAAGCACTCGTTTTATTACAACTTCATTCTATACAAAAATAGACACATATGGTAAATACATACATACATAATTGAATAGTAATATATAATTCGGTGCGAATCGATATAATTTCATTTCTACAACAATAAAACACATATTCTTACCCTACAATAAAACAAACGGTAATATTTGTTTTCCACAGGCTATTTGCACATACATTTTGTGGAAACAAAAAATCTTTCAGTTTGTTTATTATTTTATTTGGCAATGTATGTATACATATATGCACACACGTATACACGCATATGAGAATAAATTGCTTAGAGAAAAGAACAATACGTTCTCTAAGTATAATAAGTTCTCTGAGTACAATAAGGGTACTGAGTCTTTTTTGTTTTCTTTCTCTCAGTTAACATGAGAGTGAGAACGACGATTCAGCTTTCCCTGTTACCTACCCCGCTCATAAGAAAGAAGCACAAAATTTTGTCAATTTTAAAGTTTTTAAGTCTTTGGTCAAACAATAAAAACGATCATACATACATAATCGTACATACACATATACATACGTACGATGAGAGCAACACATTGTTACGCTCTTTGTTTGTGTTTATTTTTCTCCTGTCTTCCCTCCCTCATCAAGAAATAATTTTTAAAAGAGATTTTGGTGAGAGCGGGTCTTACTGGTACATCCCGCCATAAGAAATTTTATTTCTACATGATGCGCATTCTTTATATCCATATTCTTTGCTACTAGTCTGAAATACTCCTTTGTAAAAAAAACCTACAAAATGTTAAGCCAGGAGGAATTTGAAAACTTCCTGGTCATTAAAAATTCCTTTTCCGTATAAACTACAAAATTTCAGATTGAATGCAATTATATAGCAACCGCAAAAACGGAATTAAGCAGGTAATAATGGCTAATATTTACTCGATTTAATGTGATTTATGAGACTTTCATAAATTAGTACCATAAAAAATCCCTTCCCGTTTAGATTTGGCAACTCTTTTTAGTAAAAAAAAAAACAATGTTAGAAAAAAAGAAAAAGGAAAAAGACGCAAATAATTCATGTTCTAAAAGTGTGATGAAATAATTTTTCTTATTTTATATACCCGTGAGTGTGTGTGAATAAGTGATACCCTAGACAGGCTCCAACTATCTACATATGAGAGTAAAAGAAGCTCTTCACAGCTCTTCTCTAACAGGCAAGGCGAATTTTTATTTTCTATTACATTATTTGCAATTCTACACTTTTACAAGGGGGCACTTTAAGGAAACTTCTAAAGAAAATGCATGTATGCACGATGAAAGCAAAAAAGAAATCTATTTTAAGAAAAATTACAAAAAATAATGAAAAGAAAAATTAAAAAAAAATAAGAAAAATTAAATATGGAATATAAAAATAAATAATCACATAAGGATATGCAAAGACCAGAGTGTGAGTATGCAGGCATATGCAGGTGTGTAACATATATGCAGTAAAACGTTCTCGTTTTTGCTATGTTTTTGCTTTTCAAGACAAGCAAAATCAGGTCAAAATATAATATAAAAAGTTGATGTTTTGACTGCTGCATTCATTTCTTTATAACAGTTCTTTCAATTTCTTTTTCCGTTAGTTTTTCTTGGCAGTATTTGTTCTCCGTACACGAGGTATGTGAAAGCAGAGATGGATGGTGTTTTTTTATTTTACTATACGTATTATTTATTCAAGTCGACAAATATGGGTGTGCAGCAACATATATTTTCTTGTTCCTATTTGTTCATCTACTTCATCGTCTTCATCATCCATTATGCAGAGTTATTTCTACCAGACAAGCAAAATTTACTTTAACTGTGTTTGCATACACTCGACTACCTTTAGTAGTTGAGTTTGTTAGTTATTCTCTAGAGTTTTTACTTAAGGAGTCTTACAATTGAAATTATTTTGCCAATGGAATACCCCATATATAAGTGTATATGCAAAAGCAAATTATTTACTGTTAAAATTTTACTGCTTTTGCCATCACTTCTCTTGTTTTATTATTTAACTAATGAGTTATTATTTATTTTCTCTATTTTCCGTCATTTTCCTTTCCATTTATTTGCTTTCCTTTTTTATTTTTTCATAGTTTTTTTTTTTTTGCAATTTTTGCTTTATGCCGCAGGAAAAGTAATAAAAAGGATTTCATTTTCTTCAAACTAGAAAACTATGCAGTAATGATAGAAATTTTATTACAGTTTTTTTCCATTCACTGTTTGAAGGAAATCAAGCGGATTTAATGAAATTGGGTTAAAGAGAAAGCATTTTAAGCATGACGCATTAGACTGATAAATTCGTTTAATTAGTCCGTTTTAATAAATAATTTTCTTTTTTTAACACATAAAAGTGGGTAATACTTAAAAATATTGAATTTTAAAGAGTTCTTAACAGTTTCACTTGCAATTATGATCATTTTTTTCATTTCCATTAAAGACAGGATGTCCTTCAAACTAACGTCTTAAGCAACAATTCTTATGGAAATTAAAGAATTTTATTTTCAAACAGTTACCAACAAATCAGAGTACCAGTTAGTCGCTCAAATCAGAAGCTTGTATAGGTTATGAAGGCCAGTATCACTTCTTCAGTATCACTTCTTGCGCGGCAATTTGTGCACTGACTTGAGCCAGATTTTGTGCTGTGCCTCTTATATCAAAAACTTTTTTTTTTCAGTAGATTGAAAATATTATGCCAGCTTCCATTTGTAGTCGCCGTAGTCGAGTAGGTAGTATGTTGGCTTATTAGACGTAAAGCCAGGGTTCGAGCCCCAGGCCAGACATCAAAACAAAAAGTATTTCTTCGGCGATTTCCTCTCAGCCGGTTTCTGGCAAAAACTCTGAGAGTAAATAAATTGCCATGAAAAGTTTCTCAAAAAATCTGTCGTTCGGAGTCGACTTTAAACTGTAGGTCCCGCCACTTATGTATAAAATTAACACACACAACATAAGTGGTGTGAGAAATTAGGTCAGTAATCCTGACTGAAGGGTTGTAATGACCAATTATGTATGTATGTATGTATGCCAGCTTCAATTTGCAAAAAATCCTTCGGAATATATGAAGAAGCTTAAAGTCATATGCCATGAGTTGGGTTATGTGGTTGACGCTTTTTGAATGATAAAGTAAGAAATATACCAAAATCTGAGCTCTGGGGTGTATGACCTATACAAATGACGTGAAAGAATTGTTGAAAGTGGTTACAGTAATTTAGTGATAGAACTAGGAGAGAGTGTGAGTCCAAGCCAAAAAAAAATTTTTTTTGCGACGACCTCCTCTCAGCATTCTTCTGACAAAAGCTCTGAGAGTAAATAATAGTCATGGAAAAGTTTCTCAAATTTGTCATTCGTTGCCGACGTTAAACTATGAATAAAGATAATGCACATATCATGGTTGGTGTTAAATACTGGCAGTAATCCCGGCTAAAGAGTTGCAATGGAATTATATGGCGAGCACGCTGTAGCAGAAACATTGCTTATCAAGTGTTGTGCACGTATCAAAAGTTATGGTTACGATATCTAAAAAGTTTTTCCATAAATTGAAAACATTACTCGATTAAGATGAGTTCCAGATGCAAGAAGTTATTAAGCATGACTCATGTAGCCATTTCAATCGTTCAAAAGCAACAGGAGTCATACAAAATAAATAAATTGAGTACCATATGAAATCATTTTGCATCGAATCATTACTGACGGTGAAAAATGAATCCATTACGACAAGCACAAGAGCAAGAATTCATATGCCAAGTGGGGGCAAAAACCAAAATCTACGATCAATCAGAATATTCATTGCACTCAGGTAATACCTTGTATTTGGTCGGCTCGGAATGGTGTAGTCCATTATGAGCTGGTATAATCGGCCAGAATATTATGGGAGAACCTTACATATGTACATACATACATTCGTCATTGTAACCCCTCAATCAGGATTACGACCTAGCTTCTCACACCACTTATGTTGTGTGTGTTAATTTTATTCAAGAGTGGCGAGACCTACAGTTTAAAGTCGACTCCGAAAGACAGATTTTTAAGAAAATTTTTCAAGGCAATTTTATTTACTATCAGAGTCACTATTGACACAACAATTGATTCCTTTGGAGCGAGAATTGAACGAAAAACAGCATGAATATGGAATCAGACACGAGGCCGTAATTTTCCACCATCATAACGACTGGCCATATATTGCGGTGTAGGTCAAAAACTATTAGAAAAACAGTGAATGGGAAGTATTACGACACCTACCGTATAGCCTATGTACCATTTATTTTGATTGATGCAGAACGATTTCACTGGAATAGGGTTCACTTCAGAGCAGGGTATCAAAAATTGATTCGATTCTTGGCCGCAAAAGGTGAATGTTTTTTTTCAAAAATTGCCCAGAAGTTGGCAAAAAATCGTAGCCATTTATAGATGGACCTTAATTTGAGTGACATGTTCTTGACTAAACCTTTAATAATCTTCTTCAAACTTTAATGGAACATATGTTCCCAATAAAAGTGGGTGTTTTTTTCTACTAACCGTTTAGATTTAAAATATTTTAATACAAAATATTGTGATATTTCTACATGATGCGAACTACAAGGACTGTATATATTTTCATACTCCAATTTCTTACACGAGAACACGATATTTTATCACAAATCTTAAAAATATATTTTCGTAGACATTATTTTTATAATTCATTTAAAATTTTTCGCTGCTTCCGGTCATTAAACTTTTTCCCATTGTATAAAAATTTTCTTCCGTTTTTCAACAAAAAAATTAAATTATTTTGCAGTCATTTGCTAACAAATAATTTGTTGTCTTTTGCTTAAGAAGTTTATGTTAGTAACTCTACCCCTTGCCACTTCATTCCGAGTTATAAATACTCCTGCATCTATATTACTTATGCTTTTAATCCTTCTTTACTTTCTTTACAACTTTTTTTTTTGTTATAAACTTTACAATTTTCTGCTATTTAACGTCTTAAGCTGTAAACGAAATTTGGCTTATACGTTGGTGTTTACGGAGGACATAAATTCAAGTGTCAGGACACATAAGTCTTTCAACCCCTAACACCCAACTTTTTTATTGCAATTTTATGACTTAAACGTTCTCTTTCTTTTTCTTTTATGTGTTTTTTCCCCATCATTATTTTTTTTTTGGTTTTCGACGCCATATATTTTGTCTTCTCTTTTTCATTTTCACGATTGTTGTTGCTATTTTTCAAAGTCTTTTGCTATTTTCGCAAAAAACATTTTTTATTTGATTTACTTATTTTCAAAATATCCATGATTATGTGTGTGATTATGTATATATGAAAAGCACGTGTATAACGTTAATATGTATGATTAAACGTCTGTAGTAGCGACGCCATCATAATTTACACTCCATGCATGCAAAACAAAAACAAATACATATTAACTACCATCCAAGGCAGACAGTTTAAGATGTATGTGTGCTAGAATTTACTCCTATTTACGTGTAGGTGTTGTAGTATATTCGTACAACATGTGTATGTATTGATGGTATCACAGAGTGATTATAAACATATGCGTAAGCAAAGAGGAAGAAGAGAAAAAATGTTGAAAATACTCAGAGTACCCCCCAGAGCTGTTTAACAGTTTTTATACTGGTGAGTGCATGTGATGTTGATTGATGATTGTTTGCAGGTTTTTTAGTTGCATGTTCCAACGATAAATTGATAATAAAAATAGCTCAGAGTAAAGGAAGACACGAAATCGATAGAAAACTTAAATAATTTTTATTAAGAGACTAAATGGAACATGAAATATTCAAATAACATTACCATACAATTTAAAACAAATGAATGAGAATTTTTGAAGCATTGATACAGGCATACCGCTATCAAAAAAATGTTTTCATTCATTTCATGATTTCAATTCCATGAAAGAATTCTTAATTGCATATGTATTGGTCCTTAGTGGGTAACTATATGCCTGAGTAACTCTTTAATATCGCGTTATAAATTACATCCATACATACATAATTGGTCATTGCAACCCTTCAGTCAGGATTATTGACCTAGTTTCTCACACCACTTATGTTGTGTATGTTAATTTTATACATAAGTGGCGGGACCTACAGTTTAAAGTCGACTCCGAACGACAGATTTTTTTGAGAAACTTTTCATGGCAATTTTATTTACTCACAGAGTTTTAGCCAGAAATCTGCTGAGAGGAAATCGCCGTAGAAATACTTTTTGTATTTTGTTTTGATGTCTGGCCTGGCGTTATAAATTAGTGACTACATAATCAACAGTCTAGCATGATTTTTAGCTCTTAAACATCCTTCATCTGAAGAATCCTTTATTACCTGAAAGGCTTGATAATAACGATATGAGCCGTAATTCAGAGGAGGCCTATTTCGGAGCATGACGGGTTGAATATGGTAGTGCAGAAATTATAACACTCGTGTTGAAATTCGGCATTTGTCGATTCCGTGGTGTTGCTTGCAATTGGACATATCTTACAGCTCATTGTGACGTATTTTGTAACTGGATTTGCAATTAAAGACTAACTCATGCAACAATACAGCCAGTGGAGCATTTATAACGCCTTACATGGGCTGATTGGGTGCTTGATCAAGAGACTTTCAATGCTAATCTTACGCGATGTTGTTCAATTCTGCCTCGATGGTTTTGTCGACTAGAAAACTTGTCGCTTATGAGGCTCGGACCCCACAGAAATTTGCTTGTGGAATAGGCAATCACTTACTTATTTCATTGGTCATTGCAACCATTTATTCAGTATTACAACCTAGCTTCTCACACCACTTATGTTGTGTGTGTCAATTTTATACAAGTAAGGCGAGACCTACAGGTTAATGTCGACTCCGAACGACAAATTTGAGCAAAACTATTCATGACAATTTAATTTACTTTCAGAGTTTTGCCAGAAGACATGAGAGGAAATTGCAGAAGAAATATTTCTTTAATTCCATTTTGTTAAGATATGAACTGGGCTTTGAACCACGGCCTGGTGTTTAATAAGCCAACACTCTAACTTAAAGACTACGGCGACTTGTGGACAAGGTTATGCTTTCGAAAAAGTCCTTGTTAAGTGCTGATAATTGTGTCGATGTGTCATTGGTACCTATTTAAACGAAAAGTTATTTCACAGTTCTTCCTTCAATAGCCAGGCTGGTGAATGTTGCTCTAATACTATTTCATCTACTCTGTTCCTGTGATTTTGATGTAAAAAATGGTCAGTCGTGTTTAATAATCTGGTAACTGCTGTGCCCATTAGGGCGAAACTTTACTTGAAAATCTACTAGGGATCACCTTGACCTTGATTAAGGCTGATCACTTTGTAGTTGTTCTACACAGGTTAACGAAAGCTCTCATAGATAAATAAAACGACAAAATTTATTCGCTTCTGAGCCGTAAGTTGACTGGCCGCCAAGTTGACTGACCGCCATGTTGAATGACCGTCAAGTTGACTGATCATCAAGTTGACTGACCGTCAATTGACGGAATAAAAAGTGCCTCACTAAAGACCGTGTTTAGCGACAACGGTTGTGTTTAAAAAGTGATTGCAGTGTAAACAGTGACGAGTCAACGTTGGTAATTAAAAATGTTTTGCTGTGTCTGTGAGAGATATCATCGAATTTTTTTATCTGTTTGAAAGATCTCTAGATGGCAATATATATATATGTGGAATATAACATCGTTCAAATATGGGTTGCAATCGAAATATTTCGTTTTCCAATCGAATAAATCAGGTCGAATTTAACCGATGGCATGATTGGTGGTGGAGTCGTCGTAGTCTAGTAGGTAGTGTGCTGGTTTACGTAAGGTTATGGTTCAAACCCCAGGTCAGACATCAAAACGAAATATGAAAAAATATTTCTTCGCGGACTTCTTCTCGGCAAATTTCTGGTAAAAACTCTGAGAGTAAATAAAATTGTCATGAAAAGTTTCTCAAAAATCTGTCGTTCGGAGACGACTCTAAAATGTAGGTCCCACGACTCATGTATAAAATTAACATACGCAACATTAGTGGTGTGAGAAGCTAGGTCGTAATCCTGACTGTAGGGTTGTAATGGCCAATTATGCATGTATGTATGTATGGTTGCTGTTGCTTGTGGCTTATTAGCATATATCTGCGACTTAAGAAAAAGTCTAACGCTGTCAAATCGAATAATCTCATTGACCAGATTATTAGTTCCGCGTGAGATAACCACAGCAAATTTTAGTTCTGTTCATAAAATTGAAGTAGATTTTCAATTGGACAACTAGTTTTCTTAAGTAACTTCGAAGTTCGTTACTTCCAAATGCCTTCAAACTTAAAATATTCTATGCCTACTACTCATAAAACAAAAATATTTATTTCCACCCATTAAATACCTTAACTTTATTTAATTTTCAGCCGCTCATTTTTTCTTCCACTTTTCCTTTTTCTACACTGTCTATTCAATTCACCAGAGTATATAACGCTGGCTCATAATAAGCCTACTTTTCATCATTAGCCTTGTAATTAAATAATTATAAACAAAAACACATTGAGAGTGTTGGCTGTTGGCATCACAAGCCAACACAGTTTAGTTTAGTTACTCTCTGTGTCTGTGTATCTGTTGCTGTATTTGTGTAATCTATTTCTTCTTCTGCTTTATTTTTAGAATTTTTTCTCTCCTTTTTAGATAAAATAAAGAGAAAATATTCTTTAATTAATCCCCATTTATTTCATTATGAGTGCCAGTATATTAAATACAAAAAAAAAACAAAGTTTGTAACCAAACCGGAAATAAAATTGTTTCCTTTTTTAAGAATCCGTCTGCAATTTTATTACTTTTTTTTGCTGTTTAAGCTTTAATTGGAGTGTTTCATTTTTGTCTTCTTCGTTTTGGCTGATAATTTTACTGGCGGTATATTTTTCTTTTTTTATAGTTTTTCCTTTTGCCAGATTTTTTTATGGGTTTTGATAACACATTTGGTTTCTTTTTTTTTCCTGTTTTTTTTTTCAAGAATTTCTTTTCATTTTATAGAGTATATAATAATTATCGTTGTTATTACTGCTATTTGGAGTTTCATTATTGCTCGGCAAAAGCAACTGAAAGGTAGCAGTGTGGGTAATAAAAAAAGCATATCTTGGTATAAAATTGTCAGCGTTGTGTAAAAAGCAATTTTAAAATGAGGGGACTAATTTAAATAAGAACTACCCTTAGCCAGATTTGGAAGTCCTTTAATTTATTGAAACTGATGAGAAAATCATCACTTTTAAGTTACTTACGCAAAAAACGTATTTCCGAGCTGAAACCATTAATCAACTTTCACTCACCTTTTGTAGAATTAAGATAAGAGAAGCGTGACAATGACTACATGGAATCAAGTGGATTGCATTTTTAATTTGTCAAGCTAGAAGAACTTCAACAAAAGAGCTCACCTCTTAGGAAGGTAGAGGTTACAGTAAACACAAGGAAGACGGCCATATGGATCCGATTGTGAAACCACATTACCCCCTAGTTCTGGAACCAATCGGAGCTTCTGATGAAGCGACTTAGGCTGCCTACATTAATGCTTGACAGTTGCTCTAGATCATCCTTGCAGTAGGCATCCAGATTCCTTTTTCTCCTTTGATATACTGCCAGGCATGTTCCCAATAGGTGGCATCACTGCACCTTCTACAAGTTTCTTTGGAGTTCAAACAGCCTTACTATGCGCTCTCTATCCAGTTTAGGCCAGATTTTCTACGTTGTTCTGCTCGTAAAGTACGGCGTGCATTTGCGGTTGACGGAATCGTTGACTGCATTGTCTAGTATAAGCTTATAGGTTCCCAGGGTGATTCCCAAAATCGAGAATTTGTCGGCCACGCCTGGTCAGTTCATTTGCTCTGCAGTTACCTAGAATGTCATTCTGTTCTGGTTTTGATCATTGTATTCATATCATAGAATATCATATCGTTCTCTTAAGCCTTAACAACTATAACATTATTACCGCACTAATTACTTGCAAAAACAACCAGACTTTACCAAAAGTACAGCAATATTCTAAATTACAATCGCATTCAAATAGCGCTGTTCTTATTACTTGAAAGTACTGCTATCCATTACGGCTAGCGCAACTTAAAATTGCTTTGCTGTTGTTTTCAATGAATGCTATCAATATTGTATTACTAGCAGCTTTACTATCCATGTGTGTATGTTGGACTATGAAAAACGAGAAATTTGTGACTCACATTTTATGAAGAAGCTCGGTTCTAAGCAGCTAACAATATTGCGTTTGACAAAAATCCCTAGCATTGTAATTGGAAAATTAAATTCACGTATTTGTTCATCGATAACATCGGGAATTTACATCAGTGTGTATGTTGAATTCAGAAAACAATAGAAATTTCGTATGAATAGATGGTTAACCTGTAGCTATTCTTACTAAGTTGCCTTACACGTCTAGTTTAGTGAAGTGCCAACGGTAAACTTAAGTGGCCTAGGTTTGAATTAATTCTTAAAAAATTCACAAAATTTCAATTGGCTTAAAAATGATCGCACTACAACAAGATGTACCTAACAGTGCTAATATTTTAGCCTTAACTGTCTACATTAAGTGCTTGGTATATATTTTGTTGTTTAAAAATAACAGCAAACGAAAACAGAAAAAGAAGAATACAAACTACCACATAAAATGTAAAACCCTAAAGATTACATGGCTTATAAAGATTTGCAAACTCTCTTTCAAAACAAATACACATATACATGCACATTAACTAATACATACATACATTGAATAACCGGAATGAGACTAACGGCAATGCATTAACAATTACACTTAACAATAGCTGTTTGTAATTAACGGAATTGTAGGAAGGGAAAGTGCTAACAAACAATACAATGGCCACCAGTACATACATACATATGTACAATACAGTAGAAAGTGTGTGAAAAATAACAGCGACTCTACATGATTATTTATTATTTATAATGAATAACAATAACAAATTACAAATATAAATAATAGAACTGAATACAATATAATGTACTTGTAGTTGTAGTTGTACTCGTGTGCAATACATATTTAATAATAAAAAGTTTAAATTTTTTGACCTGAATTCACTTTAATTACCTTGTAAAACAAGATACGAAAACTTTTTAACCTTCTTAGGAAAATCTCTTTTATAAGGTTAATTAACTTCAAAAGAAAAACAAGTAATTAAAATTGTTTAACACTTTTCTTTTTTGGTAACTTTTTTTCTAGATTTACACTTTTTCCTGTTACATACCCTTTATCTTTGTAAATAGTTATAGTAGATGGAAAAACAAGATCCCTTTTTTAAAGTAAGGTAAAGTAAAGTAAACTGAAGCAGTAACACCAGCGAATTTATAATCAAAAATTAAAACTTTAGTGATGCTCTCATTAGCAAAAATAAGATGCTGGCCAATGAAATACTCTTTAAAACAGCAACAATTTCTAGAAGTGCATTGCAAAACTAAAGTCAGCTTAAACCTATAATTTAAGATTTTTCGCTGCTGTTCTGTTCTGTATGCCATTAAACGAAGTCAATTGTAAATAAGCTTTGCTTGGCTGTACTGCGTAAAAAAGGGGGAAACAGGATTTCTTTTCTTGGAAAAGTTTCTTTTCATTTTCTTTTTTTTTAAATTTTCTTAAGATTTACTTTGTTAATGATTTTCGTTTTTCTCATTATATAAGCAATGATTTTAATTAAACTGAGTGATTGAGAGCGAAAGTGCTAGAAACTTAACACAACTTTACAGTTTATGGAAGTAAAAAAGTTTTTGGGGGCAATAATTTAACTAATCAGCACGTTCCAATGGTAGAAGTTTTATTGTTTAAATATGACACACACTTTAATAAGAAATGGGATGGGATTTTTTCTTTCGAAATGGGTTTCTTAAGTTTTAAAATTCCATTGCAATAAGGAAAGAATGACGATTTTATATCAATTATAGTCACTGTTTAATTTTCTCAAGGACTATGCCAACAAGATCAATGGAAATATAAAACATTTAGTCAGAATTCTTTTTACAGTTGACTATAAAAATCTAGTTATAGTTAACTTCAAGACAAAAGAACCAAAATAACTTAAAAAGCTCGTAAATGTTGCCGACTAGTGATTTACACTGGACATAATTGTTGTCAATGTCGGGAGTTCAGTTTACTGAACAGCATCACTTTTTTTTTCAAAGTTCAACAATTCAACAAACAATCTTTCAGTCAGGATTGCGATAGCTGCTCACACCACTACTTATGTTGTTGTGTTAGTTTTATATATAACGGTTTAAATTTGAACCTTCGCTTATTTTGAATCTGGCAATACATATGCTTTTCTATTCTGTTGAAACATTCAGTATTCAGTATTCAGTCTCCACTTTTCGTAATGTATCGATTTACGCTTGAGCAACGTTGGGATTTATTGAGACAATGATAAACTGCACGATGATGTAGATTTTCCCCAAAAAAAAATCATCTTTTCGAATGAAGCTCATTTTCACCTTGGTGGTTACGTTAATAAGCAAAATTAAGTAAGTAAATAATACTTACTTAATTGGCCATTAACAACCCGATTAACGGATTTCGGCCTGCAGCAACACATCCTTCCAGGCGCCTCTGCTTCTTGCGCGGCAGGGCTTCCTCGATTTGGTCAATCCAACGCATACAAGGTCGTCCTCTTCGCCGATTTCCGCAGATCACCGCACCAAATACACGTCTCGTCGGAGCATCCTCCTCCATTCGAACGACATGGCCGAGCCAGCGCAGCCGCTGGATATTAATACGTTGCACAACGTCTATGCCGTTGAGGAGCTCATACAGCTTACTGTTGGATCGGATGCGGTAATCATCGCCAACTCGCACTGGACCGAAGATCTTACGTATTAGTTTTCTCTCGAATACTCTCAAGACTGCTGCATCAGTGGTTAATAGGGTCCATGTCTCTGCGCCATAAAGAAGCACAGGTGGGATGAGCGTCTTGTAGAATGTTAATTTTGTCGTACTAGAAAGGTCTCTGCTACTCAATTGTCTATGGAGACCGTAGTAGCACCTGTTAACAAGAGTGATCCTGCGCTTGATCTCCAGACATACATCATTTTTGGTGGTAACGCTGGAGCCAAGATAAATAAATTCCTTGACTATATCAAAAGAATAGTAATCGGCTACTTGTTGATAACATATACTTTGTTTTGCCCTCATTTACTGCCTCATTTATGGGAGTCTACTAAGATGTGTACTTGACTCCCGTTCAATAGCACTAAAGGTAGCAGTAACATCTGGATTGGTACGCCCTATGATGTCAATGTCGTCAGCGTACGCAAGCAACTGGACGCTTTTTTGAAAAATAGCGCCATTGCGATGCACTCCCGCCTTTCGCAGAACACTCTCCATGACGAATTGCCGTATTTGGGGCTCAGAAAACCCACACGTTACGAGTGACTGTTTGGTGCGGCTTGTGGAGGCGGTTGCATCATTGACAGATATTTCTTTAAAAATGAGGACGCAACCATTACGGTCAATGGATAACCGATTTTTTATACCCGCTCTTCATGATGATGGTGTGACCGATGTTTGGATTCAACAGGATGTTGTAACTTGCCATGCTCAATCGATTTACTGCGTCAAATGCTTGATGGTAGTTTAGTTAACCGAAAAGGCAATGTCAATTGGCTACCGAGAAGCTACGATTTGACACAGTTGGACTATTTTCTGTCGGGCACCGTTAAAGAAAACTGTTATGCCGACAAATCAGGCCAACTTTCGGGATGCCATTGCCGAGATATGATGCCATAAACTCGAAAAACTACACAAAACTTGGTCCGATCGAATGAAGTACTGCGAGGCGAGCCGCGGCAGCTATATGAATGAAATTATATTCCATTTCTAACAGGAACAATTGTTCTTCACAACAAAAAAATAGATTTGGCAAAATTTCAAACCGTTTTTGTTTTATTGTATTTTTAAATTTAAACTTTTAAATGGCCACCCTATACATGAGAGGCGAGACCTACAGTTTAAAATCGACTCCCTGATTTTTATTACCTCTTTCCATTTCCATACAATTTCGCCATCAAATATATACAAACTATGTAATGTACTTACGTGTTTTGCATAATTATTCCCGAAGAGTCATTCAATTATTTTGCATAATGGCTAGTTTCACTTTGAAAATCAACAGTACAAAGTAAACACAAACAGTTCACCAATAAATATTTTCCTTTTTAAATGTTTTGATTTCATTTTTAATTTTTTTTTTTCTCCAAACTCACACACATACAATTCAAATTGTTCAAACTGTTCAAATTGTTGTTGTTGTGTGTAACATAATTTCCATTCAATAAATTTTCTTTGTTTAAAATATTTGCCATTCAATTAACACAATTGTATTGATTCTTTCAAACGTCAACATCAAAAACAAAGAAAACGAGAGTTTAAGAGTACAGACCAACTAAATGTCTGGTCAATTTGCTGAACAAAAATCCCAAGTCGTTTTTAAATGAAAGTGCCTTCTCAGAAAAAATAGTTTATTTAACATTTCCGTTCCATTATGCGAATATTTGTACGAAAATGAATTTCAAACTAAAGGTTTTGCCACCCCCCAAGAAAAAATAAAAAAAGGAAAAGGGCTTCAATTAGCTTAATAAACTTGCTCTTTACACACTGCCTAACGAAGGCCAAGTGCTCAATCAATAGTTTTGTTGTTTTTTTTTTGGGCATTTACCCCCCCGTATAATGAGTGTGGGCTTATTGTTTAGGACAATTGAAAAATTCAAGAAAAAAAAAAATAATCGAGTGTAAATTTATTTTAAGGGTAAAAATATTTTTTGTTTTTTTTTGGGGAATTCAACCCCTGGTAAGTAGATGAACTTTCCTTTTCTATTTCTATTATCTTGTAGTTGTTGTTGTTGTTTTTAAAATAGCACTTTAAAATGAGCTGACTGAACTTTGATTTCGAAAATAGTTTTTGTTGTAGTAAAGCAATGCAAAGGGACGTAAAGAGATGCTAGAAGTTCTTAAAACTATTGTTAGCTAAACATTTTCATTGCATTGCATTGCATTGTTGCTGCTGCTGCTGCCACCTCATTTTCGTATTTTCTCCATCTGTTTAAGTAGCACAGCTACTTGACCCCAAAAGAAAGTTTAAGTTGAACGCAAAGCAAATAAATATTTTAGAACGATTTGTAGTTTTTTGTTTTCTTTTTCTGTTTTTCTCTCTCCTTTTATTCACTGTAAAATTGTGAGTGAAGTATTAGGTCATTTAAAAAGTATCACCGGTAATTTGTGATGACGTCACATACAGTCGCTTTCACAATGTTCTCCAAAATGAAGGTCAAAGTAACAATAGAGGGGCTTACTGGAAAAACACTTTAAATGTCAGCATTGGTCTGGTCTTCGCAATCACTGAAGTTGCCGTAGTCTAATAGGTAGCGTGTTGGCTTAGTTAGGCGTGAAGCCACTGTTCACAGCCCTGATCAAACCTCTTAAACAAAACGAAAGTTGAAAAAATACTTCTTCGGCGACTTCCTCTCAGCAGATTCCTGGCAAAAACTCTGAAAGTAAATAAAAAATTTCCATGAAATGTTTCTCAAAAATCTGTAGTTCGGAGTCGACTTTAAACTGTAGGTCCCTCCACTAATGTATAAAATTAACACACGCAACACAAAGTGGTGTGCAACTAGGTCGTAATCCCGACGGAAGGGTTATAAAAACCAATTATATATGTCTGTAGATAATCCCTGGATCTTAGTCTATGAAAATTTTTGGGGCAGCTTTCGTTAGCCCCATAAGGAATTATTTTTTAGCAGCAATATCTATGCTTGGTATTCCTGAGAAACTGATAAGGCTATGCAGAATGAAGTTGAGTAAATTCTGAAGCTTCGTCAAGATAGGAATTTACCACTCCGAACAATTTAATACCGTGCGAGATTTTAGACAACGCGTTCCTTATGAAGCGATCTCTTCAACTACGTCATGGAGCGTACTCTGCAAAAGGCACTATTTTCCAAAAAGTGTTCAGTTGCTTACGTACGCTGAAGACATTGACATCATAGGACGTACTTTAGTGCTATAGCACGGGAGTTATTAAGACAGGTCTGGCAGTCAATGAGGGCAAAACGAAGCATATTTTGTCGACAAGTACGGACATGCGACATATCGGTTGGATGTTGTCAATGAATTTATTTATCTTGGCTTTGCTATTACCAGCAAAAATGATGTCAGTCTGGAGATCAAGCGTAAGATCACTCTTTCCAACATGTGCTATTATGGTTGCAATAGGCAATTGAGTAGCAGAATCTTCTTTCTCAAGACGAAACTTATGCTCTACAAGTCACTCATGCTCTCGGTGCTTTTGTACGGCACAGAAGCATACATACATAGCATAATTGATTATTACAACCCTTCAGTTAGGATTACGACCTATGTTGTGTGCGTTAATTTTATACATAAGTGGCAGTTTAAAGTCAATTCCGAACGACAGATTTTTGAGAAACTTTTTCATGAAAATTATTTTTACTCTGAGTTTTTGCCAGAAATCTGCTGAGAGGAAGTCGACGATGAAATATTTTTTCGTATTTTGTTTTGTTATAGACGCCTGACACGGGGTTTAACAGAGGCCTTATGTCTAAAAAGCCAATACACTACCTATTAGGCTACGGCGACTTCACAGCACAGAAGAATGGACACTATTAAGCACCGCTACAGCAGCCTTGAGAGTATTCGAGAGAAAAGTAAGATCCACGGTCGAATGCAAATTGGCCATGATTTCCTCATTCGATTTAAAAATGAGCTGTATGAGCTCTTGAACGACATGGACGTTGTGCTGTGCATTAACATCCAGCAGCTAAGCTGGCTGGGCCATTGAATCTGATTTATGTTCATTAAAATTTTTTTTTACTTTAAATATTAAAGAAAAACGCTGATACATTTTATATAATCCAATATATTATAAGTATTGTTCTATTAACTAAAACAATAACAATTTCCATTGCTATGTAGAGCAACGCTATTTTTCTCTGAATTTTTTGAAAACTGGCTTAAAGGGAAGCGAAATTAAACACGAAAAAAAAAGATTTTTAAAATAATTGTTGCAAATAGAGAGAGAGAGAGAGAGAGGAGGAAGAATAATTTAAAATGTAATTTAAATAAATCATACGGATCATACATCTCTACTCTGGGGTTTCTTTCTTAAAGAGGAGCACGGAGAATTATTTGTAGATCTTAAATTAATCAGGGTTTGTGGCACTTCATGCTCATTTTTCGCCTTCGCTTTTATTGAAATTAAAGATAACTTTTTTGGAATCTTTTTGCTTTAGAAGATGAATAGAAAGTTGTACGTGTGACCTTGATATACACTCGATTGAAATGATTCATACAAATTAAATGAACTGAATAGAAAAAATCTAACGATTTAACATGAATAAATTTCCATATAATAGCATGATTTGACTTTTTAAGAAGGATATGCTAAACTTTAAATGCTGTTTATCATTGTTAAAGAAATTTTGTTCCCTTCTTCCTAAAAGCGTATAAATTTTTTAATAATTTGCCTTACCATACATATTTAGCCAAAGGCATCGACAAGTCAAAAGGAAAACAAAATGAAATGAAAGAACTGAAGCTCGTTTGAAATACATATATAGGCGAACATGGAAATTAATTTTAAATTTGTTCCCTGTGCCATAAAAATTGTTTTTATATGTGAAAGCCATACAAAAAGAGCAGCAAAATAAAGATTTTTTTTCTTTGTTTTTATTGTTTTACCTCAAATTTAGAAACAACGCAATTTTCCAGCTAGAAACCATAAATTTTTTATATTTTATTTTATTTTTTATATTTGTATTACCCGGCAGAATTGTTTTATTGTTTGTACAATTCATTTTAATAAAAAAAAGAAATATTTTTGTGCCAGTTTTCTGTATTTTAATGGGAGAAACATGCAAATTTAAAAATAAATATTTCATATAAAAATTATACATACATACATGTGTGTATATGTGTATACACTCTCATAAAAACGCACATATACTCACATATTTAAACAACAAACAAGCCAGGCAAACAAGAGTTTAAAAACAATTAAACAGGTTGTAGACTGTCAAAGCCCTCTCATAGGATGGCCAATGCCGTTTTATGCTGTGCTGTGTATGCGAAGGCTGGTAGGAAATTATGGCGAACAATCCCATTCCACCAATTTTGGTTTATAAATCAAATCAAATGTTTCCTTAACTTATTCTCAAACGATCTTAATTCTTAATTTTTATTGAGAAAATCGTTGAAAAAGTTTTTCTAATGTTGACCCATGTAAAAAATCTTCTATTCAATAAAATATACACGAGACAGATAGCGGAAGGTAAAAAGATTTAGAAATTCTCCGGTATTTATTATAACTAGAGAAAGGCAAAGTCTAGGCTTAAGGAATCTAGTCTGTTAACAGCATGTCTAAGAAGGCAATCGAAGGAAAATGTAAAACCGTGAAGTGTTGTGTAACTATTGTCCTGCATATAAAAAACCCATTACACTCGACGGATTGAAAGCACATCTTAGCCGTTGGGAAGGCTACATGTACTTTAACATCATAGAAGAATAGGCAGGAGATTCCCAAGTAACTGTTATAGAATATTGGATATTACTGAGGTCTTTATTTTGTTTTTCTCCTGGAGCATGTGGCTGCGAAGATATACATTCTTTGTGGTATATATTTCTTTCAGGGAGAATCAGTTGAAATGTTATCGGACGAGTTCACAGATTGCTGAAAGTGGCCTGGTAGATAAACTGGGAAACTATGAACGCAATAGGTAGTTACACACAATTCCAATGACAATTTCTGCTAATGTTTCTTAAAAAAACGGGAAGGGACTACGTTAGGTTATGATAGGTTGGAGTGGTAGCTCTAAAATCAAAGTTCACTTGGCGTCTTTGCCACGGGCAAGTGCAGTCTCTGTACTTACCGAATTCCACCGAACTCACCGAAGAAGTTGGTCAGCGCCGGGGCTGCAGGCGATACTAAGGCTTTGCCAAATAACCACACCTAAAAACATAAGGACTGTATACTTAAACTGCCAGTCCATGTACTAAAGCGTATATGAGGGAGCAATAAAGAGTTCATCCTACGATTACAAAAGCCAAAAGAAATGAAAATCATAAGGGGCCTCAAGTGTTGACGACAACAGAGCTACTGGCACTATTAAATGTCATTAAGGTTGACTCAAATATTTAAGGAGTTTAACATGTACAACCTATTCTTTCTCGGCTTATGTAAGATGAAACTGTATGAAAGTAGGATGATAAAATGTAGTTGGACAAGCACTGATATACTGTGACAAGCAAAATGTTAGTGACTTTAGCTTTGAAACCTCCGGAGTCTAAAGGCACATTAATGGAAAGTCACAGATTAGTGGCCCCGTGTTCGTAAGGCCTTTTGCATTCAGTGGTGTACCCCAAGAGAAGTAGCTGAATTTGAACCAAAAAAAGTGAGAGTCTGACCGCTCATAGAAGACAACAACAAAAGATCCCGGATAGGCTAAGGGCTACAGCGAATTCATAATAGCAAAAGAAGTATTTCAACGATGTAAAAGAGGTGCAATGACATCAGTTGTAAACTCGGCAGTAATTGGCAACCGTCTAATATGCAACCAGAACAGATATAAGAACAACATATTCTGGCGGGTTAGAGATTTCTAAAACTGTAAAGGCACTAAAAAGTGCATTCAACATAAACCAGTATAATTGTACAGTTTTGGACTCTCTGTTTATTGCGTTTATTTATAAGGTACGTTTATTTTATTCTATAAAAATATATCCATGCATTCATACGTTCATTCATTCATCTGTTTTATACCATTTTGTGGTTTATTTTTAAATACATTTTTGGTTTCATTACCATTTCCATTTGCACTTGCATTTAATTCCAGTTTTTTTTTTTATGAAAAGGCTCATCAGGGGGATAATTTAATGAACTTTTAATTATTCAATGATAAACTATTTAAACAACTATTTAACCATTTTACTCCATAATATATAATTTGCTATGCTTATTGCGAAATAAATTTCATTTTGTATGTCAAAGTAAATAAAATGTCACATGGAAACGAAGTTTGTTTAAATTACCGCCAAAAATAATTGCCGAGAATTATTATCCCAGTGAAAGGCGGTGATGTATCCTATGTATTTATGTGTCTAGTATTTGTATTTCAAATGAATTTAATTTCATTAGAAAAACAATACATTTTAATTATTTAAATTGATTGCATGCCTAAAAACTAATTGTTTGAATGCGCTGGAAAATAAATTAAAACTTCAACAGCACAATTGTTTGCACATGACATTATGGGTTTTGAGTGGTAAAATAAAGTGTGGATGAAAGCGTAGTCAATAATGCATTTAAAAAATGTTCTCAACCGCAATGACATGCGATTTCAATAGGATGGCGTTATGTGCCATACAGTGCACGAGAGAATTGAAAGCCTAGTCATCTCATGTGGAGGTGCTATGAACTGATCTCCAAGGTCATGTGATTTGGCTACGTTAGACTTTTTTGAGGGTTTATCTGATGTCGCTGGTGGATGCGAACACATTGAGAAGTTCTCAGGTATTTATTATAACTAAAAAAAGTAAAGTCTAAGATTAAAAAATTTAGTCTGTTAACAACAAGTCGAGGAAAGCAATCGAACGAAAATGTAAAACCCTGCGGGGCTATGTCACTGTTATTCCGCAAATAAAAAACGCATTAAATTCGATGGAGTAAGAACACATCTTACAAATGCAATAAGCTATTATAGATAATTCCAATGTTTTCTAATAATGATTCTTAAAAACACAAGACGAGACAAGTGTATAACCCCACGGATGAAACATAAAGTCTGAATACTTAAACTATCAGCCCATGTACTAAATCGAATATTAAGAACCGAAAAAACTGTCGATCTTAAAAAGGAAATAAAATAAAAAGCATACCACAGTGTTCCTCAAATCCAACTTTACCCATGCCATCGGTCAAATTCGGCCTGATTTATGGGCCATTAAACGTTTTCAATGCGCTGTACACATTCAGTTCAATTCAGAAAATTGGATATTTTGAATGTACTATACCCAGAGCAGCACTGGCGGTCATTTGAACGAAGTTATATTGCACACATAATGGCATCAATTGGTCCTTCAGATGAATAAAACGTTCTATGATATCTCATTCACTTACTTAATTGGTCATTACAGGCGTTTAGTTAGAATTACAACCTAGCTACTCACCTAGCTTCTCACGCCACTCATGTTGTGAGTGTTAATTTTATACATTATTGGCGGGACCTACAGTTTAAACTCAATTCCGAACGACAGATTTTTGAGATACTTTTTCATGGCAGGTTTATTAACTATCAGAGTTATTGTTATAAATGTGCTGAGAGGAAGTCGCCGAATAAATATTATTTCAGATTTCGTTTTGTTGGAGATGTGTGACCTGCAGTTTGAATCGTGGCCTCACGCCTAATAAGCCAACACACTACCTACTAGACTACGTGGTTGCATTCCATACATAGCGAAATAAATTGGTTCTTCAGATGAATAAAAAGTTATTCATTCGCATACACTTCCTTACATAGCTACTTGCTTAATTGATCATTACAAAACTTTAGTCAAGATTACAACCTATTCACCCATGTTGTGGGTGTTAATTTTATCCATGAGTAGAATGAATGAAAGATTTTAGAAACTTTTCATGGCAATTTTATTTTACTCTAAGAGTTTTTGCCAGTAAAATGCAGAAGTCACCGAAAGAAATATTTTTTTCATTTATCGTTTCTTCTGAAAGAGGAGTTTTTACGTGCTGTCGTCTAATAAGCCAACACAATACCTGCTAGACTACCATTGAGTTCACCAAACCATTGTTTTCACCAAACTCTGTATTTAATGAGAGCACCCTAGTTTAGTGGATTACTTTTTAACGATATGCCCGTATTATTTTAATCAATTTTAAATCTTATAATTTATATCTTATAACTTAAGTTAAGTAGGTAAGTATATGTTTTCAATTCCATTATTTTCGTATAAAAGGAACTTGAACTACCCTGTAGGTGTGTCTATTTTAATATGACTTTCACTGTCTTTTATTTTTAGAAAAAATACACAAAAATTTTGTTTCGATAAAACAAATTTAATTAAATATTCAAAAAATGTTTCTGTTTTTTTATTTTTGTGTATTACACACATACAAATAATCTTGAACAATAGAGAATTATTTTTTTTTCTGTATTATTTGATATTTTATAACAATTATTTCCTTTTATCATTTTGGAAAATAAAATAAAATTTTAACAAAAAAAGGAAAAAAAATGTTAATTCGTGAACAACAATTCACACAAATAATTTGAACTTTTTCTTTACTACAATTTAAATAATTCATATGTTAACAAAAAACAACAACAAAAAAAATATATATTACACAAAATATGTGTTTAATTTATAAAATAAAATAAATAAAATAAAAAAAAAAAAATAAAAATATTTATTTTATTTGTCCAAAAATGTTTTAAATAATTTGCATAAAAACAAAACAAAATCAAAAACTATTTAAATTTTATTTCCACTTGAAGTACAAAAATAATTTGTGATGTTTTAAACAAGTGAATGGAGTGAATAATTTACGTTTAAAAGAAAAAAAAAGTTGCCATAAAATTTGTTAAACAAAAATTACATAAATTAAGTTTAAAAATAAGAAAAAAAAAAGAAATATAAAACACACGTAAATATTATAGAAAATATATAGAAAAACTTAAGCAAGCAGCAAATAAATAAGGCTGGAAATTGCCATAACAATTTCAAAGTTTACAACAGCAGCAGCATAAAAGATGATTTAAAAAAAATTATTTTCGTTTTTGTTTTCTTTTATTTTTTTCTCTTAATATTTCATTCTGTTTTAGTAATCTGGACAGCATGAGAAAGTTTTACTAACGGAAGGAAATGAAAAAGAAAATAAAAACAATTTTTTTAAGAAGTTTTTGAAATACAAAATATTTATTTATTCTGCCATGTCCCAAAGAGGAAACAAAAGAAAAAGTTATGAAAAAATGAGTAAAAAGAGGTCGATCACTTTTAAGAAATTAATTTTTTATTTCAGTGATTTTTAGCCATAAAATAATGATGATCAATAATTTAGAAGCTACTATAATTCACCTGAATATCCCACACCTACTTACAGCAGACTACATAAACAGTGTATATATCGATCTCCATTACATAAGTTTCGGCAGAAAAAAATTTTAAATTTAAAAGTTATTTCAAAACTCTGCAATCCGAGAATTAAATAAACTCCTACAGAGCTAAACGCTGGAATTATCATCATTATTGTCAAATGTTAAATATAATCTGCTCAGCAATGGCTTTTGAAATTATAGCCCTTACAACAATCGTTCAGGGCTAGGCTCAAAAGAGCAAAGAGAAATTAAAGTTCGCAAATCCACGTTTGCGTTCATGACAATATACCTAGTAATGACACCAATTGGGTGCTTTTTTGCTTCATTGCTAAAGAAAATTTTATACGAAAAATCAGCATTGAAAGCCTATGCTCTGGTATTTAATCAACATATCTATCAAAATTCAGCATATTGAGCCTTAGATTAACCTCAGTTTATGAGATCAAAATAGAATCGAGAAACTTTGATTATGAACAGAAGCGGTATTTACAGCAGTGCGTATATCTGTAGGATTTTAATTACGTTATACTTAGTCCTGCCAATTCATTGCACAATAATTCGGTTCTGACAACCATTATAATCCCATATGAAACAAAAGTGATTACGTTTGATTAGTCACTGTTATTTTTAGTTATTCTTGCGTTTGCTTCGATGATTCATATTCGTAAATAAAAAACCTTTCACTATAGAAATCACACATCATGAATGAAGATGAATGATATTTAACATTGTGTTGTGAGTATTGCAAAATACTAAACGGATAGTCCGATATTTTAATTATCTAGGTTTCAATTATTATTATTATTATTATCTCACTTGATCAGAAGAGCAATGAAAATAGAGGGCTTGTTTGGTAGAATGATGTCCAACCAAATTGTATACGTTAAGGACTAGGGTCTTATTTTAGAAATTCATATGAGATATAACAAATCAGCGTATGGTCCTTTATTATTTATTTGATATTTAATTATCTAATTTAACGATAAACTTCAGTATAAACTTCAGTATAAAAGGCGAATTTGCCGAAAAGAAATTTTTGTTTTATCACTACAAGGACAGTTCTATATACAGGCCAGCTCATGAAGTCTGCCTGCCCCATTAAACATAAAGCCACGGTTCAAACTCCAGGAACAAGATATCTCCAACGAAACGAAATATGAGAAAATATTTCTTAGGCTACTTAGCCTCAGCAGATTTCTGACAAAAACTCTGACAGTTAATAAAATTCGCCATGAAAATTTTTTTAAAAAATTTGTCGTCGACTTTAAACTGCAGGTTCCGTCACTTATGTATGTATAAAATTAACACACACAAGTTCTGCGCGAAGCTAGATCGTAAGCCTTGCTGAAGCGTTAGAATGACTTCAGTGCTGACATTATGAAAAGAATTTATAAAGGAAGTTGTCGTTTCAACAAGGCAAATTGTTGCTTTGCACACATCGACGTATTCATCATTATTTAATAGATCAGGCTTCTTCACAATCAAGAACATTAAAAAAGTCGATGAGTATTACAAAATTTGCAAATAAAGCACTGATAGAGTTAACGTTTGACAATAGCATATCAACCTCTCCAAGCTATTGAAGTACAGAGGTAAAGAGAAAAAAAAATTGTGCTTCCAACTTCCATTTTACTTTTCATTTAAGAAAAGCATTTGAAAACAATTTAATTTATTTAAAGTCCCTTAATGTTTATTTATCGACATTTGTTTTACACAACCAATCAAATATGGCCCGTAGTGCATGGACTAGTATTTTATTTTCGATTACCAATTTCATTTTTAAGTTCATTTTTCTTTTTTTCTTTTTTATACGAAATACGAAACTATTTTTTTACACATATACATAGATAAAGTCAATATTAAACCTTTTTTGCATTGCCATGAGACATCCAATTCTGTCCAAATGACACAAACACACAATGTAAAGAATACGGGTAAATGTAAATGTAAAATAGACTTTTCTCTCAGGTCTTTTAATACTTTCAACATGTTTCACTTTTAAAGTTTTTCAAGATTATCGTCAATTTTATTTTGCAGTGGTAGTTGTGTAAGTAAAAAAATATGGGTTTTGAATAGAGTAGAATAGTGTAACGGACGTACCGTTTACAGGTGACAAGTTTCGATTAGAATTAATAAAAGAAATATTTGACAAGAAAAAAAAAAAACAAAAAGAAAGAAGAGAAGAAGAAAGTCTATAATTCTAAATCTAAATTGATTGCTAACTTATGTATATTTTAAAAGGGAATGGAAATAAAAGGCAAACGAGGCAGTTAAGGAATACCTTTTCTTTATGAGAAAATTGCCAAGGAAAATTTTTTTTTATTTTTTTATTTTTACGAGTACAATTCAGCCCTCAACCACAGATTATCTCTCTTTTAATTTTAAATTTAAAAATAGTTTGCGATTGTTTGTTTTTGGTTATATTTACGCAGAATCTACTTTAAGAATTTTATAAAAAAATAATTCTTCACTAGGCTCTGCTTAAGTCCCTTTATGGCTGAAGAAAATTGTCAACGACTGCTGCAGAAATAGCAAAAACAATGAAGATATCGAGACTACAGAGCTTCTTAGGGCGAGTTTTTGAATACAGGTTTAAACTCGAGATTAAGTTAATCTGCAGTTAACCTTCGTTTTCAGTTTTTGAATTTACTTAATCTTAAGTTTAACCCTATGGTTAAACAGTTAATCTTAAGTTTAAACCACCAACGTTGGTGGTTTAAACTTAAGATTAACTATCAAAAGTATTTGACAAATTTTATTTAAAAAAAAGCTTTTAAGTGGGAGAAAGCCGAATAAGACAAATACAAGGCAAATCTAACAGGTAAAACTATGTCAACAGCTGACGCGTTTTTAAATGTCAAAATTTTGTTGTTTTTTTTTTTTTGTTTTGTTTCGATAATCATTTTCGCATTTATAAACCCTCATATGTACCGGATGTATCCTTAACGATACGCACTCTAGAAATTCTTCAGGATTACTATTTCAAAGCCAATTTTATTAAAATTTTTGCAAGATGATTAATAATATTTAAGCCTTTAACACTAAATCCATATATCTTTTAAACTACAACCTAGATTTACTATATTTATATTTATTTAGACGAGGCTGATGAATTACCCAAAAAAAGATTTCGGTCTCTCCAACTAAGTGCCAAAACTATGACCAATAACAAATAACGTTAGCATCTGCCATTTTTATCGATGGCCATATAAAAACATGTTCTTTAGATAAAGTGGAAATGTTATTGACTGCATGGAATTATTTTTTTTTAATTTATAGGTGCCCCACTATTGCGTAATTAAGCATGACATAAAAATCAAAAGAAATTTCAATATATAAAATGTATTTAGTTTTTTTAATTGCTTTTATTAATTTCCTATAGAGGTTTGAGGGTTAATTTTTTTGACATTACGCGTACGCTTTAACAAAAACAAAATGCCTGTTGTTTTTGCATTGTTGTACTTGTTGTACACTTACGGTTACCTGTTAGATGTGCCTTGGACAAATATTTAAGTGGCTACGAATTATATAAAACACAAATTGACAATAGACAGCCTTAATTTATTTATTATTTTAATAAAATAATTTTTTTACATAAATATCATAGTATTCAGCTTTTGTTTGTTTGTTTTTATTATATACAAAAGCAAATTGTTATGAAACACTAAGAATTTTTGCTTATAAGTATGGTAGCCCTACGAAGATTAAACTACCATTCAAAAACTGAAAATTGAGTTAACGAGAGATTAACTTTAACTGGAGATTAACTTAATCTCGAGTTTAAACTTGTATTCAAAAACTCGCCCTTAGAGTGATTGGACGTTGGTCACCGCTGCCTGGAAGCAATGCTCATTGAGACTATATCAGCTGACGTTGACTAATTGTCTTATGATATCAGTTACAGAAGTTAAGTAAATCGAAGGTGCATGACAATGGGACTGAGAATATACCCGGGCAAGACCACAATATTATCCATTACAAGAAGAAGAAGAAGAAAACTTCTTTAATGCAAGAATATTCGACTCCTGGGTAAGATAATATTACAAAAAATAGTAAATTGACATGGAGGGCTTATATAGAGAGCAGCTCAGTAAAGGCTAGACATACCATAATGGTAGACAGACATTTCCAGGGTAATCCTGGAAATGCATCTCAGAAATTATGCTCTACTCAGACCATTTGGGGGTATTATTTTTACAGACAGAATAAATTTGGAAACTGCTCCAATGTCTTTGTAGAATATACAAAGACTAGCGTGTGTTGGTATAACAGGAGGAATGAGAATCTGTCCTACAGCGGTGCTGAAAGTTCTATTGGATTTGATTCCGCTGCATATGGCAGTGAAGACCAAAGCTTTGGAGACTATCGTTATATTGATAGGAAACATGAAACATAAAATTCTTAAGGGGATTTCATAACATATGGAATCGAATGAACAGGATCAATGGACTTTATGATTTTGGGAAGTGCTCCTTAACCGAACTTATTAACGGGTAGCTTTGCAAATATGGTACACAGATGGGTCAAGGGCTTATCTTGGATCAGAATGATATATTGGGAAATTCATAAGTATCTTCCAAGCGGAAGTTTACAGCATCGAAAGATTAGTTCAATTTAACTTAGAAAACATAGCAATACTAGCTGACGGTCAGGTTGCCATTCGAGCACTCGACTTTTGTGGGGTTAAATCGTACATAGGGGGTGGAGAAACCGAACCAGCTACATAGGCAAAATAACCTTCTGCTGGGTTCCAGATGATGTAACAATTTTTGGCAATCAGCAAGCACATAAGCTTTGCTAGGATATCAGCTTCCGCATCGTTGATGGGGTTGTAAGTCTTCAGTAAAGTTAGAAAGGTATGTACAGCGAAAGGGAACATAAAGAGAGGCAAAGACTCTTCTCAAAATAAGTGGATTTGAGGTAATCAAAACTATTGTTGGAAAATGATCAGACTATCCAGGCATAACCTGATGCTGTTAACGGGTCTTTCGACAAGGCATTATAGACTCAGGATACGAAACACCAGGGTGCATATCAGTTGCTAGAGAGGAAATTGTCAGTGTTGACACCGAGCAGCATCCTAACGTTTGTCAGGACAAGAAGATAGGAGATATTGTAGGAATACCTTATAAAATTGAAAGGAACTACTATAGATCATATCTTTGCAGTAATAAAGCGCCTCTTGACTACAATAATACTATGGAAGTTATGTCCTCTGGCAGGTCAAGGGGCTTCCTAAATGGAATATTCGGGAACCATAATAAATGATAAGTTTCTGTACTTTCCAACGAGATTTGCGAAATGTAATGCACACAATAATTTGTGATCTGATGTTTCTCTTATATTCCTTATCCTCCTTAATATCATTTTCAGTTTTCACACCAAATGAGCTGTGTGCCACTGTACCTTTGAGACTCATACTTCATGTCACACATGTATAAACTTTGTGCAGGTGGCAAGGTATGTATGTGTCATAATGGTTCGCTCTCTTCCTTTTAGCAAAAGGCCCGCCACCAATAGTTTATTTTTTATGTTTTATAATAATGTTGCACAAGTTAGATAGGGTTTCTTAAGACAAAGAAAAAAAAAGGGGACCAAAGAGAACAAGTGTAATATGTTCTCCCTCTCCATACACACATAACATGGAGTTGTAAAAAATATTTTTATCGTTTAGTGCCGCTCTGTTGCTTAGTTGCCGGAAAAAGTTCCGAACAGAGACAATAAAAACCAACAGGATTTTTATTTATGTTTATGAAATATTGTCAATGTTTGTTCGTTTGTTTATACAAGCAGACAAAGAGAAAGAGAGCGAAAGAAAGAGAAAGTTTTCGTGTAAATTTTTATCGGAGTTTTTGAGTTTATTGCATTGGCGTTTATAAAACTTTAAACAAATGTTTTCTCTATGCTCTTAAGGAAAAAAAATATTTGTTGATGGCCATTTTTTTTTTGTTTTGTTTTGGTTTCTCACGGTGACTACGTCTTCATATATGGCAGCAGTGTGACCGGCTTGGTAACGCAAGTAGCAGGATCATAAAAAAATATATCAATTGGGTTTGTTTTTTCCTAAGTTTCGGATTTTGTTGTTCTATTTGTTTTTATTTTTAGTCTTTTTTAAGCGTAAAGCAAATGTTGATTTAAAATTGAAACTCACCACATTGATAGCAAATGAGGTCAGGGATAAAAGTTTTGCTGATTTGTTTTTGTTCTTTTCATGAGGAAAAAAAACAAAAGTTTTGAAAACAACAATCCACTTCAACTAGTCAAAATACCATACACAGACAAGAAAATTTTATATTAGAACGCTGCGTTGCGTTACGTTACATGAACAGCAAAATCACAGAAAACTAAACAACAAAGTTTGTTTTTATCTACGTATCTCATAAATAAAGTGCTGAAACTTTAAGTGGCATTTAAGATGAAAGCGAAAATATGTTGAATACATTTGAAAGTGTGATAAGATTTTAGAAAAATCAAAATGTTTTTATAAACAAACTGATTTTTCTTAAAAAACAAGCAAATAAAACACTCCAAAAGGAAATAGACAGCCAAAAAGATAAGGAAGACCTTGGGGAATACTTAGAGACTGGTACAATGGGAATAGGCTTAATTTTGAGACAGGAAACCCATTTCATTTCTTATTTTCTAAGACATGATTAAAGTTTTGTCTTATTTACAATTGAAGAGCTCTTTATGCAGAATCAGGGAAAGGTTTGTACACAAGTCCTTGTATGTGAATGTTATTGAAATATCGATCAGATTACATTTGTGATAAACCCTGCGATGTATATTGGTTGTCCAAAAATGACTTTATTTTGAACACTAAAGTGCCATCCACGTGTTTAGTGGCAATACAAAAGACTTCATAGCAACTGTCGCGAAGCTATTCTGCAATTATTCCTGATACTAAAGCTCCTTCCAAGGACAATCTCAATATACAAAATTTTTTAAAATCCAATCCTTTGACAAACTTTTTAAATTTCAATCGATAACCAGCATTGAAAGCGTAGCTCAATTGGCTCCCATAAGTCCTCGTTTTCTTCAAGAGGGAGTACAAGTTCGGTATGTTGTAGAGGATCTAAATATCAGCCAGCATCGATGGTACTGAAGCAATGTTTACTTGTTTCTCTGAGTCCCTCAGTTCGGTGCTTCATTTACTTTTACTTCACATGTATAACCTTGTAACAGCGACTTTGCCATGACATCTTCTAGACCATGGAAGTCTATATAATGCTCAAATTCTTTCAGTATTCCCGGATGGATTACGTGTTCTTTTCTGACTCGACTCGGACTCAACTTTGATATTCAGTGAAAGGTCAAGATTCCTTCCGAATTGAAAGATTATCTGCAAAATTTCCCATAAGAATTGAATTCGAATTGAAAGTTTAGCCGAAGTTATCTACAATGAACTGAGGTGTAAGATCTGGTGTTTCCTCTTTCCTAATTAGTAATTAGTATTACATTTACAGTCTATCGTTTATGTGCAGTATCTTTCAGCAGAAGATCCATATTAATATGGACGCCTGGTCCTTAAAATATTCGTATAATGTGTGCCTTGGTAGTCTAGTGGGTAGTGTGCTAGACTATTAGCGTGAGGGTCGTGGGTTCGATTCCCACCAGAGACTCTAGTCTGTGACACTACACCGAGCACATGGTCGAAGTTATTCATCTCGTATATAATTAAATATATATTTGTAATTGTACTGTAATTAATAAATAAATAAATAATATTCATATGTTATCACAGGGTGTATCCACATTTGCATAAACTACCAGCATGACCCTTAGATCATGTACAAATCATGTACATTTACTTATAATTCAGTATGCACTTGCTTACTGGACATTTTATATCACCAGAACGACCTTTGTTGGGATTACTTGACTTTGTAATTTCTATGGGAGTGAACTAATTCAGTCGATTAGTTTCGAAGCGCATCTGCCTGAAATGGATCATATCAAGCATAAGCGACCTACCATTTGGAGTCGATTGAAGAGTGCAAATGAAGATATACGGCCTATTAAAGGATTTTAAAACTAATATGGTCCGAATACAATAGCACACGCACAAGATCACTTATAATCCACACCGTAAAAGAGAAAAGCTGTTTTATCTGGACTAGACACTGGCTGATGACGAGCATGCCGGAAGGATGGGAATGCGGTTTAATTTTCATAACTGTGATGTGAAAGAGGAGGCGACAGTTGATCAGTTCCTATGTAGTAGCATGACACTCGTTAGTCTGTCGCCATACTGTCTCTTCGGTAGTTTATGTATGAACGATATCACGAAGATATCATGAGTCAATATGAATAACAGCTTCAAATCAATCTGATGAGCAGAATATGAGGAGTGGCATTACGAGTGACGATGTATATATCAGAACGAAGTGTCTTTTTTATGTTCTAGTTGAGCAGCCACGTAAATCAAGCAATCAACTACAATCTATAATCGAAAATCGTATAAAAACACTTAATTTCGTTTTACAGCCTGATGGATTCATAAACAAATATTTCGGACGTCCATCTATAGGACTCTTAATTCAAAGCTGGAAAGGCCTTAGGAGTCAAATAAGTTACACTACAGCTAATTCAAATTAAATAATTGGATGGACTTCTACTCCAAATCATTCATTTATAAGACATTTGCATTCACAGAAAGGATAAATTCAATAACGAAGATCACAGGATTTTCTGATCAGGTAATAGATCAACAATGATTAAAACACAGGAAGACATATTAGCTTTATTATAAGGTTATTGAATAATATAATTAACTGAACAAAGTCAGTACAACTTCACAGAGAGCTTTGTTTCTAGGCAACGACAGACAAATTTAAAAGCTATTGAAAATCGTTTTTCACAGATTTTCTCAATTACCCAACTTTCAACAAGTAATTGAATGAATGCTCAATCGACTTCAATAAGCCCTTTTTATGAAAACATATGAATTCTTAATAATTTAATTAATAATACTGCTTGCTCCAATAGAGATTCTTCAATATTAGTAACAAAATTTCATAAAATCCTTTAACTTAATCGCATAAAGTTTAGTGTGTGATATTTCAGAGTTCACTTAAAGCCATTAATTTAAAGCATTACAGCAGTTAATTACAACATCTTGCCACACAAAATAAATATGAGTTTACAAAACAAATTAAATGCTTGCCGCACAATCACATTGAAGGCAACATCTGTCCCATCTTCCTTTTGATCAACGTCTCTATAATTATAAGCATAAAATGCCCCCTCCAGGTGACATAAAATTACATGCTTAACCACTATGGATTGATTTATGGCTTCATTGACAAAATGTCAAGTGGCGAGGCATACTCAAATTACAAGGGGAGTAGAATGAATGCAATTTGAAGTGAAGTAAATGGCCTCAAGTTAATTTAGTATGGCTAGGAAATTAATTTTTTTTTTAAATTTTCATTCAATGGCTTTTTGGATTTGGTGTGGTATGTGGTTTATTTTCATATGGCAGCGAAAAGGTCTTACGGGGCCAGTTTACATAGCCTCCTCATGAGATGAACATGCCGTCAAATCTCTCGTATCGTACAAAATATTCAATGTGGGATTGAGTTGTGGGGCACGTAGCACCGTCTTATTGAAACCACAAGTCGTTGTTGTTTACACAGTTTAATGGACATTACAGCCCTCAGTCAGGATTACTCACTACTTAGAGTGGCGGAACTTACAGTTTAAAGTCGACTCCGAACGACAGATTTTTGAGAAACTTTTCATGGTAATCTTATTTTACTCACAAAGTTTTTGTCAGAAATCTGCTGAGAGGAAGTTGCCGAAGAAATATTTTTCATATTTCATTTTGGTGGAGGTGTCTGACCTGCGATCTGAACAGGGACCTCATGTCTGATAAGCCAACACACTACCTACTAGATTACGATGACTAGTCTACGACGTTGTTAATTGGTTCATCGAATTTAGTTCGAAAAAAGTTGGTGGTTGTCGACTTTAGGGCTCGCCTTTGAGACCGACAGTCTGCTTATCGTTGTTGTTATAGAAATCCAAAATTCATACCTAACAGTAACTTTTTGGACATGCATTAGACGCTTTTCGATCTGGAGTGAATAAGTATCGTCCTAAATGCGTTCATTTTGTTTGTTTACATACCCATTCGTTATTTGCCCTGTTAATGAGTTATTAATTATAGAAAAATAAATGCTTAAAAAGTAATTTTTTGGTTTTTGTTTCTTCCTTTTTTTTTCTTTCTTTTTTGATGAATATGTATAAAAGAAAACTTTAATTGATTGCTTTTAGTTGCTGTTTGTAAACATGCTTTATCCTATTTCCTTCCATTTTGAGCAACATACCTACTATACATATTTATTTATGGTATGTTAATGTTGTTTTGGGGAATTTTGTAATTAATTTAATATTAATGACCTGATTCTACTGATTAACACCAGATACAAACAAACAAACAGACAAGCTGGCGAATACAAAGGCTATACCCTTTCCCATTTCAATAACAGAAAATGGTGATGGTGATGGGTAAATGTAAATAGAGTCCTAAAAGTATACTATAAATATTTATATATTCTAATAGATTTATTCAATTTGTAAGAGTATTGGTTCAAGAGAGAGATAACATGTGTATGTAAAGGAATTCAATGAACAAAAATTAATGATAGCCTTCAATACTGCAAGAATCTTTAATTTATCACATTTTGGATTTGGATTTCAATTGCCTGAAGTGTAACTTTATTGACTATTTTTTACACGTTTTAGTTTATTGATGGCAAAATGTCTGCTGTGAATAACTGTTTGCGGAGAATTACGTTAATATTATGAGTAAAAGCATTAAAATCAGGCAAATAAGATATCAAATGTAAATGAATTTTTTAATAGAAACAAGTTGAAATATTAAATATTATCTTATAAATGACTTAAGAACAATCAAAGTGTTTGTTTATAAGCCTGTTCATGATGACTTTACTTAATTAATCCTTATCCCATAAGAATAAAACAATAGCATGCTTGGAATAACTATTCATTAAAACAGTATCTACAGAGTGAAATTATTCGATATGAGAGATTTATGAATTAATTGTGTGTTCATTAACAATTTGCCTGTTTATAACACTCATAGACTAAGCTTAGTGTTACCTTTTGTGAGAGCATATATGAGGGGATATACTAAAATATCTAGAGTGCAGATTTTCCATACTCAGTTATTTTGAATGTAACTATAATCTGTGACATTAAAATCTTATATGTCAGCTTATAATTCAAAGAATAAATCTCTAAATACAAAATGTAAACAAAATTTTGAATATTCTTTTATATTCAGTTCTTGGTGCCCCCAGACTTAATCTGACATCTGTTTACGCATGGGTGAGTTCAGGTTCTCTAAGGTTTAGAATAAATTCTTTTAAAATAAAAGTAGGAAAAGTAAGAACTAGTAAATACTATAAGCTATTCAACCAATCCTGCTCTCATGGTGCGCTAGACGATTTAAAAATATTCACATACCTTTTCTCTATCTTATTTCGAAAAATTTTCGGTTGTCTTAGGATATCAAGAACAGAATCAAAAAAGTAAAGCATACTGCTTTACAGTGGTTAGAGTTCCTTCCAAGTCTCCACCCAAAATTTATGATCCAATCCTCTCAGTAAGCTTCTGGCAAAAAATCTGAATAAAATTGCCAAGAAAAATTTCACAATAATTTGTCGTTCGGAGGTTGTAGGCCTTGCCACTCATGGATAAAATTAACACGCACAATGTGGGCGGGAGTTAGGTCGTAATTATGAGTTTAATGACCAAATTGCAACAACAAATCTACATGGAAAGATCAAGAAAAATCGAAAAAAAAAGAACTAACAATGACAAATCAGTGCCACTTCGAGAGAAGGAGTAGAACCTAAAAAGCTCACTAGAATATATGACAATAATTGGCAATCCTATAATTCAATCGAAGAAAGCCTTTCACATAAGAACCATGGACTTTACTATATAATTATCATCAGCAATTTATCAACCATCACCTCACGATGAAGATAGATGGTTGCTACAGGAATTAACCATAAAAAACTGAATTGTTTGGCATTCAATCTTCAATTCTGAGGAGCGATGAAAAATGGATCACGTGCGAATGTATGTATATACAGAGCAAGGTTACGTATAGCAAACGGTGGCAATGCCAAGTATGACATCAGGATAAGGTGATGTGTCTAAAGGAACTGCAGGGGAATTGTTCA
This sequence comes from Sarcophaga caerulescens, assembly GCA_927399465.1. NCBI lineage: Eukaryota > Metazoa > Arthropoda > Insecta > Diptera > Sarcophagidae > Sarcophaga > Sarcophaga caerulescens. The sequence continues at coordinate 25,544,179 of OV656866.1, forward strand.
TCATGAGGTCCTCTAAATTGTCTAAACGGTTGTTTCTCATCTTCACTGTCAAGAAAAAGCGAGAAATGGCCAGAATTAATCAACTCCGTTAGGACAACACCACATCGTACACATCTTTGATAAACCAATACATACATACATAATTAGTCATTACAACCCTTCAGTCAGGATTACGACCTAGCTTATTACACCACTTATGTTGCGTAACTTAATTTTATATATGAGTGGCGGGAGCAACAGTTTAAAGTCGACTCCGAATGCCAAATTTTTGACAAACCTTTTCATAGCAATTTTATTTGCTGCCTGAGTTTTTGTCAGAAATCTGCTGAGAAGAAATCATATTTCGTTTTGTTAGATATGTCTGTTTTGGGGTTTATAATCGAGCTCTCATATCTAATAAGCCAACATGCTACCAACCAGACTACATACTGAAAAATTTAACCTGGTAAGTTCTGATACGTACATTTTAATTATAATTTGTTTGGATATCTGCATATCTCTCTTAGTGGTTTCCTTAGTGGCCTGTAAAACACAATTGGATTAGTTTTCGTGTATTATGTTTAGAAATTCTCAGCTATATATTATATATTATAAATCTTTCTGTAGGTCTGTTTTTTTGTTTGTTTGTTGGTTTGTTTGTTAGCCAATCACGCCTGAACGCCTGGACCGATTTTCTTGAAATTTGGGATATAGATCGAGCTTTTGTCGGTGCAGGTTATAGGCTAAACTTGTTCATAATCTTGAACAAAAGGGGAGAAAAAATGGGACAAAGGGAGAAAAAATGGGCAAAAATTAGTACTTTTATGCATAAATGCTGTATTTTATCTGTTTTATAGGTAATGTTTTACGATTTAGCTTGGTTTCCCAAATAGCTATTGGAGGTGTTTCGTTTATAAAGTTGAACCAAAAGGGGCCCAAAAAGGGGGAAAGGGGCGAAAAACGGGCAAATTGAGCGCGTTTATATTTAGGACTTAATGTATTCAAAAACCTGGGTGGTTTGTTAAACCGGTTTCCGAATAATTTGAAAAATAGCATTTTTTAAGAAACCGGTTTTGAAACCGATAAACCGGTTTTTTATTTATTGTTATTTTTAATGCAAAAATGACCCAATAATATTTTTTTTTTAAATTTAAAGAAAATTTATACAATAGGGTGTCCAATGGCCACCTTTTTTGAAGAAATACCTCCCAAACGATGCCTGTCTTATATTTAAAAACATTTTTCATTTTTTGAACTAATCCAAACTACATAACCCGCGCAACGCCGGGTACAATCTGCTAGTCTATTTATATTTGCATCACCCTCCTTTTTTACTTTTAAATATTTGTTAAGCAATAAAGATAAAGTGATAAAAGAAATCATTAAATTAAGAAAATTCTACAACAAACATTAATCGTCATCACAAATTGCAAAGCGTTTGCTGATACAATCACAAGCTTAAATATTGAAACGAAAAATACTAAAATTTTCTGTTCAAAAAACCAGGAAAAGTGAAAAAAAATCTGTAGAAAATAAATAAAAATTATATTTTTCATATTTAATTTTACTTATTTGTTGTTGTTTTTATTGCATTAAAAATCTCTTTTGAAAAGTTTCATTTAGTTTTAGTCGTACTGGTGCTGCTGATGCTTTTCATATGTCTCGTTAGTTTGTTAAGCACATTTATGCTTCAACTGAATCAAAGAGAGTGAGTTAGTGAATGAAAGCATGAATGAATGAATGGCTGTTAATGTCTATAACTTTATGATGAGTTTTGTTGAGAAACGTTGTTTTATTTTTTTTTTTCCTTATTTCCTTGGTTTCAACATGCCACAACTAACTAGTCATGCCATAATATACAAACAGTCGTTGTTGTTGTTTTTTACTCCATTTATTTATTTGCTCATCATGAGCATCATCAACCCACTAGTAGTACAACAGAGTTAAAAAAGGATATTTTTTGCCACATGCATTGTATAGAATACAGGCATGTTACATGGTAACATGCTATTCTTTCCTTAGCTTTCTTTTTTTACGATTTTTTTTCTTAACTCCTATCTTATGTTGAACGTAACTGTGTAAAGTATTGCCTCAAGTCATTTGGTAGATGTGGCATAAACTGCTGTTGCTTGTCTTGTTTGTCAAAACAATAAAAAAACAACAAAATAAAATGTTGATTTCTTTAGACGTTTATTTTGCTACTTGTTTAGTTTTGCTGAGAGTCTCTTGTTATTTCTTCTCTTTGAGTTTTTTTTCTTTTTTTTTGTAATCAAATTTCTTAAATCTTGTACAGCATAAATCTATTTTGCCTATAAGCAACTGTAGTTTATTTTTCTTATTCTATTCCATTTTTTGTTGCTGTTATATTGTTATTATATCGTATGATTATTTTACAATTGATTGGCAATTGTATGAGCCAATTAGTGCAATGATATGGAAAAACTTAACCCAGTTTCTTCTTTTTTTTGCTTTCTTTTGCTTGTTAATATTGGTAATAAGCAAAGCTAATAAAATTGATGCAAGCAAGAGCTCATAATAAATCAAATAGAAGGTTAAAATGTAATCAAAGAATTTTACAAAGAATTTTATTCCGTGTATACATTTAAATAATACAACGAGAGGAGGATTTAAACCGGGAAATTCAAAGCAAGAAAAAATGCTTCAAAAGGTATTCTTTAAGTACAATAAATACAAAAAAAAGAATATTTTTGGTGTTAAAGTACAAAAATTTTCAAGACCAAATAATATGGTTACAGCACAATAGCCGATTGCTGGAATTTTGCTGGAATTTTAGTTGCAAAATTAATTTATAGAAGAGTGCTGATGTATCCCTTAAGGAATTATTTAATCAAATAACCGGCACAAAATGCTGCCCGTCAGTCTATTTACTTGTTAATTTTGTTTATTTGAATAATACGAAGAGAGGAGTTTGAAAAAAATGTTGTTATGTTAGCTAGGCTTTTTAAATTTAAATTTCTGTTAACTGGAAAGTAAACAATTAGAAATCGTTTTCATTTCTGTTTACTAGTTTAATAGCTGTTATTAAAAAAAAACAAATTAGTTTTGTTTGTCTTTTAGTTACGTAATTAAATTTCGAAGACTTTATTCCTTTCACATTAAACACCAGCAGCTTAATAAAACGATTTTGTAACCAAAGGCCATTTAGTTTTTGCCAGATGGTCTTATTACAGCACTTCCTCTTCCAAATAAGAGTTTTTGTTAACTCATAAAGCTTTCAATACTTTGTTAAAAGTTAAAGCTATTAATGATACTCTTCAAAAATGATTTTGCTAATCAAACAAAAATCTTATTTTGAATATAGGCATGATTTTTTGTTTGTTTTGTAGTATATTTTATTTAAAAAATATTGTTTTCTTCAAACACAATTATAATTACTTTATAGGATGGCCTGTTTTTTTTTTTTTTAATTTTTACCTCTTTTAGTTTTTGTTTACAATTTGTATATCCTTTTCGAAAATCCTTTAAATGACACAAGTTTCTTCACTCTTATAATTGATTGTTATATCCATTGATTCGATTTATGCACTTGTATTTTTTTGTTTAATTATTTTCCATATTTTTCATTTTATCACTTTATTTATAGGATGTAATTTATAACCCCGTTTTTTATTTTTTTTTATTAAAAATGGCATCAATTTGTCACAAAACTGATTTTATTGGATTTGATTTATTTTTTATGATTCATTTTAATAGTTGTACTGGTGCAATAAATATGATTTAAATAAATTAATGATTTTATTTTAAATTTATAATATTAATTTTTATTTATTTTTTTTTTTATAATTATTATTTAATTTATTTAAATTTTTTTTATACAAGAATTCATTTACTAATTTTTTATTTAGTTTAAATTTAATTTATTAAAATAAAAATATATTGTTAAGCAAATCATTTGTTTTTATTGATATATTTTTATTTGGCAACTCGCGGGAGGTCTCAGAATTAAGAATTGTTTAATATAGAAAAATTTTTAATTTTTCATGGTGCTACCACCTGAATAGCGTTTAATGATATGTTAAGAATTAAAATGAATTATATTTGGCCCCAATTCTTCTTTTTTAAATCCGTTCTTATATTTTTTTTATGTTGTTTGTTTTTAATCAAAATTTGTTATTAAACTTATCACAAGTTTCATGCTCCATGTCATACAAAATGCTTTTTTTTATCATTTGAATTTACATACGCATCTACTTTCAATCACCACAAGCAAACCTTAAACAACTTTTGTAGGAGACTTATTGGTTTATCGAATTGTATCATAAAGGAAGAAACAATACCAAAGAGAATTTAAATATCCAAGGGCATACTTCAGTAACTTTTCATTATTGGAATATTGAAATATTTTCGATTGCTGTTTGCTTTTTATCCCGCACGATCACATGATTTATATTTTATTTATGAATAACTGTGGGTTGTTATTCCTTTAATTAAGAGTTGTCTTTTAACCAACATGAATACTTTGTAAATACTACTTGGGCTCTGTGGCTATCCCTGTGCCCATTAACGCCTTGTCTACGCAGAACATTAGCCTGAATGTAATCATCTTATCCAACTTCTTGACATACAAAGTCCTAACAACTCCCAGCTGAATAGTTATAAATACTTACTTAGTTAACTTAATTGGTCATTAAAACCCCTTAAATTAGTATTACTAACAAGTTTCTCATACCCATCAGGAGTGGCCCACAGTTTAATGACGACTCCGAAAGACAGATAAACTTTTCATGGCATAGTTTTTACCAGAACATTACTGAGTGGCAGTCGCATAAGAAATATTTATTCACCTTTCGTTTTATTCGAGATGTGTGTGGTGCGATTTGAAAGCACGGCCTCACGTCTAATAAGCCAATACACTACTAAATACACATGAAAATATGTCACTACCAGGACATACTATGTTGCTAATAGACTTGCCAAGTTGGGTATGTTTTCTACAAGGACAATATGTTGTGTCTCTTGAAAAAGATATTGTGCCGGTCCTGCATAAAGATGTATAAAACCACAGGGAAATAGGTACTCAGGTCTATTGGAAACGGAGATTACATACATGAATACATAATTGGTCTTTACAACACTTCAGTTAGGATTACTACCTAGATTCTAATACCACTTATGTTGTGTGTTTTAATTTTATCCGTAAATGGCTGTACCTACGTCGTTTTTTTTTTTTTTGAAAAACTTTTCATGACAATTTTATTTTATTTACTCCCGGAGTCATGTTTCGTTTCGATGAAGATGTCTGAAGGTTTGAACAGTAGATTCACTCCTAATAATATTAACTCCCTAACACCAACGAAATGGTTACGAAATATTTCATATTTTATTCACATAGCATTTTATCTTAATGTTCATAATCTCAATGGCTTTAGTTTGTGTTTATTCCAAAAATTTAAAAAGTCAATAATTCTGGAAATATTTCATATTAATATGTTGATAATACCACATTCTTGTGTGTACAATACATTTACGGAATACATTCATTCCAATTCAAATAACTCATGGTGCGTATGATATTTCTGTGGAATTCAATATTACTCATACGCATTAATGTATGGGAATAACATGCACAAAAAGCATTTTGTTTTTTGTTGCTTTTTTAGTTCTTATAACATGTTTTTTCAGAAGTGTGAAATTTTTTCCACTAACAATGTAACATTCTACACCACATTATGATTTTTAATTATAAAAATATTAATGTAATGAAAAAAAATTATTTTATTAACTTTGTAACACAATATTTTTTTTTTTGATTATTATTATTGAAATTCAATTTGGATTTTCCCTTGAAATTAGTTTATATAATAATCTTTAATATTAATTTTTTTTTTCTTTTTTTGTATTGTTAATTAAGCAAATTATTTAATAAATGCAAATACTATACATATTTCCATGTGACATATTCATTTATTAATTATTATTAAACAAAATAATGCTTTTGTTAATCCTTTTCATGGTTAATGAATATCAATTTCACATTTTATTCTCATGTGTTATTTTTAATTAATGATTTCATATACAATAATATGTTATATTCCTCGAAATCAATATTTTATTAGACACACAAACAAAAACAGAGAGAGATGTGTTAAGTTACTTGCTGTCCCATGTGCATTCTTGGATTAATATGTTGTTCCTAACATGACACAATTAAAATGTTATGTTTTTAATTTTTTAAGTAATTTTAAGCTCTGGATTGAAAATGTTCGTTAAATTTATTTACAGAAGTTGTATTTTTTTTTAAGTTTTTTATTGTTATCGTGATTTATTCAAAATAACTTAACATAACTTGAATAAAAAGGTAAAAAATCGTAGGAAGTCATTCCCATTATCTGCTGTGATAAACTGTCGTTCAATAGTACTATACTCGAACATACGTTAAACTGAAAAAAATGGAAGGATCAGTTCAGTAGATTAAGCAAAAACGTGAAGTCCGTTTGTTATATTGACCACAGTACCCTGGTCTTAAAGGACAGGGTGGTAGTAGTGGGAATAGAAGTAGGAGTCAGGAGTTTCACTACTCAGGCTTGGTAATTAGTATAGGATCAGTCTCCCTTGCATTGTATTGCGTTAGAAAAATTTCGAAAACAAACAGATTCGCTGCCTAGTTACCACAGATATCGTGACCTTTATGTGAAGGGCAAAGGTTTTCTTCTGGAAATAGTTTCCAAAACAGGGGAAGTTATACATACGTAAATATGTACTGAAGTCGCCGTAGTTTAGTAGGTAAAATGGTGGCTTATTAGATATGAGGCCACGGTTCAAACCCCAGGCAACTGCCTCTCAGCAGATTTCTGGCAAAAATGAATAAAAATCTGTCGCTCAGAATCGACTTTATTTATTTAATTTATTTAAACTGTAGGTCCCACCACTCATGTATAAAATTAACACAGAGGTGAGATGTTAGGTCGTAATCCTTGTATGACCAATTATGTAGGTATGTATGTAACTTAATGTGTACTTTATAGAAAATTGTGTGAGTTTCCTTCAGTATAATTATCACTAACTTCAACTTATGCATAAGTATGCTAAAAGTACTTTTCCTTGGGTTTCTTTTGCCACAATAAATGTTTTAAAAATAGTGCATCGGCTAGCGGAGTCCTTACAGCCTCTGTTAGTAATAAATAAGCCAAATGAAAGACTTGGTGAAATGGAAAAGATAATACTTTTGTGTGTCTCTCAAGTAAAGATTTGTCCTACCAATAAAGACATCAACTAGGTTCATTGATGTCCGCGAGGTGTGTGTGTTTTAACATAATTAAAACAATTGTTCAAGTGAGAGAAGTTAAGACATGTGTTTTAATTTTTCTTTATGAAAACTAGTTTATTAATTTTAAAAAATATATTTTTTCGAAATTATCGTATACACAATTGCCTCTCTTATTGTGAATGGAAAACACTTGCTTTATTCGTCGTCTAATTTTTACATAAATTGTACAAGAATTTAAATGGAAAGAAAAGAGATATCCCAAGGTAAGGTAGATATAATAAAGAAAAATTGTATTTAATTTTGTATATTTTAAATAATTTTAATGATAATTATTAAACTTTTCTGCATAAATATTTTGTATTTTTTTATTCGTTTTAAAACTTGTAATTAGTATTATTCGATGAAAAAACTAATTTCTTTTTATTTTCATTAATTATTTAATTTAATTTTTGTATTTATTTTTTTTGGAATTATTTATTTTTTAAGCATATTTTTTCAGAATATAATATGCTACACTACACTTTCCTTTTAAGGAAAATTTATTTCATATTTTTCGAACACATTTTTATAACAAAATTTCATGATTTTATGTTATATAACTGAGATTATATACATATATGTATATTGGTAAATCCGGGTCGTAGTTTGAAATGTTGGTTACGGAAATGTATTTATTTATTTTATTATAATTAACTTAGATGGATGCTCGGTGTAATATAACAGACCAGAGACTATGGTCGGAATTGAACGCACGACCTTCATGCTAATAGTCTAGCACAGTACCCGTTCGACTACCAGGGCACCCAAGGAAATGTAAAAGAAATGTTTTTCAATGATAGGATATAGAAATTATTAATATTTTTTAATTTTTTATTTAATTTTTTTTATTTAATTGTATTATTGTTTTAATTTAATTGTATTATAAATTGTATAAATTTATGTTGTTATTTTATTTTATGTTATACTTCTTCAGTTTATTTAATTTAGAACTAAAAAATAAATATTTTTGTATGAATTCGTGATGTTTCATTATTATTATTATTATAATTTTATTTTTATTATTAATATTTACGCTTTTTATTTATTTATTTTTTTATGTTGTTTTATTTCTTATTTAGTTCAATTAATTTAGTAGTAAAAATATTTATTTTTTTATTTTTTAATTCGATTTATTTACTTTAATTCATGATGCTTCATTATTATTATTATTATGTTTTTTTTTATTAATATTTAGGCTATTTATTTATGTTATATTTCTTATTCAGTTCAATTAATTTAGTAGTAACAATAAATATTTTTTTTATTTTTTAATATCGATTTATTTACTTCAATTCATTATGCTTCATTGTTATTATATTTTTATTTTTATAAAAATTATTTATTTCAATTTTATCACTTACATATTTATTATACTATTTTATAACACTGTATATATACTGTATTAATTAATTATACTCCTTGGTATTTTAATTTTCTTCTCTTCCTCGTAATTTTATATTTAAAATGTATTCAGTTTCATTTGAATTTTTATATTAGGTTTTTTTGATATTTTTGTTTGTTTTTATTTCAATACACCCTTTTCTTATATTCGCTTATACTTCATTAGAATAATCGTATTATTTTTGATTTAACAATATGTTGTAATATAATCCTGCAGCTTAATTATCCTTTGAGGTTTCTATTTTTGCTTTAATAATCCTTTATTCGTTTAATAGTTTTTATAATTGAGTTACAGTTAATAGCGTTAGAATTCAAACGCTTTGTATTCATTTATCTGAAAATATTATTTGAGAAATAAAATGCGTTTGTTTTTTGTTTTCCATTAAAACCGTATTAACGTTGCGTAAAGACCGCATTAATACGCGTTTATCCGTTCACGTTTGAAACAAAACTGATGCTGTATTAAATGCTGAACATTGTAATGAGATGCTGTTATACTGCTATGCTCTATAATAAAATTCTTGTTGTTGTTCTTTTCTTTTTATTTTTGCTTAACTATAACATAGTTGTCATAGTACTGTTATCATTTTCTTCTTCATACTTGTTTTCTGTATTTTTTTTTTTTGGTTAGTAAATGATAAGAACTCATACTCAGAACTCATCTCAATTTCCGTTTAACATTTCAACACACTTACACTTGCACACATAGACGAAAGCAAATAAATACAAACATCTCTTCAAGTTGAATAAGAGAAATAATGTACTTTGTATAACGCACAACTACTTGAGTAGTATTAAATAAACAAGTAAAGAGAGTGAAAGAAAGAGAGAGAGACAGAGCAGTTTTTTTCATACATGTAAGGATGTTATACTGCTTTATTATACATCTTGGAGTAGGTCAGTATTACAAAATGTTGTTGTTTCTATGGGTCTGTACAATGAATAACAGAGCACCTTAATTTTTAAGAGCTAAGGAAACAGTTTAACAGGAAATGTTAAAAGCCACATAATATTAGCGGATAAAATATTTTTTGTTTACACTCTTAAACTGTTAATGAATAAGGATAAAACAACCAAAAGTAAAGAGAAACTTTTGTATTTTCTACAAAACGTTATAGAAATTCATATAACTGTGTTACTAAATAACTGATGGATCTGTTAAAAAAAAATTTTTTTGTAGTAAAAAAAAGATGTCTGACCTGGGATTTGAGCCGTGGCCTTATGTCTAATAAGCCAACACACTAAATTTGTCAACTTGGTTGGGTAATCCAAATTCGATCTGTAAGTACAATTTAGTGATTTTATTCAATATCTTCATAACGAATGTAGAAAATTCATTAATTTTGTTGAAGATCAACAAAAAAAACACATTTTTTTTTTGATAATTTTTGGATTTTTTTTTTTTTTTTTTTTTTGAACAAGAAAGTGAATTGTGAATTGACTACAAAGCAGTCAATATGGCTGTCAAGATTATTCGATTAAGGGCTTATGGTCAATTTTCAATAGGATTTCGTTTTGTTTGTTGCAGCAAAATACAATATAAATTTCCTATTTTTTTAAGTAAAAAGAAAATTTTAGAAAATTGTGTTCGGTTAGCAATATTGCAGCAATCTTTCTTATGGAGTGATGCTTAATTTTATAAATGCAGTGAGCCTCTTAAAGTTTACATAATAAGTACAATTCTCTTAATTCTCATTTTATTCGCTCATATACAAATTTATCCGCCTGTTATTTTTCTCTGAAACTTAACATTCTGCAAAATACCCGTAATGTCCTTTTAAACTTATCCCCATAGTTTACTTGTGTTATTTTTCTGCATACTCTCTCTTATAACTTAACATTCTGTAAAATATGTATGAAATTCTCTTAAACTTATTTGTTTTATTTTTTAATCTCTTGTATTGTTGTAAGCTTCCCAGCATGTACAACATTTTCTGTGAAAAAGGCAAAATATTCTGTTAAAAATTCTGTATGAAATTCTCTTTAACTTATTTCCACAAGTTTACTGCGTTATTTTTCCTTCTCTACAGTTATACTCTCGAGTACATGGTATAAATTTCTTTAGACCTTAACATTCTGTAAAATATTATGTTAATGTGTGTGTACACCTTTAATGAAATTCTTTTTCTCATGTCTTAAATGTGTTTTTCTGGCGCCTTTTTCAGTCAAACTTAAGTTTTTTTCTTTTTCTTCATTCATTTTTTTTTTTTTGGTAGCCCAAATGCCACTTACGAGTATTTTATGTGACAATTTTAATATTTTTGCATATTTTTTCCTTGCTTTTTCTCCAGCAACACAGAATTCAAAAACAAATTCGTTTAGCAAACACAAACCAGAAAAAAAAACATAATGTTAATGTCTTTTTATCTCATTCCCTCTCATTTTTTGTTTGCCTTTTGAAGTCATTTTATCTCGGATTTTAATGAGTACCTCATGTATATGTTTTTAAAAGATTAGCAGCAATTTGTTTTAAAAATGCAAATCTGTCACTTACATTTTTAAGTTAGATTCACACTTATTAAAAGAAAATAGTAGAATATTTTAACACCTTAAATCTAACTTTTTAAATTTTTTTAAAATAGATATTCAACGTACCCTTTAGTAGTAGTGGTTGTATTATTTCTCTTAGGTTTTGTAGGATGATTTCTAAAGACTTACCTAAAAATATACAAAGAAAAGAAAAAGTTTTAGTATTGCAATTGAATTTAGATTATTTTTATATTTGTATGCTCCTTTAATTTTTATAAGAAGAGTTTTATTTAGGTATATGTACATACATAATTAGTCATTGCTTCAACCCTTCAATCAGGACTACGACCTAGCTTCTTACATCACTTACGTTGTGTGTGTTAATTGTATATATGAGTGGCGGGACCTACAGTTTAAAGTCGACTCTGAAGAAAATATTTTTGAGAAGTTTTTTCATTACAATTTTATTTACTCTTAGAGTTTTTGACAGAAATCTGAAAGGCAGTCGCCGTCGTCTTGTTGGAGATGTCTGACCTGAAGTCTGAGACGATTCCTCACGTCTATTAAGCTAACACACTACCTACTACCCTACGGCGACAACAATGGATATGTTAACAAACAAAATTGTTGAATTTAAAACAACATCAATCCACATAAGAGCGTTCAATGCATTCCCAACAAATCAATCGATCAACAACGACGTTGACCAGGCCATCACCGCCAATGGCAAGTGCTATAGGTCGATGGTTACTTTCTTTTGGCTTCAATTAGATGTTCTAGTCACCACCGACATGTGGTTTAAACACGATGGCTCTATGTGCCACACAGCTCATGCTAAATTGGATATTCTGTAAAAGTGATTTGAGAACATAGTCATTTCACGTCTGAGATCGTACGATTTAAAGCCATTAGCATTTTTCTGCTAGGATTTCCTAAAGGAGCAAGTGCACGTGATTAAGCCACAAACCACAGTGTTCCCCAAAGTCAACTTTACTTATAAAATTTGGCCTGATTTATGGATTCCTGAAAATTTTCAGTGCGCTGTACATGCTTCCATAAGCAGCAGAGGATGTTATATTCCAAAAAAAAATGGTCTTTCAATTTATAAAATTTTTAACAAATTTATTTCAACCGCCTTGCAATCTTTTGCAATCTCTACAACAGTATTTTCTTTTTATATTTATTAGTCTCCACATTTTTGAATCCCTACAATCAAAATTAATAAAATCCTCTACAAGTCCCCTTAAAATTGACACTTTTAGTCTCTTAAACTGCAACATTATCGTAAATAACAACCATTAGACCATTAAAATGTACAAAATAATGAAATGTTGCCACCACCATCAAATGTATCAAATGCATGAATACCTACAAAAGCAAGAACCTTTCAAAATATTCTCAGGAAAATTTAAAAAAAAAGAAACCCAACGCTTTTCAATGGAACACTGCAATTTACCTTTATATGCCACAAAATTTATTGAACAACAACAATAAAAAATAAAATAAAACATAAAACCTCACTCATACAGTTACAAGCAAATAAATTTAAAAATAAAATATTTTTCCTAAGGAAAAAGCGCAAAAAAAAAAAAAAAAACGAAGCAAGAACTTAAAAACTTTTAAATGCCTTTGAACATTAAAGAACATCTCCATGCGGCTAAAACACTTGTGTACAGTTGTAAAGCATTCTCCTCTCTCTCTTTCTATCACTTAACCTCTGTTGCTTGTATTCTTTTTTTGCTATTCTTTGTCTCTACAACTATCCACAAAACCCTAATGAGAGTAGAGACGACATTATAAATAAACATGTGATAGTGGTAGTCAAAGGAGTGTGAACAAAGTGGCAATAAAAAGAAAATTGCAAAGAATGGAAACAAAAAGAAAGAAACAACAACAACAATAGCAACAAAAAATTAAAAATGTTGCATGTGTTTTATACCCATAAAGCGTATAAATCACCGGAAATGCTAAGGCTTTTAAAACAACCTTTAGTCTTTCTTTCTTGCCTTCCTTCCTTCCTTCTCACTACACTCTCTATGGAAATGCATCGGGATATGTTTACAAAATTCATTTACATTCACACACACAACATAACACGCATACAATCGCAGATGTACTTACAGAGCATGAGAGGCATTAAAAAAAAAATTCCAAAACAATATTTTATTACCAATAGAATCCGCAAAAAAAACAGGATTTTTAAAATGGCGTACGAAAATTTATAGGCCTGCAACCGAATGCATTTAAGCATTTCGTTATCTGGAAAGCGTAAATTTTATTTATTCCAGAAATGAAATACTCTATTTGGGCAATTAAAAATTTTAGTAAAGTTTAGCCTGAAAAGTTTAACCTGAAAGCGTTCGTTCTCTCTTCTATGTGGTCTGATCACACAGTGAAGAACTTACAGTTCATTCATCCTTTGGATATGGTGAACTGTTGGCCAAATCCAATTGACTTGGGATGCTCAAAGAATCAGAAGAATAAAGAGAATAGTAATTGCTCGAAGATATAGAAATAAATGCTTCATATCCTAACTTTCATTATGACATTTTGACATACCTACGACGGCTAGCGCAATAGTGTTGGTATAGTAATTGGGCGCTCGTGGATCAAATTTAAGCGCTGATTATTTCAACCAAATATTCTTAAGTTTTAAGATCATTTCCCACTCAGAGCTTATGCCAACACTAAAATCTGGGAACCAATAAGTTTTTTTGATATTCCATCTGAAAAAAATTATTGTCAAGTAATTAAGCCAATTAAACATCAATTTATTACCGGCCCATAGTTTTTCGTAAATAATTCTGAAGAAACAGCGAAATAATTGGCCTGGTATTGAAAGCTATTACTTGGACGGTATCTGGTTTGATCGAAACGACGCCACTGCCAACGCAGCATGACCAATTTAAAAAGTTTTCAGAAGGGTTAATTTGATATTCAGACTACATCAATTGATCATCACAATCAGACGCCGTTAGAAATTTTTTGGAGGGCTACATTATTGACCGAGTGAAGACCAATAATTTCTTAATACTGAGGTATTTAAAAACCAATATTCATCAAGTGTTAGTGCACATACCGCTTCAAATATTCACTGAGTATAAAAAAAAGTAAGTAAAATATGCTTTAAAAGTAAAAGGAAACACTTCTTCCCTAGAGAATTCTATATGTGGATAATGCATCAGAAGAAAGAATTTTCTCTTTAATGCTTAGTATTCTGATCGGCATTTTATAAAAATATATGAATTTCGGGAATATATTTTTTTATTTTATTAGAATACTAAATTCGTCATTATAACCTTTTAGCCAGATTTACAACCTGGCTTCTCACATCTCCCATGTTGTGATTGATAATTTTATGCACAAGTAGCAAAAAATGTAATTCAACATTGATTCCGAATTACGGATTTGAAAAATTCTCATAGCAATTTTATTTAATTTCAAAGCTTTTGCCAGAAGATCGCACACACAAATCGCTCTCTTGTAATAAGCTAACCTACTAAGCTACGTCGACTTCGTTTAATGCAATCTGTTTTAGGAATGATGAATCCGTGAAACATAAACCACAATAAATCAATGGAGTTGGATATTCTATCATGATTAATGAGCAATTTCGACCCTTCCTGTACGCGGTGGAGAAATCTCAAATAGATACTGGCCTATACAAGACACTTGTATTTTATTTTCGATATGATTTAAGCGGTTGACATTTTAAAGAGATCTGAGCAGTAAAGTCTTTTTTTTTTTTTAGTCTTCCCAAGAAACTGGAGGACATGTTAGTTTCATCAGCCTTAATATCTGCTATTCGAAGATTATATTTCAAATTAAATTCACCGTTTTGTTTTGCTTTAAAAAAAAACGTTACATTTTATAAGTAAACAGCTTCAGCTGTTATCACCCAATATCTGCTGCTGATTATTGGCCGCATTAACATTCAGCCTGCATTTAAGCCAAGATTTGACTTTTTCTATCCAACATGTTTACACGAAAACTACATTTATATGTAGTGGTGTCTACAAATTTCGTACTTTATATCTTTCTTTTATGTTAAGAGAGCTGATTCAGAAAGTTGTTGGAAAAATTAGCTGCATTTCCTGTTGATGACCTACATTTTTGCTTTTAAGCAGTTTTTATTTCGTCTTTTTCGAGGAGGTTTAAAAGACATTAAATCTTGAGTATGTGAAATATATCTTGAAACAAACGTGAGATGTGACTTTCAGTTCATTTTATTCGCTTTCCTTTAAGTAAAACATAAAGGGCGTAAAAAGGAAAAACAAAAGCAGAAAGTAAGAAAATGTCTTCACAGTAAATGGCATGTAGTTTATCGCTTGTTTTTATTTGCAATTCATAGGATTTTAAAAGTTTTTTTTGTTTTAGAAAAACCAGTGCTTGAAAGCATAGAGATTTATACACAGGAAAGTAAAAATAAAATGAAATGTTTTGTTTTAAAAATTTCAATGCAAAGTAAGGGTTTCCCCTGAAACCCTTTACCAGTTCAAGGTCTTTAAGTAAAACGCTGGCCAACAAAATGTTTGATTGCTTTGCCATTTTTTACAAAGGAATTATCATCATGATGCAACATCTTCTTGGTGTCAATAGCGACATTATCATCATCATCAGTAGCAGCAGCCATAAAAGCGTCTCCACCAAAAGCATAGCACATCTTATTGTATAGTATTGGCACCACCTGTACAAACTGTGTTTCCCTTGCTCCCCATTTTCAATGTTTCATTTTTAGTTTGTTTTTCCTGTAGTTGTTATGTTTTTAATAAATTTTTATTTCCTTTTTCACTGTAGCCTGGTGGTGTTTTTTGGCCTTGTTGACTTAACAAGTTGTTGACTTTGTAATTTTAGCCAAAAACTCTTAGTTCTACAAAAGTAATCCCCTTTTGCCGTTTAAATGATGGGAAAGTTGTTTATAATAATACGTCTGTCTGTCTTTCTGTCTGTCTACTTACTGACTGCTTTATATTTCTTTGTTGGCAATAGAGAATCAAGTGTTTTTCCTGGTGTTTTTTCGTTAAGGTCTCTTTAGTTTTTCTCTACCTTGCTTTTTTTTCTTTGCTTTTTAACTGATTTATATCTGGTTACAGTAAAAGGTGTCGGAGGATTTTAAGTGTTTACAAAAGTGATTTAAATATTTAAAAAGGCCTGTTTGTAAATTCTTTATAACACTCCCGCATCTTATCCCCTAAAAGCCTTTTTCTATTTGATATTAAAGGGATTTTTTAGAAAAATATGGTTTATCTACTCGTATCATCTGGATTAGGCAGGGGAAAAGTCTGTATGGTGATTTTAAATATTCTGTAGAGCTTTCATATGAAAAAGTAGTAAGGCATCATCGCTAGACAGTGAGATTAATTTGTCTTTATTAGAGTAGACTTGATAAAAAAAATGCCAAAGTTTTGTAGATTACGTCAAAGTGTTTGACAAGGTTAAACACAACAAACCCATAGAAGTAATGAATTGTAATGATTTAATGTACACGTAAGAAGAACTATGCTAATGTCAGTTACAATACAGACACGTATGATATACACATTGAAAGAGGGGTATAGCGACAATAAATAAAAAATAACAAAAAAATTAAAAAAAATTAACAACAAATCAAAAGTAAATTTCTAGAAGTTGCCAGAAAAAATAAAACAAACATGATGTCAGAACATGGGGAAATAAAAGACTTTAGTATTACAATGTTCCATGATTGCCCTAAGTATTTATGTAAGTATGTATACCAATCCTCTACCCGTCTACCTTTTGGGATTCCCATGAAAATTTTTAAATCTTCACCGAGATCAAGGCTGCTATTAAGCCTTAGAGAACGTCAATTCGATTTTGTTTTAAATTTTATAAATTCTTGTTGAACTGGCCCTTGTCTAGTAGGTAGTGTGTTGGCTTATTAGGCCTGCGACCACGGTTCAAACCCCAGGTTAGACAAACAAAATTAAGAAAAACAAATTACGAATATATTTCGTTGACGACTCCCTGTCAGCAAATTTATGGCAAGAACCCTGAGAAAGAAAATAAAATTGCCACGAAAAGTTCCTCAAAAATCTGTCGTTCGGAGTCGACTTGAAACTGTAGGTCCCAACACTTGTGGATAAAATTAACACACACAACTTTTCTGGTGTGAGAAGCTAGGTTGTAACCCTGACTGAAGGGTTGTAAATACAAAAGTATGTATGTATGGATCGTATGTGGGTTCTGGAACAGGAATATAGTCAAAAATTTTTTCAAAGCACAGGTGCAGCCTAAGTTCTGTTGGGCGTATATGTTTAAGAAGTGAACAGATTGGCTGCTTTTTTCGAAATCAGAGGAGCAGCCCTCGTACTATTAAATTTCTCATAGATCAACTGACTTGGTATTCCTCCAAATTACTTCCGCAGGAGTTATTGGTCTGATGGGAAGGAGGAGGAGAATATTTTTCAACTCTTGTGTTAGTGCTCTTGCTGTGAACAGTGAAAGCTTGTTGACTTCTCATTTTCTGTCATCTTTGATTGAAGTCTTGATGTCACAACGGGTCTAACCTGTGGCCCAAGTGAGAGTTTGCCTTCGAGGAAGGGCACTCTAATTGAAAGAAAGAAATTACAGGAGCGACTGGAAACAGATTGTTGCTTGATTGAATTATTTTACAATAAACCAACTGAAGTCACCGTAGTCAAGTAGGTAGTTGGCTTATTATACGTGAGGTTGCGGTTCAAACCCCAGGACAGATATCTTGATCAAATCGATCAAATATGAAAAATATTTCTTGGTCGTTTTGCGCTCAGCAGATTTCTGGCAAAAACTCTGAGAGTAAAATAAAAATTGCCATGAAAAGTTTCTAAAAAAATCTCTCGTTCGGAGTCGACTGTAAAAATTGTAGGTCCCGCCACTTATGTATAAAATTAACACACACAACATAAGTGGTGTGAGAAGCTAGGTCGTACACCTGACTAAAGGCCAATTTTGTTATGTGTACCATAAACCAATTACTTCGCATACCATTAGAGGATTAAAGTGAAATCTGAGAGTGCAAATAATGATGCGATATGGTTATACAGCCGGTAAGGTATACAGCCTAATTTATGGCGTGAACTTGTGATCATAGTGAATCTGATTGGAGTCTGAAATCATTTACCATTTATAAGTTATAAAATCTGCGTACTATATAGAAATTACCACCTATCCTAACCAATACAAACAAACTAAAATAAAAAATTACGGATTTAAAGCTCTTTAGGTTAAAAAGCCATCAACATTGCATTGCCTTTGCTAAGGTACTCCATTCATATGCAAAGAAGTTGTGTCATCGTTGGTAAACATTTATTTAGCTTGAGGTCAACTAGCCATGAAGTGACATATTTTTCTTTCAAAATTATACCCAAAAAACAACAATAATTTACACACACATGTCATTTAAAAGCTTAAGGAGTAATTCTTTCACATGTCGTTATTTCAACTCGACTTTTCCTTACAAAAAATTAGAAACAAACACGGAAAGAAAAAAAAAAAATATTAAAAAGAGAAATATATTACATGCACATGTGTGTGTGTGTGTATGTGTCAGAGAGAAAAAGAAATCCAACATGACAGCAACAAAGCCCAAAGGGTTATCACAGTATTTTCATGTGAACGCACACTTACACAAACAAATCTGTTTGTGAGCTCTCTCTCTCTCTAGTGTTTTAATAAGGCTGAGAATATGTTGGTGTCTGTAGATGATTGTGATGTTTTTGAGTGTAGGACTGTCATGACTTTATTTCCGGTTTCCTATTTAATAAGTGTTAGAGCATAAATAATTTTTCTCTCTTTCTTTAAATAAATAATTGGATGTGTACGTTCGTGTATATGTGTGTGTGTTAGACTTTTATAAATAATTTTTTTTGTTCGTGTATGACTTTGTTGTGTCGTCTTTTCCCTTTCATATGCTATTGCAACTTGTAATTGCCTGTACTAAGTCGCTTCTAAGAGAGGCCTTTCAACATTTGCCTCTTTTTTTATTAAAGACGGTATTTTTTTTTGTTGTTGATTTATGCCTGCTATTTATTTATGTGTTATTTAGGCTTTCAGTTTCCTCAGAAAAAAACAAAACAAGCCAGTTTACCTTATGGATTTAACATAACAACATGAAATGTGTATGAAGGGATTTGCAATTTTGTGATGAGAAAGGAAGAAGAAATAAAATATGTTGGGAATATATGTGTGTTGTATTGCGTAATTAATTAATGGGTTTTTGTGGTCAGGAATATACATTTATTTTACGCACTTAAAGGGTATTATTTTGATGAATATGATAAGGATGTTACAATTTATTTGGGGAATACATTTTCGGCATATGAACTCAAGGGATTGAAATGCAATAAATTGTTGTTGGCTTTAACAGTAAAAGCTTTTTACAATTAACATCGTTATAATGAAAACTGTAGTGATTTATATCCTCTCCTTTTACGAAAATAATGTGTGTGTAATAAATCATAATTTCTGCGGAAATTAGAAGAATATGTGTCGTTATTGAATTAAGTTGAGTTTAAAGATGATTACAACAGCCGTAAACTTGTAGTTTATGGTGTATACAAAACAATAATGTTAGATTAGGTTAGTCACAACGCATAGAAGACGAATAGGATAGCATTCAGCATTGCTTAGCCAATGATTTTCTTTGTGATGCCTTTATATTAGGAATTAACTGTGATGGGTAGGAAGTATATAAAAGGCAAATAAATATAGCTTTGCCATTTGATCTAAATGATGTTTTCTAATTAATACTTTTACAAGAGTCTACTGAGCATAGGCATTTAGCGGTGAAGTAATATCAACGATTTCCAAACCATATTTAAACTTTTAAGACCTAGTCCTGCCAAAGGCAGTTTATTGTATACGATGTGTTCGATTAAGTTTTAGTGATAACAAAATCAATTACGTGATTGTCACATAGTAATGCTGGTTAAAAAATGTAAGGCAAACGCCAGCATAAATCAAGGTTAGCTTTGATCAACTCTGTCAAGAAGATTTGAAATTACCAAACGATATCTGCCGTTTGTCTCGTAAGCATTCGAACATGCAACATACAACAGTCAAGTGAAATTGGCTGGGGAAAAACATATGTATTGTCTGTTAACAACACGATTACGAAAGAATTTACAGTTGATAAGCCGCCGCATTCTGCTGTCTTGACTACGCATCGTCAGAACACGCAGTAATATAAAGGATATTCCGTGCATTCCAGCCAAAAATAATTCGGTATCTATGAAACGAAACAAAAGAAGAAAGAATCATATGGCATATAACAAAGAGAAAGTGGAAGTGGATAGACTAAATGATCAAAATAGTAACTGAAAGAATAACAAGAGTTGTAATTGAATGGAAACTACAAAGACACCGGCACCAAAAGTGACCAAAAGAACTTGAAGCATAACGCATGTATACGAACTGAGAAAGCAAATTCACCAAATGAAGTTGCTCCTTGAGCTCTTCTTTAATAATTATGAAGCTTATTACTTAGTTAAATTGGTCAATTTGTCAAACAGTTCCATACACAGGAATACTTTAATATGTCTCAATATTAAGGGTGAGGGTGGGTTAGTGTGAGTCTCATCAGATTTTAATCGGGATAAATCCATGGAACGATAGCGCAGAGTAAATGGAAGCGATCATAGAATCAATATTGGAAACAGCAACCAATTCGATGACCACATTTTCTAATCTTAAATCCTTACATACACGCTATGTCCAGGGGTTTGACTACTCTGGATTGATGTATTACTGAATCAATTAGAATCTTAATAGATTGTCAACCAGTTTTAAAGGATGAATAAAATCTACAGATGATAAAACCTACAGATGATATCCATCCTTTAAAGCTGGTTGATAATCTGTTAAGATTCTAATTGATTCAGTAAAATACAGCCCTATAATAAGCAGATATTTCCGCTTGAAAGGTACAAAACGATATCATTGTGGATGGCGATTATAGTTTCTTATTTCTTCTAATAAGCCACCGCCCACTTCTTCATGCGTTTCAGATCCATTCGCATGGAAGTCTTCTTTTGTTTGTTAAAGTTTGAGTAGTATTGTCACTACAATTTAATATAATTGGACTATGTTATTGGAATTGTTATCGCCGTAGTCTAGTAGGTAGTGTGTTGGCTTATTAGACGTAAAGCCAGGGTTCGAGCCCCAGGCCAGACATCAAAACAAAATACAAAAAGTATTTCTTCGGCGATTTCCTCTCAGCAGATTTCTGGCAAAAACTCTGAGAGTAAAATAAAATTGCCATGAAAAGTTTCTCAAAAAATTTGTCGTTCGGAGTCGACTTTAAACTGTAGGTCCCGCCACTTATGTATAAAATTAACACACACAACATAAGTGGTGTGAGAAACTAGGTCAATAATCCTGACTGGAAGGGTTGTAATGACCAATTATGTATGTATGTTATTGGAAATTGAATTTCGTTATTAGAATAGAATTGTCGCTGTATGCTCTAAATGTTCACATTCCGGGTATACTTAGCCGAAAGATATACATTTTTTATTTTATGTTACTACAGGTTCGGGAAACATTTCCATGGCAGTCAGGTATTTTTAAAGCTTATTAAAGCAGATTGCTAAAAGGATATCATTAGAAGAAATATTTTTTTTTTGTTATTATTTCCAAACATTAGATTTTGATTTAGATTTCACCGCACCCATTAATCTAAAGCGACCGCTGTTCAGTCAGTTCGGAAGAAGACAAAGTTTTAAACATAGTGTGTTGTCTTATTAGACGTAAGGCAACGATTAAAATTCAAGCGACTTCATCTCAGCAGATTTCTGGCAAAAACTCTGTGAGTAAATAGAATTGTCATGAAAAGTTTTTTAAAAATCTGTCGCTTGGAGTCGACTTTAAACTATATGTCCAGCCACATATGGATAAAATTAACACACACAACATAAGTAGTGTGAGAAGCTAGGTCGTACTCCTGACTGAAGGCCAATTTTGTTATGTGTATCATAAACCAACTACTTCGCACATCATTAGAGGCTTAAAGTGAATTCTGAGAGCGTAAATAATGATGCAATATGGTTATACAGCCGGTAAGGTATTCAGTCGTATTTGTGATGTGGACTTGTGACCAATTTTGTATGTATATATATGACCGCTACTCATAGCCTAGGTGTGCAGTTTTATGCTACTTCCAGAACATTTGCCACTACTAGACGGGATTGGTGATTTTTTTCTTCGGTTTTAAAAGATTAGAAAGCCAACACACACTACAGCCAAAATGGCTAAGGAAATGATTGATCTACGTCCTAGGATTACTTTTCGTCCCTCAATCTGAAATTCAAAATGACCTTTCAACTTAAATCAAAGGACCACTACAAAGGACTGTCAGTTATAATTCATGATTTTTTTAAACTTTACACACATTTAAATAACCATTTCCTACAACTACGTTTACACTTCCATATTTGAAATCACCTTAGCTGTAATGGCAATAAACTTTGCCCTTATAAAGTGTGTGCATTATTTTACATTTAATTTTCTCCAACTGCTCCCTGTGCTGTGCATGTCAACTATTCGTACCACTTAAGCTTTTAAGTCATGCAAATACTATTTTGTTTGCCTTCTAGATTCACTATTTTTTCCCTCTCTCTCTCTCTTTTTTATATGGGTTTTGACCACAAAGTATATATTTTGTCGGATACAAGTTGAATAAATAAAAAAAACATTTTACAACGTACGAACGTACGTACATAATATTGGTTGAAAGTGTTTTTTAATGAATATGTTGAGTTATTTGAAAAGTATTTTCTTTTTTTTTGGCCAAACAACTAAATCAGCAGGGCTGCAACCAATTTCGAATAATGAGAATGAGAATAAATTGTGAGATTTTTATTACATTGTTGTGAAGGGCCTATTTATTGACTGACTAAATTGTGTAAATGTATTCAAATACCTGAGAAGAGAGCAACAAAACTTATTTTTATATAACGAGGATGTGTTCTGCCCTGGGAAATACCTCCAAACTATGCCACTCCAAATCTAATTTCGTCCACTTAGAGTGTCTCCATTAGTATGTATATTTCTGTTGCAGCCACTGCAATATTTTCTGAATTTCCATTTAATTGTGTCTAGTTTTTGCTTAAAAATGTTGTCATTGTCGTTGTGTGTCCCTGTTTTTATTTTTTTGGTGTTGTTGTAAATTGTTTTGCGGTGTTAGTGAGTGCAAGCGTGCGTATGTAATGTGTTGTTTATTTTAATCTTTTTATTTGAAACTGATGGTTGTCACTGGACTCGGTTTTAGTGGTTTTAAGTAGTTTTAAATGGTCTTTGTCGAGAGAAGGTTTTATTTCTGAATTAACATTTAAAGCAATAAATACAAGAGAAAACAAAAAATATAAAATTTACTTAAGCAATAGAAAAAAGTATATAAACTAAGGCTTTATTGGTACAGTCGGTTTTGTTCACAATACTTAAACTTGCCCTTATGTTATCTTTTGTACTCAGTTTCTGGAATCCAAGTGAAAAATATTTTATTTATTCATTAAAATCTATTTTCAACTTTTTGAAACGAAATGAGTTTCAGGCAATCAAAACTTTTGTTGGGAAACTACAATATGAGAAGATTTAAGTCATGCATGATTCAATCCGGAAATAAACTTACTTTGGTAACCGAACTGTTGACAAAACCCCATAGACTCATAGTACACTTGCTCGGAGTGGAGATCATCTAGAACCGAACACATAGATCCAGTGATAATGAGAACGAATCATCAGAACAAATTCCTGGAATCGGCGAGACATTACAGTATGTCACAAGGAAACGTCAGTTGCTCGGTGAGGAATTATCCTTGTTGAAACTGAAGTTTGTCAGGGAAAAAAGATTGGACGAAACATTATTGGGATACCCTATATAGGACAATCAATGGCCTCTGTTTACTTATTGCCATTGATTCATTATATCAACAGTGCTCACAAAAAAATACTTAAACGGTTAAATCGAGCGACCTTGCCGGTTGGTACAAATCATTAAAACAAGAGATCGTGGAATTATGCGCCATTGCTACAAACTGCTGTAACAACTTCCGTATACTCAGATTACATGATGTTTGTAGTAAAATTACGCCTTTAGCGTAAACCGCACACCGTTCAAAAACTATAGAGATGTGTAATAACTTTTTGAGCTTTATGTGTGGATATTCAGTGTTATTCTTAGAACAACGACTGTTGCGAACCAATGTTGAGTGTTGAGTAAATCTAATACAAACGAATAATTATTATACAAAACAAAGTAAAGTGATTCATGTCTTATAAACATACATGATTGTTCATTACAACTCTACAGTCAAGATTACGACCTAACGTCTCACACCACTTATGTATGTTTTGTGTGTTAATATTTTACATGAGTGGCTGGGCGTACAGCTTATCATCGACTCCGAACGTCAGATTCCTGAGAAACTTTTCGTGGCAATTTTCTGTTTACTCTGAGAGTTTTTAATAGAAATCTGCTGAGAGTAAGTCACCGAAGACGTCTGATCTGGGGTTTGTACCGTTGCGTCACGTCTAATAAGTCAACACACTATCTACTAAACTACGGCCACTTTATGTCTCATTGAGGTCTATTCTGTGTCTCTTTACTTTTCAAATATTAAAGCAGTACAGACGGTTTTAACCACCAGCTATCTCCTCTCACAGAGAGAGTGAGCTTGGTATGATGTTACACTCTCTAACCCGTAGAATTGCAGAAGATTAAATAGTTTTCAATCCATAACCAAGTCTGAACTTTGCGATTGAATTCATTCCTTAGAGTTGGTACTCAGATGTGATATTTCTTATGTGGGTGCGCTGGTAAACTCATTGCATTCACTCTCCCTACTGAATATCGTGATAAACATGGGTGATCATTACTGCGTCATTTTGTATTTATTTAATATGACACTGGGTTTTAAAGTCGCTGTAGTCTAATAGGTAGTGTGTTGGCTTATTAGACATGAGACCATGGTTCAAAGTCTAGGTCAGAAACAAATAAGAAGAAATACGAAACAATACTTTTTTCGACGTCTACTGGCAAAAACTCTGAGATAAAAATAAAATTTTCTAGTCTTTCAAAATTTGTTCGGAGTTGGCTTTAAACTGTAGGACCCGCCAATCATGTATGAAAATAATAACACACAACATAAGTGATGTAAGAAGCTAGGTCGTAATCCTGACTGAAGGGTTGTAATAATAAATAAAATATGTATGTACGTATGTACGATACTGGGTTTTCGTTATCTATGAGCTTCGCAATTATGATTATTTCCTAAGCATTAATTTTACTACATTCTCAACAGTCAAGATACCGATTATTCAAATTCATTCCATGCATGATAAAAACTTAAATTTTCTTTGAAGATACCATCTGAAAGCAATTTATTGATAATATTTTAATTTCTTTTATTCTAAAAGCCCCTAATCGTATTTTCTGGTTTTACAATGGAAAATATTCTTTGAAAAGCTTATAATTCGGTAATAATCTGCTCTGCCTTTAATATTTTTTTATTCAATTCTCTATTGTCTTATGTGCCTATTGTTGTTTTTGTTTTTTTAAAAATTTCCCCTTAATAAAATCATAAAGACAAATTATATAATTAACGAACAGAAAAAGAAGAAGCAAAAAACGAAAATTTTTTCATTTTAGCACCTTAACACAACTGAAAAAACAAAAAAATTTAAATAGAAATCTGAACAGCAGAGAGAGATGGAGTATGGATAATGAAATAAGATAATAAAATCTAATTAAGAAATATTCATAAACAAGAAACAACAACAGTAAAAAATAATATAATTGTTAAAAAAAAAAAAAAAAAAAAATACTTGTAAAAAAAAAAACCACTCCAGGGCTTGTAAGTATAGGTGATTAAGCAAGCAAATGTTCGAAAAAAACAACAACAAAATATTACACTTTTCAATAAAAGGATAAAAAACAAACACTGCTACAGAGAGTTTAAAGGCATAAAACAAATGTCAGAAGCAACAGAAGCGTCAGTAACATAAACATTAAATGAAAAAAAAGAAAGGAAAACAATTTTGAACAACATTTATAATGACAAGGCATGAACAAGGAAAAATGAGAAGCACGTAATGAAAATCGTATTAACAAAAAATGTTTACACTTCATTTGTTGTTGTTGCTGTCGTTTTTTAACATAATTTTTTAACACATTAATACATTAACACTTACTCCCCACTCAGTAGGTGGAAAAACAGAGATGGAAAGGGATAGAAAGGAAGATTTGGGGTACACCTATGAAAATGTTTGGGGGTCTTTCATTAAGCTCCATTTTTATATTTAAATAAAACAAAGTTTGAATGAGAATTTGGCTTAGTCTAGTAGGTAATGTGTTCGCCTATTAGACGTGGGGCCACGGTTCAAACCCAAAGGCAGACACCCCCAACAAAACGAAATACGAAGAAATATTTCTTCGGCGCCTTCCTCTCAGCTGATTTCTATCAAAGACTCTGTGAGTTAATCGAATTGCCATGAATATTTTCCAAAAAATCTGTCGTTCGCATTCGATTTTAAATTGCAGGTCCAGCCACTCATGTATAAAATTAACACACACAACATAAGTAGTGTGACAAGCTAGGTCGTAATCCTGACTCAAGGGTTGTAATGACCAATTATGTATGTATGTATGTCGGAGGGATATATCATCGCAACATTTTATTAGTTTGGAAGATCTATTGATGCCACTAAATGTGGTATAGAAAAGCGTTCAAATGTCCTTCACAGCTTCTATGGGTTAAGCTCATCCGAAATGTTAATATTTTCATGATTCTGGCATAAAACATGCTCAATTTGATCGATGGCATGGTATACTGTGTGGAAGAATAAATCGTTTAAATGTCCTACATGGTTTCACAGGGTATGGGTATCCTAAATGTCCATGACTTCGGCGCATAAATCATTTTGATTTTGATCAATGGCATAGGTTATGTTGAGTTTGAGTTCAATTCTCGATGCGGCTAGTTGCACAGTACTATTGGATAACTAATCCAAGAACTTTCGTAGGTTTCCCTAAGGGTATTTAAAAGCTTTTAACCGAATCCAACACTAGGCAAATTCATAAGACATCTAATTAAAGTGGATTTTATAAGTAAATATTAAAGAAAGAAAAATGCTTGGAAAATCAATGCGTTCATATATTTTTCACTCCTTTTTTTAACAAATATTTGGATTTTTTGATTATATTTAGCGACCTAAAAACAACGTGATTTAGCGACCTAAAAACAACGTGAAACCTAAAACTTGGCATATAAAAATTGTTTTAAATTTGTAACCAAATTTCATTCTAATGGCGAGTTTGCTGGCGATGGCGGTTGCGAGTTTGATGATTACGTTTTTCTTTTTTTTATTGGGGGAATTACATTAAAAAAAATATTTCATTTGCGAACGATTTCATTATGAAAGGGTTTTATTTTTGTTTATAAAAAATACTCTTTTCATTAAACGAAAAAAAGTATTTGTCCTCATTAAATATGTTAATAAATATTAATGCTCAACCAAATAATCAAAACAGAGAAAAAAAAGAAATTAAAAAAATATTTTTGTATTTAAAATATAAAAATTAATTGCCACCTTACGACCGTAATAAAAGGAAAGTAAATTATGCAGAAATAATATTGGGATGTTAATACTTAAAAGGTGTTGTCTGCAATTTCTTTAGAAGAAAAATTCGTTTTTCTTTTATTAAGAAATTAAAAATACTTGGTCTGTATGGCATAGAATGGCATGGTATAGAAAACCTATACTACCTTTGTAAACTACATCAAGATGACTTACTTACTTAATTGGTTATTACTAGCCTTTTGATCAAGACCGAGTTAATTTTATGCATTAGTGGCAGGGCCTACAGTTTGAGGTCGACTCCGAGCGATACATTTTTTTGAGAAATTTTTCATGGCAATTTTTATTAACTCTCAGAGTTTTTGCCAGAAATCTCCATCATTTTGATTTAGTAAAATCAAGCCAAACCTCACAGAAACTTACCTGAAAAGAGAAAATTTAAAAATATTTTTGAAATATTTGACAATTCCAAAAAAAATATGTAAAGCTTAGCATAATTATTGGAGAATTAATTGTAAACAATCTAACAATTCGGGCTTCAAATTGCCAAATAATGCAATTAACATGGTGCAACAAAATTAGTTTAAAAATTGTAACGTCCACAGAAGTCACTGGTTATATGGCATATGACGTTACCACATGTTCACAGAACGTGATCTACATGTTGGGCTTAAGACAATCCCCGGATTAAATAAGTCTACTCTGAGTCTACAGGGCCTTGGGAAAAGACCGGTTACCTCTGAATGTATTTTTTCAACAAAAGTTTTAAATTCCTCAAATTCACTTGGCTTGAAAAGAGCCTTTACCTCTCTCTATCTTTCCTTTTATACAACATACCTATGTCGTCTTTATTCTACACAAAGTAAAGTAAATATCTTAATCTAGTGGCTAATTTGTAGGCTTATTAGAAGTGAGGCCACGGTTCAAACTCCAGGTCAGACATCTCCAACCAAAGGAAATTTAAATATTTCTTCAGCAACTTCCTCTCAGCAGATTTGTGGCAAAAACTCTGAGAGTAAATAAATTTGTCATGTAAAGTTTCTCAAAAATCTGTCGTTCGGAGTTGATTTTAATCTGTAGGTCCCTGCACTCATGTATAAAATAACACACACACAACATAAGTAGTGTTGTAAAGGTCAATTAAGTTTGTATGTACATATGTATGGTAGTAAATTAATAGAGTTTTAATACTCATTGAATAATTATTTAGTG
This sequence comes from Sarcophaga caerulescens, assembly GCA_927399465.1. Classification (NCBI taxonomy): domain Eukaryota; kingdom Metazoa; phylum Arthropoda; class Insecta; order Diptera; family Sarcophagidae; genus Sarcophaga; species Sarcophaga caerulescens. The sequence continues at coordinate 25,573,079 of OV656866.1, forward strand.
GCTTATATTTACCGTTGAAAATAAAAATGTGTTGCTAAAGAACATAATTTTGAATCGTCCTATCACTTTGGACTGCAATACATATGCAATTTAGTTTTCAATGTTTTTATATGTATTTGATTTGAATGCAATAGTGGTATCACAAGCACTTGCACTTACATACATGCCAAAATCACAAGAAGCAGTAGGCCTCTACAACAGCTAAAAACTTACAGAGAATGTATGAATCTTTATGCCAACATTTAAACAAGATATTGCAAATATATTGTAAAACAAACTTTATCTTTTTATATGTTCTAGTGCATACACACATAGATGTCTGTATGTGTATATGTATTTAGTTAATAGAACAAACTAAAGCTGCAGATACAGAATATTGCATTCGTTTGAAAATGTTTATTTGTGTAACCATGTATGTGGGATGTTGTTTTAGAAAGTACAACTTAAACATGTTAAATCTTTACTACAAGTATACTTTGTTACATCAATATAAGGCAACAGAAAAATTTTTTTTTACCCTTTCATAGCTAAGCATTGAAATTGCTTACTCTAACCCTGTAACTGTTTCCCTCAATGCTGGCTTCTATGCAGCTGGTTTGATATTTCGAAAGCTGTTCGCATATCTTTTTATATGTTTTTGGTTTGAAACTGTCAGCATCTTGTCCACAATCAAAAACACTGCCAGTTGCAATTGTACATCACATGTACACTCGCATTCACACAAAGACCTTCTCTTTTACATGTTAAAGCTATCCATGCCCATATATTTCACAACAATTTCTCGCTCTCCCACATAAGGATAAATAAAAAGGGAAATTTATTATTGTAGGCACAACAAGTTTATGTTTGAAAACAAGCAAACATACATACATATTCATAGAATACATAAACACACACTCACACAAACACATAAACACACGTAAGTATGATAATTTCGGTTGTTTTTGGAAAAGGAAACCTAGTGTTAAACTCAGAGCATATCAATCTAATCGAAGTGTTTGTTTCACCGCGCAATACAGCTAAAAACTGCACAATATATCAGAACTATATTGACCTTCTGAACTTAAGGTTAGATTTTCTCGACACATGATACTCCGTCAAAGGAAGCAAATGCACAGATCTCGGCATAGATAAAGCGTCAAAAGCAGCATTTGAAAGAATAAGGCGTACATAAATAATTTATCATGCAGTCAGGATTACAACCTAGCTTCTCACACCATCTATGCTGTGTGTTTTAATTTTATGCATGAGTGGCGGGCGGGAGCTACAATTTAAAGTCGATTCCAAACGACAGATTTTTGAGCAAATTTTCATGGCAATTTTATTAACTATCAGAGTTTTTACCTTAAATCTGCTGAAATCAATCAGGATAACGTTATGCGGTTGTGGCAAGCTGTGCAGCTTACAAATCTGAGAAGCAAATCTAGACTGTTATTATCTACACTGGACTACAGTACAGCTCCTTCAATGATAGGATTGTTATCTGATGAAGCTTACATACAACTTTTTTTACTGTGAAAACTGTAATCGGTGAAGTGATGGCGTTGTCTCTGCTTCCTAGGCTTTCTCAAGTTGTTTTTTAAGTTCGAAAACAAACATGTTGTGATAATATTCTGACTATTACATCCGGTCAATAGTATACAGGTCGTCTTATACAATTCTATGAAAGAATTTTAGGTTCCCATTAAGGCTACAAGTTAGCTGTGTTAACTTTTTTCATGGCATAGATTTCTGCGTTGAGAGAGAACTTACAGTTTACGTTCAGGTTCCTCGTGAAAAAAGAAAAAGCACATGATAGATCGTGTCAAGAAGGCATTGATTTTGAATCCAAAATAATTTCCCCAGAATGATTCTCCTACTTATTGCATTTGCTTAATGTGTAGCTCCCTCTGCAATTCGTTTCGATTGCCTCTAAAATATTATTCTGACTTGTTTTTCTTGCGCTACCACACTTATCTCACGAGCATACATGCTGTGCCTTATTTGTCGACAACTTTACTATCCAGTTAACGTTGATATTTGACTACAATAACAACATCATTGCCACCATCACTACCACCACTACCAAAAACGACCACTCAAACTTTATAAATACAAGAATAAACATTATGAGCGGCAACACTAATACTGTGTCTATTCACACTACCACCACTAATACAGGCAATATTTTACGTTTATTTACTCTCTCTCACTCTCTCTATTTAGTTATGATGGCAATTCAAGTTAAAGAAAAACATTTAATGATGATTTGTTTTTGTTGTTGCTAATTCTGCTGCTGATATTGTCGAGATTGTGGTATTTGCCATTGATAGTGGCTCACATATTTTGACCAAGTAAACATAATTTGATTTTTTTATTTTACTAAGCACTGGCGTAGATGGAAAGTGAATATGTAGATGAACAATAAATCATAAGACGCTCCAAAATAGTTGCAAAATGACTAACAATTTGAATAGCATAAATCGGAGCCAAGCGTTGTGGGAGCCAAGGAGGGTACAATGAATGCGTGCTTGCATTCTTAATTGATCATTACAACCCTTTAGTCAGGATTAAAACCTTGTTAGGTTACAGGACGTGTACTCGTCGACTGAGACAAGTACAGTATCCGGAGGTCGAATTGACCCATTGTACCTAGTTTCTTAAACCACATATTATGTGTGTGTTAATTTTATACATAAGTGATGGGACCTACAGTTTAACGTCCAGTCCATTCTCAGACTTTTTGCCTGAAGTCTGCTGAGAGAAAGTCCCCGAAAGGAATATTTTTTTATGTTTCATTATGTCTGAGCCGTCTAATAAGCCTAAACACTATCTCATATAACGACTAGGGTACTTTAAGAACTAAGTATGCATATCATTATAAAAATACAGCCAGGAGAATTAAAGCATAAAGAGGTCACTGTTGAATGTATTGCAATAAGGAATTGGTAAACATCTTACTTGAAAAACTTTGGGAGGACAGAGATCTTAAAATTGTAGTGAATGATAATATTTTAAAAAATTACAATTGAAGTGAATCTAAGTTCAGTAAGGGACTTAGTAATCCAATAATCCTCTTCATCTGACCCGGAACCAATATACTCGTATTTGTGATTTCTAGACACTTTCACCATCTGAATAAAGACCATAAATGTTGAACTAAAAGCGATTATAAGAGCGACTAGCTAGGAAAGATTTTCATGGTATTAAACAAAAGAGCGAATGTACTACTATGCCTTCATGAAGGTAGTATCCAAACTGACTGAGGTATTCATCCAAATAGAAGTCTTTATTTCCTTGACAAGATCAGGATCTGAGCTCAACTCTTCTCAGGTTTATTACATGTTTCTAAGTAAATTTAAATATATTATAACGAAATTTGGAAAAACACTTGCATAAGGCATGAATAAAACTGAAATGTTCATCATCATGTCGAAAGAAATAAGAATCAGCGATGTTGCTAACGAAAAAACCGTTCTAAACTGTGAATTTTAATTGATAAAATAGTGGTTCGCCAACGGCTTGAGGATTGAGTTCGCTTCAAATATCTGCAAATATTGGTACTGATGTAGATATTTAACCAAGAATCAGCCTCATCACTAAAAGTACTCCTTTAACAAATATGCTCACCTTCGACCAGGTTGAAATGTGCCCAATCTACAAAGACAGACGCTTGCGATGATTGTTGGGCTTCAGTCTTGTAAGGGGCTGTATGTTATAGGCACGTAAGCCAATATCCTTGCATAAAACTTTTCAAAGACAAAGGCCAACATGTTGAGAACCTCGTCGAACCGACAGCCGTTGCAAAAAACAAAGTGACTGTCAGTTACAGAACAGTAACATTTCTGAATATTAACAAACTGATTGAAGCTGGTAAAGTGATCAGATGTGCATTTAAGTTTTACAGATTTCTCAGAAATTACCTTTGAAGAGTCTTTTTTTACAAGGAACAAAAATTCAGTAGTGCTTCTAGCCTCATCTATGTGTTAAAAAAATACTGCCTAATTGCACGCTCGTACCAAGAGACTTTTCAGTTATCTAGTTACTCCTGGGCTACTAATTCATTATAAATAATTTAAGAATTCAAATTAAAGGGCTAACTTAATCATTTCTTCGTGCGCCTCTGCCTTTAAGTTGAAGTGCATTACAAAGTATATGTACTTGTATTTTGCATATGTATTGTTAGATTGAGATCATTATACGAACATCTTCATATCATAACTCTGCCATTGACTTCCTCTTTAAATATGCTTCAAATGTCTTCTTAATTATGTTGGCATATTACGGTTAAAATATTGCATTTCAGTTATGATATGTTTTCCTGCAGACACAACTCAAATGTTGAACATTTTAAACATAAATTAAATATGTACGTAAATTTAAGAGTTGCAATTAAAAAGAAATTTTTTAAAATATATCATATTCTAATTTTCCGAATTTCTCTAAATTTATATCAGAAGTTTTCATCATCATTTAACATTAAAAACAAATTTTCCAAAAACACAAGATAACTCTTTTATGCATTAAATTCTATGGTAAATTTGCAACACAGAGCAAAAACAGACCATCAATATCAACATCATCAACATCATTATTAAAATGCACTTTTGGTAAAATTAAAAAAAAAATCTGTTTTTTAGTGTGAAGGCTTGAACAAAACCCGCCTTAAAGTAAAAAGTTTGGATTCAAAATATTCTCCTTGCATTGTTTTGTTAAATCTGTATCCAGGCAGCCAGTTGGTTAGCTAGCATAGGAGAAAAAATCATAAACGTAACTCAACTCATCTGAATGCAATTCAATTCTAACACAAAAATAAAAAAAAAAAAAAACAAAATATAGAAAATAAAAGAAAAACCAAAATATTAACAATTGCTGTGCAAAAATTATTATAAATGTTGTTGATGTTAAACAATAGTTGTTCGCCTTTGCCAGAAAACAAATTCCATCTCTCTAGCCAACTTTTCTATTAAATTAGAAACAAAACAGAAAGAGAAAGCAAAAAAAAAATATGATGCCAGGATATACACAAAAAAAAAAACAAAAAATATAAACTTTTATAACGAGTAAAATAACGAACGAACAGAAACAAAAATAATAATAATATGTACAATGTGCATTCATAATATTATACTATACTGGAGAAGAGAAAACAAAATAAGGATGAACCAGAAATGTAATAAAAATTAAGTGGATGGGTTAGAGGTAGATTAGATTCGGCCTTGAATAGTAATACCCTACTGTGATTGTTAGATCACTCCCTATACGAAATCAACCCTACTTCAAATGTTCAATCAACAGAAGTCGGGAAGTCAAGAAACTCCACCTCTTCATACTAAAGGCCGAGAACTGACACATTTCCAGAAATATACTCTTTGCTTCCTCCACATTAATATTTCAAGGAATATTAAGTCCATCGGAATGCCTTTCCACAAAGCACTGAACTGTGAGATGCACAATAGTGCAGTGTATGACCGTACGCTCTGAGGAAAGAAAACCATTATTCCACATCTTATTACTCGTAATATTGCAATAATATAGCACGTACCCTGCTGTTGCAAACATAATTAAGATTCCCTCTAAAATGACCGGAGAATACCCATTTGAACAAAGGTAATCGTTAGATATATTTTCGAATCGGGTTGGTTTCCATTAGAAAATGTTTGATCTTCGGGTTGAATTGATTGTGCTTAAATGCTGGTAAAAGTGGGACGTCATCCTTTAAGGCAGTCCGCCACATTATCCAACCTAACCAAAGGCAAACCTAAAATCTATGCCTTCTAACATGTCCGTTTAGTATAATATAGCATGGTACCTATAGAGTACCATCCAATAATCCTAAATTTCATGAGAATGACGTGAGAGGTGCTGTGACATCCATTAAGGACTTTATCGACGCCTGGCTTTAGTTAAGAGCTAAATTAAGGGTTTTGCAGAAAAAAATTCAACAACTATTGACCGCGACCTACTCCTAGAAACTACTGCAATTGTTAAGCAGCCTACACGAAAGTTTAATGTGCAGCATTTGGAACTAATCGATATATTCGCACCGGGAAGCTTTCGATCATCGGGCCTGAAGTCTCTAGTTTGAATCTTTAAATCAAATTTCCCATCGAGAGAGTTACAAGGGACTAAAATTGCAGTAAGTCCACAATTCAGCCTTTGGGACAGAATTTAACTGCATTGAGCCGTACTGTTACAGGCGTAATCCTCTACTTCAATAGATGGCCAAAGCGAAGCCAATTGAGTATATAAAAAATTAGTTGGAGTGGAACTGAGTGCACTGGTTCTGATCACCATTCTGACTGTCTGCGCATTCTGCCTATAAGTCTGCACGATAAAGCAGACTGTGATGAATGTTCTAAGACCTTAAACTTTAACCATGGTTCTTTGAAGTGTATCTATCTGCTATTTCGATGGTATAGTTTATATCGTTGCATCTATTTTCACGAGCCTTTAGGGAAAAACTTCGTTTACATGCTACAGACTTCTATAGATGTTTACATGCTCTATTTACATGCTGTAGATACTGTAGATCGTTAGAAGAGGATAATTTTCTAAACACGCTATTGGCTGAACATTTTATTTATTCAAATTTCCAGACTGGATTCCAAATTAATTCTAAAAGCATCAATCTTTTATGCGAGATCTTGATATTAATGTTTGTCAGTTAGGCCTGGGGCATCGCTACCTGTGGTATCACAACGGAACGCTACGTGTGTTCCAGGGAGCTTTGATTTCAATGAATTTAGCTTCCCTTCTATGCATGCAATAAGCATTTATACAGTATAGACACATCCAACACTAGTATCTGCAGATTTTGCTGAAAGGAAATGTGAAGATTGTATGTAAAGGATTACTATTATCATGTACGCTTTGAAGGCGTTGGACAGGATCTTTGATTGTCTGTCATTGATAGTGTAATAAACTGCGTTGGCTATTCTCACTGCTTGGCACAACAATATTGGTATGCAACCATTAAGGCACACCCTAATTTTCTTTCTCTTATTTTATATGGTCCGAAAAAGAATTATAAATTCAATACCGAAACACTTTCATTCTCACTGACTTAGCCTAATACATACACACAGACACACTCATGTATACATACAGCTGGGGAAATCATAAAATAATTTGATACTTGTTCTAACAGAAATTCTGTTGTAAATGGTTTGTATTTAATGAGCCAAAACAACAAAAATTGCTACAAATAAAAACTGAAAACAAAACAAAAAATATTTAAATTGCATTTATACTTGTATTACAATTCATACGGATGTATGTATATACATACATATATACAAAAACATTTTACCTATTAGAGAAATATACAACAACACTAATAACAAAAAAATATACAAGATATTTTGGAGAATTTTTTTAGATTTTTTTCTATGCATTCTGTTGTGGTTTGCCTCAGCTTATTTTGATTTTATTAAAATGAGAATACATACCACGAGTTGTTGGTTGGGGGCTGGCAAGAAAATCAAGTTAATTTTACTTCTTTTTGCTTTCTATGCGTTAGCTCTGGACACCTCCCTTCATTTCTTTTGTATTTCAATATTATTTTTTAATAGACAGACAATATTTTTAAAATTTATTTTTGTGTGTTTTCCTTGTTTTGTAGGTCAATGTTCTTGGCATTATAAGCATAATTGTGCAACTGTTACTGTTGCAGTTGTTGTTGTTTTTTTTTATGAGAATTGCAATATTAACACAAAAAGTTTATGATTTTTCTTTTCAAGAAAGAAATGAAGATTTTCTTCATATTTTTTTGTTTAAGTCCCTTCAATTTAAATATTTTTGTGATGCTTACAAGCAAAACAAATGGTCATTATTTCAATAAGTTTATTGGAAATTATTTCTAAAAATTGGAAGTAAAAATACAGAATGATACTTGAAAGACAGAATATTTGATTAAGAAAAGGAAGAGAAAAAATTAAAAACAGATCAGATACGTTGGTTTAATACTTGAAGTGGCTCATCTCATTTAGAAAAGTATCGTGATAACAACCTGACTGTCAGAATGCTATGTAATCGTATATTTTTTGTTGGTAATGCAGATCTGATCTAGCCGGTTTTATGAAGCTTTGTAATGCCTCTCAGAACTAAATCTTCTTGCTTTTGAAATTAAATCAATACATCTTTCTTACTAGCTGCAGCGTGTAAGATTAGATGCGATGGTTGTCTTACAAACTTGGATTCAATAATGCCCGTATTATCATACCCGAAGCTAATCCATTACAATTAAGGCACTGTGATGTTGAGGAAGAATTTGCCTTAGTCTAATAGGTATGTTGGCTTATTAAACGTGAGGCCACGATTCAAACTCCAGGTCACATATCTCCAACAAAACGAAATCTGAAAGCAAAATAAAATTGCCATGGAAAAGTTTCTTTCTGTCATGTGCACGATTTAGATGGTTAATTCGACCATTCCAGTATTCGAATACATTTTCCAAAAAAAATTTGATCGTAAAGTGTAAGTTTTTGGTTGATTATTGCCTTCCGCCAAATAACTTTTTTTTTGAAAATGCTTAAAAAAAACTACTGAATATTTTCTCAAATTTCTTTTTTTATTTGAAAGTACAATCCTTCCGGTTAATAATGGAAAATAATTTCATTCAAATGGCTGCCTCGGCTGGCCATGCAGTAGCCTAAATGATCGGTCCAATTTTTAAGCACATTATCGATTGTGTGCAGCTGTATTTCACCAATGGCTTCACGAATATTGTCCTTTAAAGCGTCAATTGTCTCTGCACCCCACAAATAATAATCCAACGGTGTCAAATCGCATATCCGAGGTGGCCAAACGACATCAGCTCTGCGGCTGATAATGCGATCTTCAAAAACAGGGCGCAAAACATCGAGTGTAGCTTCGGCTATGTGGCACGTAGCGCCGTCCTGTTGAAACCAAATATTGCCAATATCCTCCTCTTCAATTTTTGTGAACAAAAATTCGTTCAACATGGCCCGATAATGATCGCCATTGCCCAATTATGCCTCTGGACCAAAATCCGCACCAAACAGTGACTCGTTTTGGGTGCGTCGGCTTTTCAATGTATGCTTGCGGGTTTTCTGTGCACCAAATGCGACAATTTTGCTTGTTTACATACCCGCCAAGATCAAAATGAGCTTCATCTGAAAAGATGATTTTTTTTGCCAAAATCGGCATCTTCTGTAAGTCGATCGCAGGCCCACATGGCGAAGCGAAAACGCATTGGATGATCAATATACACAACCATATTCGTTCAGCGGAAGGATAAAACTAATTATCTGTCAAATCAGACATGAGCTAAGTGTTACCATTCACGAAATAAGCACTAGTTGAAAAAAAAAAACGTTAGATGGCGGACCCGATAATACTTAAAAAATGATTGGTTTGTCGGTATAAGCCAAATACCTAACATAACGTTAAAATGCCAGTGAACAAGGGTGCCAGTAAACAGGACTATGTCTAGATGCAAAGTTATTACCAAGTATAATTTGCAAGAAACCAATAGTTAACCTAGTTGTACGATAAGTTGCGCCATTTTGTTGAACTCAAATGTGCTCGATGTTTGAAAACTTCAGTCAACATGCTTCGATAGCTTTGGTCACACACCATAACTAGACTTCCTTGTCGGAAGAAATAAGGACTGATAATGCCGGTAGCGAGTAAGCCTTACTCAAATTACTGTTCGGAGAGGACTTTGTTGCCTGATTATATGACAGCAAGTGGTTCAATCTCCGGCTCAGACATCTCCAACAAAACGAAATCTGAAAAAATATTTCTATCGACAACTTTCTCTCAGCAGTCTTCTGACAAAAACTCTGAGGGCAAAATAAAATTGACCTGAAAAAGTTTCTCAAAAATCTGTTTTTAGAATCGACTTTAAACTGTTGGTCTCGCTACTCATGTATAAAATTAACACACACAATGATGGCTTATTAGACGAGAGACCCGAGGGTCCCGGCTCAGATATGTTAAACAAAACCAAATATGAAAAAATATTTCTTTCTATTACTTCCTCTCAGCAGTCTTCTGGCAAAAACTCTGAGAGTAAATACAATAAAATTGCCATGAAAAGTTTCTCTAATCTGTCATTCGTAGTCGACATTAAGCAATAGGTTCCGAGGCTAGTAAACAAAATTAAATCTCACAACATGAGTGCCGTAAAAAGCTATATTGTAGTCCTGACTAAAAGGTTGTAAGAAGTTGTTAAAGAATCTCAATTTAACTTACTCCATGGTTTAGGTTTTTATAAACCTCTGTCGAACTATTGATCATATCAGCAATAGAAAGCTGATTAAATACAATGGCTTTACAAAATTCCAAAATGCATAACGAAATATTTATTTGGTCCATTGGTCCGTCTTTGATTGCAATTCCTATGAAATTTATAAACAAAAATAATGCAATGTAATGTACAATGTGTTGTTAAAAAATCGTCACTTTAGAATTAAGAAATTTAGAAGAAAAATCTTTATTGTTTAAACAGAATTCCATTGTCATCGAATAAAAATGATATTTGAAATCCATTTTCAATGTCTATCCATAATTTCTAACAATTGTTGTTAGCAGAAGGTCAAGTACAATAGAATTTGTTTGTTCTTTGAAAAGCAAAATCATCACACAATTATTTTAAACTATTGAACTTCAATACACATAAAATGTCCTTTTGATACTCTGATGGGGAAAAAAACACATACAATTACATTCGACACATATTCTTACAATAGAAAACAAAATAGTCACATCATGCTTAAGAGATTCATTGAATCAAATATTGTTTGAATGAAAAACGAAAGAATGGGGTCATCAATGAACACTTGTACCCGCACACACATACAAATGAAAAAGCATACGCATACGAATACAATACATTTACATTTTTATGGACTTATACGTACATACCATTCACACATACAGATACATACATATGTATATACACATTCAATGAAATATTCATGTGTGTAAAAATATTTGAATTTGTTTTTCATGCAAATTAGTTGCAACAAAAAAAAGAAAAAGGAGAAAAAATTGCTGCGTTTCGTTTTCATTTCGTTTTTTTTTTTTTTTGTTATTGTCACTTGCATTTTTTTTTTTGGCAAAAACTGGGTTAAAATTTTTGGTCATTTTTTCCTTCTTCTACCCACAACAATGTGCAATAAATATGAATATTTTAGTAACAAATTTCACTTGTTTAAATAACATTTTTTAAAATGAATATGAATGCGTATACGAATGAATTTATGTGGGAAATATGGAAGAAAATTCTATGGTAAGAATTTTACACACGACCAACTCAGATAATGTAATAACTTACCATGGCATGTACGTAATTATTGAATTGGAATCACACCATTGCCTTTAAATACGTTCGGCATTATTAATAGCATTCAAGTTATAAGACATGAGGCCGTTTTACATAGTATTAATGGAAAAGGTAACTGAGAAAAAGATCAATTGTGATTGTGATTCGTGGCGTTTAAGAAAATTACTTGCAGCTTTTTGGGTATTATAGTTTGAACGCCAAATTACGAAAAACATTGTATTTACACGTTTTGGATTATAAAAATATTTAGCGAAAATGTTATCCATGATAATACAGTTAAGAAGACAGCTGTCTGCTAATTCATTCCATAGGTCACTTACATATTAGCGTTAATGAATTTTTATTCGAACTGTCTCCTACCAACCTTATCACAATCTTCAAAGCTATGATCTTTATTACCAACAGAGGTTCCAGGGCTTCTGTAGGACAGGTTTTCATTGACAATGTTATCCAATACACGTTAGTTTCTGTATCTTGTCCAATTCCTTTTAAGCTGTTATCAGATTTGTTCTTATTTGCCCATACAATTGCCTCATAGGTTACTGACCATTATGTAATATGCCCAGTGTATAAATCCCGGTTTGGATCCACAGCACTTCCCTGCAAGTGTGGAAAATCTAGCCTTTCCTGAGATAGTCCTTGTATAGTCCTCTATATCAATTTATTATCCAGTATTATTCCTGGATATTTTACCTCCATTACATGGGATATTATCTCACCCAGGAGTGGGGGTTTCTTTGTACTGTAAATGGTACAATTGCCCGCGATTATCCTCACTGGCATGCACTATTGACTTACAACCTCTAGGCCTCTTTGAATGATGTCGCATAGAATCTCCTCAAATTTTCCGTTAGCCATCAAGACTGTGTCATCTGCATATCCTTTGCAATTAATATTAGCCTCTGATAGTTTTGTCAGGATTTCATTCACAACCTGACTTCACTTTAATAGTGAACAGACTCCAACCTGGGGTATTCCCTAGTAATGCCGAACTTTATCATCGTGTTACCTGCCTTAACATATATAGCATGGGTGGCATAAGAAGCTCTTGAAATCGCCGTAGTTTAGTAGATAGTGCGATGGGTTATTAGAGGCGAGGCCACAGTTCAAACACCAGGTCATACATCTCTAACGAAACGATGTATGAAAAATATTTCTTCGGTAACTTCCTCTGGTAAAAACTCTGAGAGTAAATACAATTGTCATAAGAACCTTCTCAAAAATCTATTTATTATTCGGAGTCGATTTTAAACTGTAGATCCCGAAACTCATGTATTAAATATTAGGGTTGTAATGACCAGTTATGTGTGTATGTATGAGAAGCTCTTGCTCAATTTAAAAATTAAAAAAAACTCAGTTTTGCTTGTGATCCTTATAGTGAGAAATGAGGTCAATTGTATTACCATAGGGCAGCACATCGATTAATTGGTGTTTGCTCCCACTATGGAGTACTACAACTTGTAGTCTTATTTGTGATAAAAGAAGTTACGGAAGAATGTCTCACGAATGCACTCCAGTAACTCATGAGTGGAGAACATCTAAAGACGATAGAAGACTTTTTATGCATTGTGAATAAAAGACATTTGAACTTGGGACTCCACTTCTTTCGGGAAATTCCATTTCTTTAACTAACTGACACAGCATGTGTGCAACAAAACCTGAACGACTGGAAATAAAACTGATGTCACAACATCGATTCGAAGTAAGAGTTTCACTACGTTCTATTTACGCTACAAGAACCAACATATTCGTTGACTGATTTACTATTGTAATACATTGGAAACAGGTAAAGCTTGCACGAGTAGAGTTTGCCAACTAGGCTCTTTAAAACCACAATTTAATATGTTTTTTCTTATGGTCAACTAAGGCCCTCATTTTCATTGTAATATTAAACACGCTACAAATATTATGCCAATATTTTTACAATATTTCTCTGTTTTGCTTTATTAAGCGTTTTAAAAAAATATTTTCATTATTAAAAACAAAAATTAAATGTATTATCCTACTTTATATTTCAAATAGCCAGGCCAATTTCTCTTTGTCCAGTTTATTCCCAGGCATTTAAAAAATTCATATTAAATCTGTTGATTCAACATGGTTGACATAACTTTAAAGCTTAGAAAGACAAGAAAAAATGAAAAAAAGAAAGGATTTTTATTAAATGCAAAAAACATAGGAAAGAAAAACGTTTAAAAAATGGCAAAAGGCCAACAGCACAATAATAAAAAAAAGGAAAAAAAATAATAAAAATAAGACTGAAGGGATAGAATTCAACCCATAATCCATCATAGTGGCTGTTACAATAAAATTCTATAAATGTTTTGAAATACACAGAAATGATGAACAGATGAATGTAATAAAAGAAAAAAATTTAAAAGAGAAAGAGCAAAGAAAATATTGAAAAATTAAAAGCCAACTCAGCACTAAAAATTTTTCTTTTTTTTCAAAATCATAGAGACTGAATAGAATAATGAAATGAAGAAAAAAATGACGATTAAAAAAGAAACCCAAAGAAAAATCTGCAATAAAGTGTCTAAAGACAAGCAAATGGTTTTTTCTAGGAGACTATTAAATGGCTTTTTCAGTAAAAAAAAAAAAAAACAAAAAAAAAAAAAAACAATCAAATAAGAAAAGCAGACCCAATAACCATGACTACATCAGATATGAAGAAAAGGTTCACATGGCTCATGAATGGCTATAGCGAAAGAGGTGCAACAATTTGTCAGCCATAAAATAACTCAAGCACAGAACAAATTATGCTTGGACTTAAGGATTAAGAAAGAAAAAAAAGAGAAGAGACGAAAACTATAAAAAATGAAATTTAAATTATTGTCCTTGTCAACATCAGATACGGTTAAAATATGGACATTAAATATTAATGTGATGTTCAATAGAATCGCAATTAAGAGATTATTGTATCTATCCGTTCGCTTTACAATGAAATTTTTATAAAACTTAGAGATGTGAATGAAAATTCAGTTTAATCTTCCATTGCTTCATTAGACCATATTTCATTGTTTTATCGACGTTCGTTTCGAAATGCTGATAGTAATACTGATAGTAACTATTTGGTCATTGGACTATAACTTCTTGTTTGCATATCATCATTGGCTAGACACATTCTGCCAATAAATCCTGGGTGCCCTACAATTTTTCGCCTCAAATATTCAGGTGTAGGAGAGTGACAGGAAAATGTGTTTTGGTTTTCTCTTCATCATCGTCATTACAGCTCATGCTAGTTTATTGTGAGGTATTCCCAATTTTTGGGGCAAGTGTACCTAGAAGCCTGAATTCGCAAGTATTTTTTATTGTATGTTAGCTTTGTTGTTACCTTCAATGTTCACAGAGTATTCATGGAAAGTCTTTTAGTTGGTGTACACACTTTCTCGGCATCTAATAGCAGTTTTACTGTCAGGAAATATTCGTAAATCTTCACCAATATACTCTGATAACATATTCGTTAGCTGCCGTATTTATGGCATTTTTTCGGTCTGTATTTTACTATGATAATCGGGCAGTGCAAGGGATAATCTAAGATTCAAGATTCAAGAATCTTTCGAAACTTTTTTAATAAAAAAACCTTTGAAATATGTATACGAGTATGCCGTACCACGTTAAATAATTTCCTGTGAAATGAATGACACAAAAACCTGTTTTTTTTAAATTTCGTCCCAATAAAATACTCATACGAAATCATATCACTTTACTATTTAACGGCATTTAAAAAGTAAAAAATTTTCAAAATTTTTATAAAAATATGGACGTAATAGCCTAAAACCATTGACATACGTACACAATAAAACTAAATTTTTTTGTTTTTTAATTGAATTACGAAAAAAGAAATGAAAACAAAAGAAAAGAGAGAAAATGTCATAAAACAAAATATCGTTGTATACAAACATTTGTAAATACAATTTATTTTTTATTTATTTATTGTAAATCCACAACAACAATAAAATCGGGGTATGAAAATACAAACAATAGAAACAATTTAAATGAAAAAAGCTTTTTTTTCTATTTTTCTTTAGAAAAACTCGTAACCACAATATACTGTGTAGAGTAATACTATGAATAAAAAAAAAAAAATAAAAATTTGCATACACACACATACATATACAATAACAAAGGAGAACAGGATGTTATATCACCCAGGCGCACACCCCCCAAGAACTTTGGTCTTTCTATGCAAATTGCGAATAAAAATATTACAATAGTCGACACAACAACATGCATCATGACACAATTTATTTGTGTTGCAAGTAACAAACTAAAAATGCAATTGTTAACGATAAATGTTGTATAGACAGGCAGACGGACGTATGGCAGGACGGACACATTGGCTTGTTATATGCTCAATTTGATATTTTTTTTTTTGTAGGTGACTACAACACATGCCACCTACTATACTATAGTTGACATGAATAAAAGTTTTTGGTTTAATGTTGGAAAATTTTTATGTTTTCATTAAATATTAATTTTTTGAATTTAAAGAACAAAAATTCTATGAATTTGAAATAGTCCCCTTGGTGGCGTGGTATAGTGATGAAAGTGATTATGCTTGACTGCAAACTCAAGTAATCCTGTTTCGAATTATGATGAATGTTCATCAAGATTTGCAAACAATTCGTTCAGGAAACCATTTACCCCTGAATTTCCAGCAGACCGGGGATCAATATTTGTATACAACAACTAATGGCAACCCTACCATTCCAGAATTTGCTTTAATAGGCTGTTTATTTGCTTAGCTAGAAAAAGTTGATTTGGTGTAATTGAAACAGAGCAGAATAAATAATAAAATTGTATATACGAGGGTAGGCCAATTTCTGTATGCAGATTTTTGCGTATTTTTATCATTATTTATTGTCGTGAGAGGAAACGGCAACGGTACAATACCTTTTATGCGAGTGCCGTGTACTACAATCAGTTTTTGCGTGAAAAAACGTTTGAAGATTTGGGCATGGTTGTGAACGTGCCATTAAGGGAACTGGCCGATTTCATCTGGAGCTCGGGGTGGTACAAACCCACCACTAACGGATCCTTACAAAGGGGCTCACATGGGGAGACACATATGGACCACCGAGTGTACGGCAAGATACCCCCTAACTTATTGTTGTAAAAATGTACCTTAGCACTATCATTATACGATCTATTGTTCTCCATTCCCACTTTGTAGGGTATCCCTATAATGTCTCATCCAAGGCTGTTTGGTGTCATACTTACATACATACATAATTTGTCAGTCAGTCAGGATTATGGACCTTGTTTCTCACCTACAGTTTAAAGTTGACTCAGAACTACAGATTTTTGATAAGCTTTTCATGGCAATTTTATTTACTCTCACAGGTTTTGCCTGAAATCTGCTAAGAGGAAATCGCCGAAGAAATATTTTCATATTTTCGTTTTGATGTCTGACCTGGGGTTTGAACCGTGGCCTTACGTCTAATAAGCCAAAACACTAACTACTACACTATGGTGAATTTTGTTTGGTGTCAACGATAACAATTCCCTGCCTATAGCATTTGATATACATTCAGGTTTTTCTTCCTAGGATCCATTTATGCCCCACAAGTTCAGTATCTACAATGATTCAGATCTCCTCTTATTTCAATTTCCCAACAAACTTTTTGATTCCCACTATTTCTACCGTTGATAACTAAGAAATGATCAACAGAAGAAATGAAATGACCATTTAGGTACTGTTTTAACGATGACATACACACTGTGTTCTCATTGTCCACATTTTTATCAGTTCAATGGTAAAAGAAGAGATTGAAAAAACCTCATACATATCAAATTTGATTATTTTCTACCAATTTTTTCTTTATTGTCTACTATTGTCATGCATGTCTACATGTTCATTCATTTGGTTAGTCACTCAGTAAATCATTCATTCACTCAGCAATTTCAATGCAATGCATGGCAGTAGGGGCTAGTAGCCCTTTTCATTTTCAGTATTTGTTGCTGTTGCTGTTGTTGCCTTGCATCAGTTTTTATTTCTTCCCGACAATGACAATGAGAAACAATAATTCAAATTGTAACAAAGATGCATAAAACTAAATTACAAGAAAACAAATGACTAAATGACTCCATAAAATAAAAGAAAAGAGAGAAAAAATAGAAACTACGAATGAACAGAAACAAAAAGGAGTTGAATGAAGTGAACAAATGAAGGAATGAATGAATGAATGAAGGAAAAAACGACCATCATGCACTGGGCATGAATGAATAAATATGCATAAAATGGAATTGCATGTTTGCCATTCATATGTGATATGTGTGAACCCCCCAAACCACTTCAGCACTTATTTCTTTAGAAAGCAAGTCGTTATCATAGTAATGTATTATGGACGCTCGCTCTGGCGTGTTGGATACTTTATTTTCAAATCAGATTTCAAAATTTTTGTGTTTTTGATTCACAACTTCCTGTCGAGTTCGAGGTTGGTGGCAGTTATGCTGTTGCTGTTGTTTCTGGCTGGTGGCTGTTCGTAACTAATATGATTGTCATTGCATGGTTTACCATAAGTACCACTTGATAGATGTGTCACTTCTATGCTATGTCTTGCCATTTGTTGTTGGCTGCTGCTGCCGATGGTGGGGTTGGGGCTCTTCTTTCTTTAGAAACCGAAATTTAAACGAACTGGGTGTTGCCATTAGTTGCAGTTTTCTACATCATTTTCTACTCCTTTTGCCGGTTTTGTCTTACAAAAGGAGTCATTCTTGTTTGGGGGAAATTGAATTGTAGAGTCAGGGAAATTGAATTGTAGCATGTATTCAAGTTAAATTATTTTTCTTTAAAAAAAAAAAAAACAGGTTTTACAGAAAAATTTAACAAGTTTTGACATGAGAAAACAAATAAAGATTTAAGAAATGTTTTACGACAGGAGACCATTCATGATACGAAAGGTTTTTTCTGTAACTCAAGATCGAAAGCGTCAGAATATTGTTTTCAGTACAAAGTAAAGTCATGCAATATGAATGCAGCTTTTAATTATTTGTAGTGTGCCAAAGAAGAACTTGTGCAATAGGACTGAGACCGTATAAACACCTTTTTCAAGGTGCCAGGGCTGAGTATTTAAATGTCATTCAACAGTGTCATATCCGCCTGCCAGAGAAAACCAAACCGTCGAATACGATATCTGCATATAGACAGATAGCAACAATGTAAGACAGTCTAGGAAGACGAGCAAACAGCATAATCGACAAAGTGAGGGCAGTATTCGGACAATACACCATAACGTTATCTAGGTATTTGCCTTTGTTCCTCGACTACGCGGATTATTTTACTTAAAGACCATGGATTACTTGCCTATAAAATAAAGCTCATGAAAATATTCAACCCAAATGACTATCGTTTGCATTACATTTTTGCTAATTGGGTTCTTTGGTAAATTAACAAAAGATGAGCATTTTTAGCACAAGCTTGTATTTATTGATGGGTGATCATTTCCATTCAAATGGTTTCATTAAATAGCGAAACTACCGTACTTAGATCCAAGACAATCCTTCAGCTGTTATGTCACTAAAATTTACTCTTACATAATTGGTCATTATAACACTTCAGTCAGGATGAAGACCTAGCTTCGCACACCACTGGTGTTGTGTGTGTTAACTTGATGCATGAGTGATGGGACGTACAGTTTAAAGTCGGCTCTGAAAGACAGATTTTTAGAGAAACTTTACAGTGCAATTTTATTTAATCGCAGAATTTTTGCCACAAATCTGCTGAAAGGAAGTCAACGAAGAAATATTTCTTCATATTTCGTTTTGTTGGAGATGTCTGACCTGCGGTGTGAACCGTGGCCCCAAATCTAATAAACTAACACACTATCTACTAGATTGCAATCTTATTTAAATAATGGCCAATCGGAATACATGCCGGAAATCATATTTAAAACATAGTAAAACAGTACCTTGAAATTATCTACAAGACTATAATAAACAAAAAATCTGGTTCCATTATAATTTCTCAGGCTCTTAAAAATACCTGTATTGGCCAGAAAACCCTTTAGCCACAAAGCCAGGAGGGCCGGCTATCATACACATTAATTGGTCAGTTTAGTAAAAAAATCACTACCATAACAGTGCTGTAATTCTTAAAATTGTGGCGTGTGCCAGTCATGATTTTACAGCATTGTAATCCAAAATTAAATTTTTGTGTTCTAAAGCTCCCAAAATTGATCAGTTGCCGATATTATCGATTGCTTAGGTACAATTATCGTAAAACTTGACAAGTTCTTTGTAATATTGTATGACATATTATGTGACATATTATGTAACATATTGTGTGACATATAGCGTGACATTTCATTTTGACAAATTCTTCCAAAAATTGTACTCACTTTACAAATACAAAATATGACATCATTTAAAAAAGTCTGGCATTCATACAGTGTGTATTTATAAATTCGTGTGAATATTTCCCGGCGGTAGCATTTACGTCTAATAATCCTTATGCAGAGAAGAAATTGTCACTATACATGCAATCAAACAAAAAATGTAAAGCATTGACAACTAAACCAAAGAATATGGATATAAAGAATGCGCGTCATGTAGAAGTAAAATTTCTTATGGCGGGATGTACCAGTAAGACCCGCTCTCACCAAAATCTCTTTTAAAAATCATTTCTTGATGAGGGAGGGAAGACAGGAGAAAAATAAACACAAACAAAGAGCGTAACAATGTGTTGCTCTCATCGTACGTATGTATATGCGTATGTACGATTATGTATGTATGATCGTTTTTATTGTTTGACCAAAGACTATAAATATGTAAAGATGTTGCACACAGTGTATTTAAAATTGACAAAATTTTGTGCTTCTTTCTTATGAGGGGGGGTAGGTAACAGTAGTAGGTAACTCTCATGTTAACTGAGAGAAAGAAAACAAAAAAGACTCAGTACACTTATTGTACTCAGAGAACTTATTATATAGAGAACGTATTGTTCTTTTCTCTAAGCAATTTATTCTCATATGCGTGTATACGTGTGTGCATGTATGTATACATACATTGCCAAATAAAATAATAAACAAACTGAAAGATTTTTTGTTTTCACAAAATGTATGTGCAAATGGCCTGTGGAAAACAAATATTACCGTTTGTTTTATTGTAGGGTAAGAATATGTGTTTTATTGTTGTAGAAATGAAATTATATCGATTCGCACCGAATTATATATTACTATTTAATTATGTATGTATGTATTTACCATATGTGTCTATTTTTGTATAGAATGAAGTTGTAATAAAATGAATGCTTTTTTTGTTTAGTATTTATTAAATTTATTTATCATTTTAATGGTTCAAAATTTTAATATAAATATAAATAAAAATAAATAAAATATAAATTTAAATACCTTTTTCCATACTGGATAATTTGAATTTGTATGTTTCCCATGTGGAATGCTTCCGTAGTAAAACAACAATTAGTAAATTAAGCATCTCCATTCTGTGTTTATAACATTCGTTATTTTCATCAAACCAAGGAATAAATTGTATTTTTTGTATTTTTTGGCCAACTACAAATGTTTTTTTGTTTTTTATAGATTTATTTTCTAAAAAAATTTTTTCGAAGACTTATATGAATTTTGCAAATTTCAAAAAATAAATCAGATGGAGCGCACAAACTTCCAAAGTCGGAATCTTTTATATAATATTTTGCATGAACGAACATTTCTGAAGGATATGACAAAATTTGCGCTGGTTTGATTATATCCACACGACATTTAACGCAAGATATTCGTTGAGCTATGTAACCAACAAAATATCGACTTGATGTTAATTCAATTGGCACATTGTTGGACGTAAAACAATCGGTGCCCTTCATTAAAATATTCTTTATTTTCATCGTATATATCTGCGACATCTATATCAGGGGTATGTGTACTTTCTGATATATTTCCAGTCCTATCAATATCTTCTAAAAATATGATTTATGATTTTAATTATATATTATATTTATTAAACGTTTTGTTTGAGCATGCACTACAATTTTTAAATTCACACTTTTTATAAAACAATTTTTCAGTTTCAAATGTCCACACAAAATGTAAATTTTTTATTTCAGTTCGAATCGATATAGTTTCATTTCTACAACAATAAAACACATATTCTTACCCTACATAAAACAAACGGTAATATTTCTTTTCCACAGGCTATTTGCACATACATTTTGTGAAAACAAGTCATCTTTCAGTTTGTGTATTATTTTATTTGGCAATGTACAAGCACACACGTATACACGCATATGAGAATAAATTAGAGAAGAGAACAATACGTTCTCTGAGTATAATAAATTCTCTGAGTACAATAAGTGGCAGTAGCCGTACTGCCATCGACAAATTTGGCACTGGCAGTGCAACATCTTCATATATTTATAGTCTTTGATCTCATCGCGATGAGAGCAAAGAATGAGAGCAACGCATTGTTACGCTCTTCGTTTCTGTTTACTTCCCTCCTATTTTTTCCCCCCGCGTCATGAAATATTTTTGAAAAATATTCCAAAATATGTTAAGATGCACATTCTTTATACTTTATTTTCTTTGACTAAACACACATATAATGACAGCAACATGTAAAGTAAGAGATCGAAAAAAAAATTGTTGCATACTTATGAGGGAAAAATATGTTCTAAGAGGAGAGAATACTTTGGTGTTGAATTTAATAAGGTTTTTCAGTTTATATATGTCCGTATGTAGATTAAAAATAACTTTATTTATTTATTTGATTGTCTCCTTTATATTTATTGTTAAATTGCATTTCCCAACTTAATAAAGATGAATTAAAAGTTTTTGGGAAAAAATAGTTTCCATAATTCTTTGAACAAACTTTGCATAAATATTTTCCAAATTTTGGTAACAAATTATTCCCAGTTATTTTTGTGTTTCTATTCAAAAAAAAAAAAAAAAATCAAAAACTTTAAACACAAACTCTTCCTGTGTTAGCCACAAATAAGAGATTAAAACAATCTAAAAGTCAAATTTAAATTTTGTGACAGTATGAGTATGAGCATGAGTAGAAGTTTGAATTTGAATTTGAGTTTGTGTATGTGTGTGTGTTCCGTAGAAGACATCTAAATAAACTGTCATTAGTTTTATTATTCTTCATGTTTGTCTCTTCACTGAGTGACAAAACCAAAAGTTCTGGGTTCTGTGATAAATGGTGCAACATCTACTTGTGTTGACCAAAACGCTGGCAAGCGGTGTGGTGTGATGTGATGTGATGCAAAAGGTGGTATCGGAATAAAGTATTCTTTTTTTTTCCTATTTTCAAACTATTTTGTTAGTCAAAACTGGAATTATTGTCAAAATTGTCATGAATATTTATTTTCTTTTTTCCTTCTATCGTTTGAATAATTTCTTAACTTTATTTTCGTTTTTTTTTTTTTTTTTTGTTGTTAAAGGCTATCTATAGTTTGATTTATTTGTCGGTTTTCCTTTGTGTGCGTGTGAACTTTTGAAAACTTCATAAAATTTATTTTCTACAGATTTTTAGATGATTAAGCAAAATGCTAACATGGGTTCAAAAGTTGCAAAAAAAAACTTTACAAGTGTCAAAAAGGTCAGGTGAAATCTGAATATGAATGGCAAATATTATTAGAGACAAAGTTGTTAGAAATTGACACACAAGTGAATTTATTAAAAACAATTTTTTTTTTTTGGACAACGGACAAGACAAATTGTAATCTTTTTGAAGAGATCAACATCATATTAAGGAATGACACATATTTGTAATGAGTAATGAAATCTACAGATTCTCTTACAAATTTTTAAGGAAAATTCTTTAAAATAAAAATTTTATAAAGACATCTGTATGTGGACATAAGCTCTGACTACAACGTGTCCAATACGTAATGAAGTCTTCAGGTAAACAGTTTATCGATTTCATAAGGGAATAATAAATCACACAGAAGACCATGATTTCGATGACACTTTTATTTCATTATCATGCATGCAACTTGCCATTATGCATGAAATCCAATAGCATTTAAATGACCGTCTGTGGATTGGCAACTGCCTACTGATTTCAGGGGATGGCGTGAAAAATCTTGATATTCAAATGTCCTAACAATCCTTATGAATTATGTTTTTAATGTAGCACCATGCACAAGATCTTCTTGTGGAATATTTGAAAACTGCAACTTGCTTTGTCTCCACTTCTTCAAAGTTATAGGCTTTGATGTCGATACTTCGTTGTTGGAAGCCGTGTATCAATTTCTTTTATAATTTGCCTCTTGTTCCGGGTGTTTGCAGTCTTTTTATTAAAAAAAACTCCTGTATTTATTTATCTGAATATGTACGCTTTTTTAGGAGATACAAATTCAAAATTTCATAAATATCTTCGAGATATTATTAAACACTGTTTTCTGTCTGCTCCTACAAAATCCTTCAAACGTAATTCCGATTGCAATATAAACACATCACCCAGGTAGCCGCCTTGAGGATAAATATTTCCTGCTAACAACTGCTTTCCTTTACAAAAGATTTTAATTCCACGTAATGGAATCATTTGTAATAAACCTCAGTATGAATGGCGATGGTATATCAACTCCTTCCCCATGGGAATAATAAAAATTTTTGTTATATAAAGTGCGCAAAATAAATTTAAATACGAGCATAAAAGAAGTCTATTTTGAAGCCATGTACACAAAAATGTATGTAAATATGTATGTGCGCTGAATGAATTCTGTATTTGGCATTTGACTTTGCAACACACACACACAATGTTTTTTCAAAGCGAAATGAAAATATTAAACATCAAATATCATTCCCTTTCACTGTAATGCTCAAACGTTGATATGTAGCGTATGTACAATATCTTTGAAGTTTGAGTTTTTATTTACAGAGCTGCAACAAAAATAAATGAAATTTATTATCAAAGAAGTTACCGTAGTCTAGTAGGCAGTATGTTGTCTTATGAGACTTGAGGACATGGTTCAAATACCAGGTCAGACATCTCCAATAAAAGAAAATTTGAATATTTCTTCGGCAAATTTCTCTCAATAGATTTCTGGCAAAAACTCTGGGAGAAAATAAAATTGCCATGAAAAGTTCATCAAAAATCTGTAGTTCGGAATCGACTTTAAACTGTAGGCCCCACTATTCATGTAGAAAAATTAACACACACAACGCAATTAACATAAGTGGGGTGAGACGCTAGGTCGTAATTCTGACTGAAGAATTGTAATGACCTATTATGTATGTATGTAAGCAGAGTTCCTGACCAACAGTAAATACCTGGTGACCTTCTGTTTCAACGGATAAGATGAGTGTTTGGAGCAAATAAAAAAAATTTTTTTTTTGTTTAAAAATAATAGAATATTATTTGTAATTGTATTGTAATTAATAAATAAATAAATAATAAATAAATATCTCTTGAAAAATTTAACAAGAAACAAAAACCTCTCATACCCTGTATATTTAAATAAATGAAGAGATGAATGTGTGTCATTTCCAACTGAATTTAAAACTGTCAGATTTGACAAAACAGTCAAAAATATGGGTAAAAAATATTTTCTGTCTTTTCATAAAATTCAAACAAAAAACTCATCAATTTCAACAACACACACAACATACACACAACATACACCGACATTTACACAGTTTAAAAGCACACACTCATTTAAATATAAGCCAACAAAGTTATTGTAAGGAAGAGGAAACTCAACGCCTGCAAAGCAACTCAATTAGATGAAGCGTTCTCTGCTAAAAACAACAACGTTAGCAAAACTGAGGAAACTGTGAGCACCGCAACAATTTAATAATTTTACGGGTTGTTTAGCCAGTGAGTATATAATGGTGGAGGTGGTGGTAAAAGTTAAAAATTTCCCTCAAATTAATCTCAGACAAAAGGCCAGGAATCAAAGGTTTCATTTTAAACCATATTTTTGGTTAATTTATGCTTTATATCGTCGCTCTCTCTCTCGCTATCTCTCTCTCTCTCACCCTCTCTGCGTCTGTGTTTGTTACCTTTCCTGTGCAAATAAAACTCATATTGAGCTTAAGGTATATAGGATGTGAATTCAACCGCAATACATACATTATGGGTCTATTGAAATTAATTACTTAAAATACCTGGCATTCTCAGAATGTTTACACGTGTTTGTATGTACATTTAATCCCACTCTTTTTAACGCATACATACACATACGTAAACACATACTACTTTCCTGTGTTTTTACGCACATACTCCAATAAAAGTACGTGTGTTATGCTCTCATAAGCTTTAGTAAGTGTTTGGTTTAACCTCTTATGTACGTATATACATATGTATGTATTTATGTATGCTATGTATGCATGTGCGGAATTGATGTGTAGGTTAGAGTTTTTGTTTTTCAAGCTTGCTAAACTTTTTTTTAAGCACAATAATGTTTTTTTGCCCAATTTTAACCTGGTAACAGTTGAAAATTTCAAATAAATCTTAGCAATTCCATGTGAGTGTATTTATGACCACATGAATCCATGACGAGCCTTTCCCAAACCAACCTTTTGTGGAACATTTAATACAATGCATTGAGTAGACTTCACAGGCAGTAACGTACATGGTGTTCATAGGAATTTTGGATTTTAAAAGCTTTTAGAGCTGGTTACTATAGAGTTTTCAGGTAAAGTTTGTCGTGTCATTAGTGCTGAATTCCTTGAATTTTAAATTGAGATTTAATTCATTCAAAATGATTGTACGAGTAAGATTTAACCTACACCAGCTTTATGAAAACTTTCCTAAGAAATCATCATTTGCAGAGCGTTAAATAAGAAGTTGTATGAATTACAAGGGTATTCGAGTAATACCGTACGCAGATGAATTGATTAACCTGCGAGTATTGTAAGATAATTGATAATTGATAAACCCCCGAAGTTCAACAGGAATATGGCCTAAAGCCAGTAAATAATTGTCATTCAAATGCTTCAAAATATAATTCTTAAACAACTAAATGAGTTCCACTTTATATTTTAAAAGATGACAAATTCTTTAGGAAACATTTTATACTTGTAACTTACATGTACATATACATGTATACATACATACATACATACGTAATTGGTCATTAGTCAAGATTAAGAACTCTTTTCTCATTGTTTTTGCCCTGAGAGGAAGTCGCCTAAGGAGTAGTTTTTCAGATTTCCTTTTATTGGACATGTCTGTGCTGGGGTTTGAATCGAGGCCTCACGTTTAATAAGAATACGATGACTAGTGTTTGCTGACATTGAAGAAAAATAAGCGGCTGTCCGTTGATTTCATTTCAACATAAAGTTTGCAGCAGTCGCTGCTTTTATCAATAATTTTTCTGAATATTTCGAGTGGCATTTCGGCAATTTGGGCATTATTTCGTTGTCTTTCAAATGATCCAACTTTACTGAACTATCTGCGTAAACAAGGTCTTTATCATAAACTAAAAAAGTCTAACGGCGTGAAATCTTAAACATTTGGTGGCTAGTTAAAATATAAAAATTTTGTTTTTGGAAATTTCTTACGCATTAAAGCAAGTGACGCCTATCTTATAATATCATATAACCTGTCCATTGAATAATTCTTAATTGCAGGTCAAAAACAGGTCATATCACTGTAAATTGAAGGGATTTTTCCGCTGATGGTTATTTTCTAAAAAATTGTACACTCAGTTACGATTTCTAAATGCAAAGGCTTTGCCACAATCTCTTCCGAGACAATATACGACAATTTTGATATAAGCACCGAGTATGAAATGATAAAATTAACACACAGCGTGAATGGTGTGAGAAGCTAGGTTGTAATCATAACTATAAAGGGTTGTAAAGACCAATTGAGTAACTAAGTAAGTACGGTCGACCTCATTCAACTTCCATTAAGCACGGATCACCGCTTGAAAAATGCTGAATTTTTCACAGAATTCAGCTCAATTTGCTCACAAAAGACCTTAGCATTTATGCCTCCAAACCGTTTAGGCCCTCGTGGTACTCTGCAGAATTAGAATCTGTTCACAAGTAACATGTTCTAGGGAACCATATAGCCAGTGGTTCAATGAAAAATTGTTCTTCAAAAAAGACATCCAAAACACCAGAGTGAATGAATGGTCCCAGCTTTCATCAATCCAATCTTCTTAGGCGTAGGCCATTATCGATTGCTATATAATTCGAATAGAGTTAGACAGAGAATAGCATAAAGAATTACCTTACATCGTTTCCGCCTTCCTTCGCTAAAACTAAAAAAGGTAAGCCACTGCATTCACATTTATCTTTGGTAAAAGAATTGAATAAAGTTGTCGTAGTCTAGTGAGTAGAGTGTTGGCTTATTAGAAGTGAAGATATCTCAAACAAACTGAAATATGTAAACAATATTTCTTTGGCTACTTCCCCTCAGCAGATGTCTGGCAAAAACTCTGAAATTGCCAAGAAAACTTTCTCAAAAGTCCCTTGTTCGTAGTCAACTTTGAACTGTAGTACCCGCCATTCATTTATAAAATTAGGGCACACAATCTGAGTGGTGTGAGAAACTAGATTGTAATTTTGGCCGAAATGTTGTAGTGACCAATTAAGTAGTTAAGTACAACAATTAAATTTTGTCGAACCTTAATAAACGTTTGGTGCTTTTTTTGAAAAGGGGCCAGTGCACAGTATACTTGCTGACTTTGAAATAGCAGAAGCTAGTGTAACGCTTGAAGTACAGCTTGAGTATCATGAACTGAAGCTCTCTTCCGTTTTAATAAAAAGAAAGAAATGTTTCCAATTTCTGTTGAATTATTACCTCTACTATGAAATGCCGAAATACTCCACAAATGGCACACAACTTGCATTGTCATCATTGTGCCTTAAACTTTGTGAATTGATTGTGTGTATAAGTGCATGATGTTTATAAGCCGGCTTAGTGTGGTCGCGGTAAATGCCACTTTCAGACAGTTGTTGTTGGCACATTTGCTGCTCTGTGTACGGAAAATCCACAACAATGTTTACTCCTGGTGGAGGTTTGTTCATTTGAAAATTCCTTAACATTCATGATTCGTAGAAAACGTCTGCGCGTTTACCACAGTCTATGGACTGCAGTAATAATGGATGCGAGCACAGTAAATTGTTCTTTCTAAGTTTCAATTTTTCTCTACTTTTTTTTGACTTTATCGAATGCACTTTCGGGTGTTAAAAAATTTAAACTCATTAACTAAACTAAGAAAGAATTAAAAAATTAAAAAAAAAAAATTGGGGGGAACTCAACGTTTATTTTATGTTCCGAAACAATCGGTATTTTTGATTTTAGTTTTTCATTGTGTTGTTGTTGTTGTTGGAACTTGTTAAAAAGTTTTAAATTTAAGTCTGCAGTTAATTAAAGTTTGTTTTTCCTTTGTTTTCTTTGCTTATTTTTGAGAAATTTATTGAATTTTGCAACAGAGTGTTACAAAACCCTCCTTATTTATCGACAATAAGTGCAGAAGTAGCATGATTGCTAAACAACAGCCACCGTATTGCCACTTTCTCTGCATTTCATTGCCCGGTAACCCACTTCTTAGCTTTTCTAATGACTGTTTTAGCCGTGTGTCTTATTTTAGCTCATTTAGCTTTCAACTTCGAGTTTTAATAAGTTTTCAATGCAGTGGCGTTTAAAGTGTTTGCATTTCCAAACAGTAACATCACGATTTCGCGTAGATGGTTGTACATGTTGTGAGTTGTTAGAAACTAAAACTTTAGCAAACAGCAGCAGCATATTGTTCGGGGGAAAAAAGTTTTTTTTTTTATTTTGTTTAACCAACTGTGTATTGAGAGAGGCGGTCAAGACATGTTGAAATTGTTCAATAAAGTAAAATCATTACGAAGTAATTTTCGAACAGTTTCAGTTTAAAGGAATTTAATTTATCTCTTGGCATTTCATTGTGAGTGTGTGTGTGATGGTAGTAAGTCAGTAGGGCATTCTGTATAAGTGGTAAATAATTGAAATTTTCACAAAAGTAAACCAACGTTCGAAATATTATTTTTGAAGTAAAGATATTCACTCAGTTTATTGGCTTATGCTTACATATTTAATTGGTCATTACAACCCTTTAGCCAGGATTGCAATCTAGATTCTCACGCCACCCATGTTGTGTGTGTTTATTTTATACATGAGTGGTGGTGCCTTAAAATTTAAAGACGTCTCCAAACAATAGATTTTTGAGAAACTTTTCATGGCAATTTTATTTTACTCCCAGAGTTTTTGCCAGAAGACTGATGAGGGGAATCCGGTGAAGAAATATCTTGTTTTATACATTTCAAATTGAACCGTGGCCTTATGTCTAATAAACCAACACACTACCTACTAGACTACGGCGACTTCTTAGTAGTTAGTACTCATCGTTAATTAATTTTTTGTTTAGAAATTCTTTACACTAAGGGTTCCCGTATGATGCTAATAAGAGCAGCATCTTTCCTCAAAAAGGAAACTATAAATTGAAAAATTTTCTACTTGTGACATCTAATGAGAAAGAATAAATACAAACTACTTAAAGTTGATAGAAATTCAAGGGAAACATGTTGGCTTAGAAGCATTAAAAAATAGACAGAAGGGCTTGACAAACGAAACATACATACATAATTGGTCATTACAAACCTTCAGTCAGGATTATTGACCTAGTTTCTCATACCACTTATGTTGTGTGTGTTAATTTTATACAAAAGTGGCGGGAGCTACAGTTTAAAGTCGACTCCGAACGGCAGATTTTTTGAGAAACTTTTCATGGCAATTTTATTTTACTCTCAGAGTTTTTGCCAGAAATCTGCTGAGAGGAAATCGCCGAAGAAATACTTTCTGTATTTTGTTTTGATGTCTGGCCTGGGGCTCGAACCCTGGCTTTACGTCTAATAAGCCAACACACTACCTACTAGACTACAACGATAAACGAAACATTTCACTAAAATCTGGTGTCGTGTACATTATTCACCATTAGAACGCTATAGTCACAATTACACCTTGGCTTCTTAACCCAAACGTGTAGACTGTTGAATAGACGAAAGTAAAGTTTACCGTAGAATCCGAACGAAAAATGAGAACAGTTCGATAAAAATTTGAAAAAAAAATTTTTTTTGCGATATGCGAGCTGCCTTGAACTCTGCTCTAGTAAGTCAACCTGCTACTCACTAGGCTACAACGACTACGCTCGTAATAATTCTATACATACATACATACATAATTGGTCAGGCCTAGTTTCTCACATCACTTATGCGTGCCTTTTCATGGCAATTTTATTTACTTTCAGAGTTTTTGCTAGAAATTTGCTGAGAGGAAGTCGCCAAAGAAATATTAGTTGGAGATGTCTGACCTGATGTTATAACCGAGGCCTCACGTTTAATAAGCCAACACGCTACCTAATAGACTATGATTCTATACCAAATTGTTATTTGTAAGAGCTTTGATATTCGAATAAAAAATAAAAACAAAGTAATTCGATTAATACTCAGGCTACGATCTTCAGGATCACATGGTAAGATAATCAGTGATAAACACTCCATATAAGCCAATGCCAAGGAATTAGTAGCTACTTCATCGATCCGTATTCCTTTGAAAACAAGGTTGACTAGAGCATCACTGTCAACGGCGAGACCTAGAGGTCGATGAAATGGCCGGAAATGGACAATCTCGACACCAATGACATGTTGTGTCATGTCATGTAGGGATGATGGAACTGGCCATTGAAATCTTTTCATTGATATTTTCATTAATATTTTTATCAAAAGACCTGAGTAGATTTAAAAGCATATTGTAGGTCATTACGAATTTTGCTTTGCAATGAATAGAAGAAAATTTCTTCTTTTATGAAAATAGAAAGAGAGTTTTGCTATAAAACTCTTATACTCCTTCAGATAATTTTTATTTTAAACTTTGTCGTTATATGTTAGTGTAATATATGTTTGGTAGATTGTGGATTCAAATACTGATTCTACAAGGATATTTACAGATTTTCTATAAAGCTTTCGAAAGCTTACTGACAGTAGATTTACTGCGAGTATAGTTTATAAATAATAGCTGCTAGAAGTTTGCCATCTTTGGTGATTGTGGGAAATTTATTTATAGAAAAGCTTAATTTACGGACAAAACTTTCTCATCGATGTAGCTTTAAAAATATTTATTGTACATATGTGCTATTTTTTGGAATATTTTTTAAAGCTTTTTTCCATTTTGTGTCATTTACCAAAGATGGCAGTGGTTTATGAAAAATCCTTGAAGAGCATTTTACGAGGTTTCAATATGTCAATTTAAAACTTATAAAAACCAAACTTATATGGCTACTGGTAGTCAAGTTAACGGATAGGTGGCGGCATTACTTAAAAAAAATTTTTTTTGAGTAAAGTAGACGCATTTTTTCTCTGAAATAAATATCCAGTGTTCACTCTGTCTTCATAATACTACTGTATTACAAATGTCTTGTATAAAAGTTATCGTATTCTGTGAAGTCCTCGTAGTCTCAGTCATCTCCAACAAAACGAAATAAGAACAAATATTTCTTTGGCGACTTCCTCTGAGAATATTTCTAGAAAAAACTCTGAGAGTAAAATAAAATTGCCATGAAAATTTTCTCAAAAATATTACGTTCGGAGTTAACTTTAAATTGTAGGTCCCGCCACTTATTGATAAATTTAAAGCATAAGTGATGTAAGAAGCTACATCGTAATCCTGACTAAGGGACCAATTATACATGTATTCTGTTATAAAATATAATTATAGTTCTAATGGTATAAGCGTTGTATAATAATATGTATCTCTGTTTAAAATGCTTTAAATATCTTGTGTGAATTCGGTATTATAAGACTATGACAGTTCTACTATCCCATTAAGCAGTACTATCCTTATAACTGTACTACACTCTATGTAGCTTTTATTCTGGGATTTGCTATACTGAGAGGCGTCCTTAATATAAATTTTATACTGTATCTCTATTAACACTTTTGAAAATAATTTTTTATTCAGTTTCTTTTATTATATTTTGTATTAAAGTTATTATATTCTATAATTTATATTCACTTCAGTATAACAGTTTTATAACAGTTGTTTGATTCGGTTATAGAAGGTGTTCTCTAATAGACAGTAAAAAATTTTTCATATACCGTATATCATTTTTATATGCTATGCAAAGGGTTCCTTTTAGTATAACAGTTGGTTAAAAGCCTTGTTATACTTTTTCTACAGCATCATTAGAGTTTATATACATGTATGTATATAACTTAACAGTGTATTTGTATAATACTCAATAGTAGCTGGTAAAGTTTTCTTTTAACCGACAGCTTTACAAGGACTTTGTATAACAGTTTTTTATGACACTTATATTTTAACAAATTCCACAATATGCTCCAGAAACTTTTGTATGTCAAACTGTCAAACCCAATAAAAACAAATTTGTCAGATAAGCTTTCTTGCGCTCTACAGCTTAAAATTTTTAAGGACATTAAGTAACATTTTTCTTTAAAGCTTTTTTATATCGGCAAAAGCTTTTAGTCTTGAAAAATTTAGATCTGTTGGTACAATATTATGTTCGAAAAAGGTGGAGAATATCACGAAATTCTCTAAAATGTAATGTTCCAGAATAAAACGTAGAATGTAAAATGTTTTAACAGTATGTAGTCGGAACAGAATGGAGAGTTTTATTCTTTGTTTCACTTAAATGACTATTATTTGCTATGCATTATTTTGTTGAATACATACATATATAGAAGAGAGAAGTTTAGCAGAATGTTATTAAAGATTTTTTGTTTAAAGAAAATTCACAAATTTATTTAAATTACCAAAGGAGTTAAAAGTGGAACCCGGACTTACAATGTGAACCGTAAGTTCTGAACTCATTTTCAGTGCAGTATAATAGTTGTAGCGAAATCGGCGTAGTGTAATAGGTAGTAAGTTGGCAAATTAGACGTGAGGCTACAATTCAAATACCAGGTCAGACATGTCCAACAAAATGTAATATGAAAAAATATTTCATCAAAGGTTTTCTTTCAACAGATTTCTGGCATTAACTCTGAAAGTATATAAGAATGTGCCATGAAAAGTTTCTCAAAAAAATCTGTCGTTCGGAGTCGACTTTAAACTTCACCTCCCGTCATTCATGAATGAAATTAACACACACAACATAAGTGGTCTTAGAAGCTAGGCCGTCGACTGAATGGTTGTAATGACGAATTATGTATGTATATATGTGTATACTGAATAAAAGGGCGCCACAGGCGTAGAGTTGGTCTTAATAACGAACAAAACTTTGGCTCTGAGCATATTTTTTTTCTTAATTGCTAATGGAAATACATCACAGTAGCTTAAGACTATGTTCACGGAAAGTGAAAGACTTGGCTTTTTTTGCTGCTTTATTTGCAGTTTACGGGGCTTACAACATAACTCTACTTTGGCTTATCTTCACTCCATATAATAGAGAAAAGATTTCTTCATTGTTTGAGTAACTATTTTGTAAAAAATTGGCATTGTGTGAGAGCCCATTTTTAAAAATAGGGACACTGTGCACAGTAGCCTATACTTTACCAATCACCCTACAAAAGCCTGTTGCAATTTCTTTAGTCGATTAACAATTTTCAATTTAAAAATGAAAACTCTTTTGGAAAAATAATCGAAGTAATTGAAACATTTCGAAATTACACTCAAAAGAAAATTTACCCCCCCCCACCTCAGAATTACACAAAATCAACATGATTTAGTCTTTTGGCAAGCATATGCTCTGGTGCCAATTAGATATGGACTGAAAAGGAAAAAATTTTTTTTTGAAAAACAAAGAAAACCGGAGGAACTAAAGCAATATGAAGTCGATTGCCTTGTTGTTGCACACTTCATTTCATATCTACAAGTGATATGTGAGTTAAATAAGTGTAAGAAGGGTTAAGTTTTCGGTATGTCAGTCAATGACTATATGCGGGTATTTGTTATCAATTCAACAATTAAAGCCAACAATTGGATAAAAATTTCGAAATTTTTCTCTCCTTTTATTTGCTTTGACTTACCAACTAAGCTTATCAGTAAATAATGTCGTTTATGCAACTGTAGAGAGAATTAGTGAATGTGTCTTCTTTTGTCACTTTTTTCCCCAGAATTTTATTTTTTATCGCCTGTGGTTGGATTTAGAAACTGGCCAGCCAACAATAGTAAGAACACCACAAGGAAATTAAAAGAAAAATGAAACAATAAGGAATGAAGCAAAAAACATTTGCTAAAATTCTTAATAAAGACGATTATCTGGCTGTTATTGGTGTTTCTCTGTGTTTGTTTTCGAATCATTTTTTTTTTTTGGTTTCGTTGAAATTCTGCTTTAGGGATGAGATTTCTATTATCAGTATTTAAGTGTATTTGTTGTTGTTGTTTTTATGTTTTTTAATTTCTTAGCCAACTTAACCACAACTCATATGGCTTGAAACGTTTGTAACCACTAAGAACTGGTCATATAAGCTATTGACACACACACATACAAATGCATACATACATACAGACACATATCCTATATCGACAAATGTCGCTTTGTGTGACAAGCAGCAAATGTATTACGTACTGGACTCACAGTTGAATAAAACATAAAAATAATTATTTAGGATTCTCCCCAACCGATAGATGCCAATGGTCATCACATGCTACATGTATTTGTAAACTGTGTGACATGCCAGAGAATATTTGATGTGGAGAGGATTTCTTAGAAATTTGAAAAATAATTAGTTTAAGATGATAAACGGAATGAAAATGATTATGTCTCATGCAGGCCAGAAAGCTACAAATCAAGTTCATAACACTGACAGTGGCAGATGCAAAACACACTCGCATCAGAACTCAAGCTAGAAAAAAGACGTATTTAATGGAATTTCAAGTCTTTTTGAAGCTTAATCTCACTATATATATATTCTGAAAATGTTGGATGTTTTTGAAAATTCTTAGCAGCCCTTGCGCTGACAAACTTCTCCCTCCTTGGTTCGGAGCAGCGTTACCGTTGAGCGACTAAAGTCGCAATTTGACACTTTTTCAGCGACCCCGCCACTTTTTGTGCCCCCTTACTAAAATGAACTAAATCTGACACTTTTCAAGATTTTTGACCCTTTTTTCCCCTTTTTAGAAAAAGTATTTTTGCTTTTATTTACATTTTTTTCTTTCATTTATTTACATTTTTCGGAACAATCAGCTTTTGAATTGTTTTTTTTATTTTAAAATATAAGGAGTGCGCACAAAAAAATCTGGACTTACACTTTTCGTTATAGAAATAAAACTTAATGGCGGATTTTTTACGTTTTATATTTCAATTAAAGTAAATAATAATTTAATTCTTTTGTGTATAAAATTTTCTTCTGACAAAGGTCTCAGAGCATCCAACTTTTTGAGCCACTTTTCTTCCAGACATGTTAGGGTGTTTTAGAAAAATACGTATTATTTTATTTGCTTTGTTTTGGTCGGCAAATCCGTTTTTTCTTCCACTTCCACGCTTTCTCTCAATACTCAAAGACTCCTTATATTTATTTATTACCTTAGAAACTGTTTTTTGGTTAACACCTGCGAGCCTAGCAATCGTTTTTTTGTAAGTGGCGCGGTTTTTCATTGAAAATTTCAATTATTTTTTTTACGATATACTTGTTGGGTGCCCATTTTCAAAAATCTAATTTTGCTATTGCAATGAGATTTAGCACGTGGATTTTGAAACAGATGACTAACAAAAACAATGTAACGGTATTCATTTTTTTCAATTATGATAAAAGTTATAAGCTTAAAAGTAGGCCCATTTTTTTTGTGCGCACTCCTTATATTATATTTTTGTTATTTTTTTTTAATTTGTTACAAAATACGCAATTTTGTATAAAATTTTATTTGTTTTTAATGAACTGTTTTTTAGTTATAATAATAGTTTTGTGTTTTGTATTATTATATAGTGGGTTAGCAAAAAAAGTTTTATTTAATGGAATTTTTATAAATTTAAAAATGCATTTTTTATTTTTGAAATTTAAATGTCCTAACGTTCATAAATTTGAATGAAACTACATTTTAAAGCTAGAAATAAAACAGAACAAATAATTTTAAAAAAATTAAAATTTTTGTTTAGGCTTATTAATTTTTGGCTAAAAATTTGTTTCTATTATAAAAAATTGGAAAAATTATTAAAAAATAAACTTATTATATGTTTGTTAATGTACAATACAAAATCCAACAAAAATTAATTTTTTTATCTGTATTAGTTCATTTTCTTTTCTTTTAAAAATGTTGCCCCTTTTTACTGCCAAAATACCCCTTATGTGCGACTTTTTTTTCAAAAATCCCCTTTTTGTGCGACTTCTTAAAAATTTCCAGCGGTAACGCTGGTTCGGAGGAACTTTGTCAGTACAGCTCGCTGTTAACGGCGAGCACTGTAAGCCAATAAATATCAACTTCTTTTGACTTGAAGTGGATAATTTGGATACCAACGACATGGGGTCTCAACAGTCCGACGCTACACAGCTATCTCCTGCTTTATTGGACATTCCACACGACCGAGTTGGGGGCATGGTTATCTCACGTTTAGCCTCAGGGAATGACCAAACTTACAGAAAACATGTTGAAAATAGTGACTGAGGAGTGAGCGCTGAGTTCGTGAACAGAAAAAAATTTACGGCAATTCATCAAAATTGCCATGAAAAGTTTTTCTAAAATCTGTTGTTCGGAGTCGACTTTAAACTGTAGATGCCGCCACTCATGTATAAAATTAACACACATTCTCAATGGTGTGAGAATTTAGGTCGTAATCCTGACTAAATTGTTGTAGTTGTATGTATGTATAAGTACGCACATTATTTAAATGAGGCCTATATAGGAGCTTGATTTCATTCCATAGACTTCACAGTCGAAATCTTAACCTTCAATCAATTAAGTGATCCTCTTAATTTTTCTGGACAAGCATAGTAAAAAACCATATAAGTTTACGGGCACTGAGAGGCTAAGGGTAATGAAATTGAAGATGAACTGGCAAGAGAGGGCGCTGCGACATGAGTGCATCTGGCAGAAGGGACTGTAAAGTCTCCTCTAGAGCACTCCTTCTATAGTATAGCTATAATTTATGCAAAAAAGAACAATAAAAAGAACAATAAAAGAACAACATCCCTTATTAAGCATAAAGTAACCCACATGTGCATATTTCGCATTACGTATCTATTTTACGGATTTACACTCTTAACCACAGTTGATATATTATTTCATTGCATTTTGTCAGCACATTTATGTAACAGAGAGTAATACCTGGATGGTTGTTTTTGCTTAAATGCAATATAAACGTACTTCTTCACTTAATGTCATCATTTGTTTAAGTCTCTCAGTGATGTTAGGTTTACAAATAAATTTTCAAAGAGCACTACATGGCCTGGATGCACTTACATTGGCTGATATTCCTTGGACTGATAAATAAATAAGGATGATCTAACTAAATCACGTTGTATTGAGATACTCATTCAATCTTGGAATCTTAAATCGTATCGTTGCCTAGCCGAAAAACGATAATCATTTTAAATCGCCTAAAACTTATTTAAACATCCAAGACCCAACTTTCTAATTGCATTTATGTCTTTGGCTTGTGTGTAATGGTAGTGGTGTTGCATTCAAATCTTATTTAAGCTTTGTATGTATGAATGTATTTGTTATCCAAATAGCCACAACAATTAAATTTTGTCTGTATTGGTTAGAAACTTAAATTTGTCATTTTACTTCTGTTTTGCATCTCTAGCATGTTGGACAAATTAATGATTTTGGTCAGCAGACATTTTGTGAGATGACCAAAACTGCTTTTATAAAATTAGGGCTTA
Source organism: Sarcophaga caerulescens (assembly GCA_927399465.1). Classification (NCBI taxonomy): domain Eukaryota; kingdom Metazoa; phylum Arthropoda; class Insecta; order Diptera; family Sarcophagidae; genus Sarcophaga; species Sarcophaga caerulescens. The sequence goes on from OV656866.1 coordinate 25,611,089, forward strand.
AAAGAAAATAGTTACAGACTAATGTTTACTACTGTTTACTATCGTTTTTGTTGTTGTTGTTGGTGGTATAGTGTACAAATGCTGAATAATTAGAAAATCTCTAAAAATGAAGATTTTAGATTAAATAAACACAAATGCTAAGGCGTTACATATTAAAGGAGAGAAGTAACATATACAGACAAATGCATTGTATATGTGTATAAGTATTCAGGAAGGAGAATTCATCAGACAAAAATATTTTGTCCGACAAGTTACTAATCATGCTGATATCGCTTAGAGTAGCCCGTAATCTCCATGATAAGCAGTTCTAATTAAGGATCTCCTTGAAGACCTTTCAAAGGTTCAAGACTACCCAGAGATTTCCGGAGCTAAACTTAACCTAATTTCGCTCTGATAAAGTCATAAAAATGTTGGATGTAATGCAACCACAAAGAAAATTTTGGGTATCAGAAGGCCTCAGTGAAGGGAACTGAAAGTGGATGCATAAGGACTGTTGCAAAAAAAGTTAAAAAAGTTCCTGGAATGGTAAACGATAACAGCCAATGAAGCTGGAGCAGAAGCATCAGGCTATTATTCTACTAATAGAGAGGGTACCAGAAGACAAGTGGTTGCCGATCATAGTGATGCTCTGCTAACAAACAATGATGCAGGGTACCGTTTGAAGATATTCGTAAAATCATTCCAAAGGCAACTACAAAACTCAACAAAATGAACAACACCACGCTTGTGAAAAATTGCTTAAGGATAGGTTAACATATGCCATGCAATCTTGATAAGAGAATCTCATTCAAAGGTGTCTTGAGGTTCTTATTCAAAAGTGCATAGTAGTGGGTTTGAGCATAAACCCGCACAAGAACACAACACGTGATGGTGAAAACTGTCTAAATGAAACCGTAACCGAGTGCTGGGTGAAATAATATCACAGAAACTGAACGTAAAATATCTGAGCAAATCACTGGATTTTAAATTTAAAGCATATCAGGCAAGACCAGGAATGCCTTAATGATATGCTGGCGGCTTGCAGGTAAATTCTAGGATTTTAAGCCAGAGATTAAGCACTGGGTGACCATGATGGTCAGACCAATAGTAACCTATGGAGACTGGTTAGACAAACAATAAAAAATATAAAAACAGCTCAAACGCAGTTGAAAAAGATACAGAGACTAGTAGGTGTTTTGAAGACTTTGTGACCTAATGTATCGAGTGGCTGAAAGCTTCCTTCTAAATTGTCCCCTGGACAGGGCAGAATATGTATTTAATTCGGACTTAGCATTGTTCCTTTAAATTGAGGTCCAGTTTGTGGTATATGGGCTCTCTCTCTTTTTCTGAAGGATATTTGGAAGTGTGAGACTATTGAAAATATTTTGTGTCCCTACCCAGGCATATATAGAAAAGAAAACTCAGACCAAATTGGTTGGGTTTCTTTAATGGGATCTTTCTTTTCTTTTACTCGCTACTTTTCAAATTAATTTACTTTCAACTGTTTTTCTCATATATTTTTAGTTAAGGTACGATGTTGGAGACAAGCTAACCTAAACTAATCTAGGATTTATTAGAAGCCTGTAATCCAACTGAAGACAGTGACGAGAATATATGAACTATTTTTCGATGCCCAATTCACTTTCATTTCGCGAAATTCACTTTCATTAAAGAATTACTTGTAACTCTTACCAATTTTGAACCAAAAATTTGGTGTTATTGGGTACAAAACAGTCATGTGAGTTACTCCTATAAGCCAGGATTTTTCGGATTGCAATACTGATTTATTTTATTTTTTAATAAAAAATATTTCCCCACGTCTTTAGCATGCAATCATTTAAGATGCCTATTAATTTTCTTTCGATATTCTGAAATATTTCTGTGTCTATTTTATCGACAAACTTCACATAGTTCTGTCGTTTTCCATTTTATTTATTTAAGCCATTTGACCTTTAACTGCAATCGAATTACAAAAGAGCAAATATTTATATGCGACAACAGCAGCAAAGAGAATAATAAGTAACGTATGGTGGTTACAAGTTAATTTTATTCCTGGTACTTATTCTTTAGACTTCCAACGTTGATGTCCTTTGAAATAAATGGATAAAAAGATTACGTTTCTATAAATTTATTTATAAGTACGTTTGTTTGTTTGTATGTACGTACGAACGTACATTTTTCTACGTCTTATGGTACGAAGTTTAGGATTTTTTGTAGTAGAATTAGCAGCAACAGCAGCCATATGTCATGTCGTCTACTTAATACGTACAAATATTATCAAGTATTCCATAATCTTTTTAAAGAAGATCAAATAAGAGAGAGAGTGAGAGAGAGTAGAACAATATAAAGTTAAAGAAGTAGAAATTGTAGGTACTTTATAAGCAGACTTTGGTTAAATGTATTACAAGAAATAAAACATAAAGAGAGACGTATTGGAAGATATGAATGGTCATAACGACGGTATGGTACTCTACATATTTGAAACAGTTGGATTAGGGATTTCATGTTTAAACTGAACACCAATTGACTTGCTCGCTAGGAAGGCAGCTAAGGCTTCAGCTCTGAGACCCAGTAACAGTGAGCTTGTAGAAAATACGACAACAGATGTGGACGGGCAGTCTGAAATTTGTGATTCAGTAATATGATGTACTGACTTGCCCTCCATCATTCGGCAATGTGTGTATCTCCCTCCAGGTATATGTAAAAGGTTTTCCAATGGGTACTTTCGCAATTTGGCAGTTGATAACAGCAATCTTGTTGAAGAGACATCTGTCGAATTAGTTGTCATTTATTTTGTCTGTTTTAACAAATCACCGTCGACTGTGTCAACGACGTGTATTCACTGAATTGAATCTAGAGCAGTAGGCAAAGACGATGGCCGGGATATTTTTTTTAAGGGCGGTCACTATGTTTCGATGAATTCCTACTACTTTTGGTTTGTATGATATGTATATATACATACTACCTACGTATGTACATAATTGATCATTACAACCTTTCAGGCTGGAATAAAAGCTGGTTTCTCACACCACCCATGTGTGTTATTTTATGCATGAGTTTTTACCAGAAGAATGATGAGACGAAGTATTCGAAAGAAAAACTTTTTCATATTCCATTTTGTCCGATATATCTGACCTGGGGTTTGAACCGTGGCTTCAAGTCTAATAAGCCAACATACTACCTACTATACTACTTCGGCGATGTTCGAAGTCTTGCAAATTATGTACAGTCTTGAATTCTTTGAGTGAACTCTACACGAAGTCAACCACGACACATTTATCTTAAAAATCTATTTTGACTCTTGGCTGGGTACGAGGACATTCCGTGGCTTAAAGGCCTGTTAAATACCTATTGAATGATCAGTATTTGGCTATTTATCGAGTAAAATAAAGTTTCGAACAATTGTGGCCTAAGAACTACAGCGTACACCAAGTAGTCTAGATAACCTGTTTATATAAGGAACATACTCTGACAGGAATTCATAGAATCCACTTGGGCATAGTAGTTGAAATTATTCTTGGAGATTAGAAACTAGGAACCCTTTCAAGTAAACTGGGTCTTCCCGATTGCAAGGCTACAATTATATAAAGAAGCTGTAACCAATGGTGTTCTAGCATCGATTGATGTATGTTGTTGAAATAGCCCAAAAATTACCGAAGGAAACCCCTAAATATTAAAAACTTCATCTTATTAATACATTTGAGTCCTATTTTTAATCTAGAAAATACATCATCAGCATAAAATATCTTCTCTGCTCACTGGAACTGAATATACCAACCAATTGTCAGACTCAATATCTTCATTCTTGCTTTTTAGAATTCAAATAGTTTATCAGTTCAAATAGTCTATCATTACCCTACTACTTGTACAAGGACATGAATGTGCATACAAACACACATCTTAGTTTAAATCGAATCCTACATGTCAGAGTACACATACACCGACACAATATATAAATGCATATGTATTTGTACTTCCAATAATAATGAAGTTGAAGAAAATCTTGTGTAATTTATAACAACTTATCGATGTCATCAATCACAGAATATAGAATATAGATATATTTGTATGTGCGTGTCTATGACAGAGAGTAACACATACACAAATAAAGCACATGTTAGCTCTTATTGGTAATGCTAAGTAAAAGAAGTTGAAGTTTAGAAACATTGCATGATGATAACTTTTTCATCAAATATTAGGAAGAGACAGAGAATATTTGATGGGTATAAAGCGTTATAAGAAGAGAGAGGCAGAGAGTAAGAGAGAAGATATGCTATACCGGATGTTTGCAAACAGGAATCATATTGCCATTGGTAATGGAATCCAAATGTATTACATATGCTTCGATATCGATTTCGTAAATAGTCGATTTCATATTTATTTGTACAGAAATTATTTATTGAATGCAAACACGAACGATTTGTTTTAATTTTTCTGACATGATGGCAAATATTTAAAAGTATTTAAATACTCTGTAAATGTAATATTTTAACTAAAATGAATGCATTGTCAGTTATTAGTTATTAATACAATGTTTGTAATGCAAAGAAAATTAAATTTCAATTGAAAACAACTGCAACTGGCTATGTTTGAAAATTGTCTACACTACAATGTAGTTTTAGTTAATGTTTGTTTAATTAAACAACTAATAAATTAATTAACAGAGTCTGTTATAATTATTTGAATGTTGTGTAGGTTAGATTTTTGTAAGACATTAACGTTGTAAAATGTAAACGATGAAAACAACATATGTTTGATAGAGGCAGAAATATATTTCACTCTTAGTCGAGTTTGTTATTGAAATTTTGCGAACAATCATACATAACATTCATAATTGTTCATTACAACCCTTCCGTCAGCATTACGACCTAGCTTTTCACACTCATTATGTTGTGTGTGTTAATTTTATGCACGAGTGACGAGGCATACAGTTTAAAGTTGATTTCGAACGACAGATTTTTGAGAAACTTTTCATGGCGGTTTTTTTTACTTTCAGAGATTTTGCTAGAAAGTCGTCGCAGCAGTCCAGCACGTGAGGCCACGTTTCAAATCCCAGGTCAAACATTTCGAACAAAACGAAATATGGACAAAACATTTCTTTTGGCAACTTCCTTTCAGCTGATTCCTGGCAAAAACTCTGAGAGTAAATAAAATTGCCAGGAAAAGTTCTTCAAAAAGAACTGTAGGTTCCTCACCTTATTTATAAAATTACGCACACAATATAAGTGGTGTGAGAAGCTAGGTCATAATCCTAACTGAAGGGTTGTAATTGTCAGTTATTTATGTACGTAATCAATCTATAAGGAAATTTGAAGAGAATACAACCATTGCAAAGGCTTTCTGGCCTACGGATGAACGAAAATATCGCTTCTGTTAGAGAAATTGAAGTCGCAGTAGTCTAGTAGGTAGTGTGTTGGCTTATTAGACGTAAGGGCACGGTTCTAACCCCAGGTCAGACATCAAAACGAAAATATGAAAAACAAATTTCTTAGTTGACTTCCTCTCAGCAGATTTTTGGAAAAAACTCTGAGAGCAAAAGAAATTGCATGAAAAGTTTCGTTCGGAGTCGACTTTAAACTGTAGTTCCCGCCACTCATGTATAAAATTAACTCACACAACATAAGTGGTGTTAGAAACTAGGTCCATAATCCTGACTGAAGGGTTGTAATGACCAATTATGTATGTATGTTAGAGAAATTGTGGCAGTAGAAAGTCGCTCGGCCTAAGTTGTGACTGGTCTGAAAATTGATAATCGAAACCAATTTTTGCACAGAAATCTTTGACATTTAATGATTAAAAAAAAGAAATTATAAAAAGAAAGTGGAGCCGTGAGACATTCAATATCTTTGATTGGCATTTTTCACTGAAGAAACAGGTAAAGTGGACGGCTGTTCAAACTATTTTTGAATCAGTTTTGCAACTGTTGATCAAAGCTAATCTCAAATTAAATATTCCTTTTTCTCCCATCAACACTATTTTTTGTTAAAGTTTCAAGCCAATTAATTATCTTTCATAAAATTTTTGAGTAATTTATCTGCAATTTGGTAATTTAATACATGATGAGATACAGTTTTAAAGATATTCATCATTTAAATACTTTAACCATGAATAATTGTGCTCAATAATGCCAAACGTATTGTTTGAATATATTCTAAGAAATAAATACTTTTCCTATGTGCTTCAAAATTATTGTATAAATTATGCACTTAATTACGCTTGAAAGTAATGCTTGTGAAACTCAAGATGCTCGTATTTGGTATTGGGAAGTGAATTTATAATCATTAATTTTTGTTAAGACCATTATCAGATGGACATGTTTGGATTGAAAAGATGGATGGGTTGGATGGTTTGGATGGTCTGGATGGTCTGGTGTTTCATTTGAAATATAATCCAAATAAATGACAGCAGACCAAAAGAATTGTACATGATTTGTTTTATACTGTGGTTTTATCTCTCTCTCTCTCTCTCTCTACTTTTCTCTGTTCATTCACTTTAGATATGTTTATTTTATCATTGGCTTCGAAATGATAAACTCAGGTTTTTTTTCGTTTTCTGTGGCATAAAAGCAAAAAAAGAAAAATCGAGTAAAGCTCATTAAGAGTTTTTATTTTCTTCTCCTTCTCCTTGCTTTGTAATTGAGTGTGTGGAAAAACCATTTTTTTTTGTTTGGCATCCAGTGATTTATATTCATATGCTGCTTGTCTCTTGCTTCTCCTTTTTCTTGTGCAGCTGCAGGGAGTGAATAAATGCAGTTCATTGTTTGAGAATTGTCTCTTTCCTTGATATTTCGAAATTTGTTTAATGTTCTCATATGTTCACAGTGATGTCTTGGTTTCGTATAGAACTATAATTTGATTTATTTTAAAGAAATAAACTGAATACAGGATAATTTCAAATATTTTTTATGTTTTTTTTTTCTTGCAATGTTGGTCATTAAAAGAAATTTATTTAAAAAGTTTTTATTGGGGACAATATAGAGAAGACAAGATTCAGAATTTATTGTTAATATTAAGAATGAAGTAGAATTATTTGATAAGAAATAAAATAATGAACCATTTAAACTTCTACAGATAATTGCAGATTAAAAATTGTAGAATGCTGCAATCAAACATAAAGCTGATGGTGAAAATGGGGTCTATGGAACATCATACCTTCATTTGAACTGAATATTGTATGGGCTCTAGCCATAAATTCTTTTGTAAAAATTAGTAGTATTGCATTGTTACAGTACAGTCCGTACGCGTTCATGTCTTTTACTGGAAACATGGGTGTTTCTAAATATTCGGCAGCAAACTTTTCTAAGAATATAATAATTGATCATTACGACCCTTTAGACAGGCATTCGTTCAAGCTTCTCACACCGCTTATGTTGTGTGTGTTAATTTTATACGTGAGTGGCAGGACCTACAGGGACCAATAGAAAAAATCAATGGGCGATGGGCGTGGCCAATTATGAAGAAATTCTCTTCTTTTCTTAATTTTAACAACAGAATGCTCAGCACCAATTTATTCTAGCTTCACCTCGCCTACTTTTTTGCAAATAAAGGATGAAGTTGAAGCACTGTGCGGTCGCCTTTACATATATGCGTACATAATTGATCTTTACAACCCTTCAGTCAGGACTACGATCTAGCTTCTTACATCATCCATGTCGTTTGTGTTAATTTTTATCCATGAGAGGCGGGACCTACAGTTTAAAGTCGACTCCGAAAGACAGATTTTTGAGATACTTTTAATGGCAATTTTTTTTTTCTCTCAGGGTTTTTGCCACAAATCAGCTGAGAAGGAGTCGTCGAAGAAATATATTCGTATTTCATTTTTGTTGTAGTTGGTTCATCTGGAGTGTGAAACGTGGTCTTACGTCTAATAAGCCAACAAACTACCTACTACACTACCACACATGTTTTGTAATGCTTTCTGTCTCTACAAATTTCCTTATAATGTCAAATCCTAGCACAATAAATTGATTAGGATACCATAATCACTCTGCAAGACTCGATAAATTGGACCACCATGACTGGATCAGAACTCTTGTAATAAATTTTAACTATTTTTACATCTTTTTCGGTTTCTCCGGTTTCGTAAACGTAAATGGACCATAGTTTTGCAGCCACTAAATTGATAACCCGATACAAGGAGAAAACAAATATAAATTCGCAATTCTGCTTGACATGTCCTCCATGCATAATTATTCTCTTTTGATCGTACTATTTGTGTAAACTTATATTTTCCAATCAACATTCAACAAGTTTTACTTGTAACACATTCCAATATACATATGCACATATGTATATATGTATGTATACGTATGTAAATAACATTTTAATTCCCTTATCACAAAATATTCAAACATGAAGAGCCGTAAACTAGACGTAATTTTGATAATAAATGCAGTAACAATTAAAATTGTTGTAAATTGTTATACAACAAACAAACTAAATAAATATATTATTGGAGGTAAACAAAACAAACAAAATCAAATGATTATAATTAAACTTAACAGTTGCCATTATGTGTTGCAAATCAATGGCATTGTGCAACAAAATTAATTCAAAACCAGCATAAATTGTTTAGACATGCCAATAGAAACTCATGACTCATATGTGTCATGTGTGTGCGTACTTTGATAATAATTTCGAGTAAAATATGTATTTAACAACAAAATATTTGTGAACATCAATTTAATTTCCAAATTTTCTTTGGAAGACAATATAAAGACAGACAATAAAAGACAATATAAGACAAAATAACAACAACAACATGTTTTGGGGTGAGAATGAAACTGCATTGACTAAATTGTAGGAAAATAATGTCATTAGAAGCATGTGTTAAGCATAGACACTGATAGAGTACTGGTAGCATTTTCGATAACCACACACCACACATGGTTACTCATTAGATTTGAGATTAGAAATATTTTATTAAATATGATGTGATTACGATCAATAGAATTGCATATACATACATACGTAATAAAGATTGAGGCTGACTGTATGATAATTTATAGTATGATATAATTTTAGAATAATTCGCTATCATAGAGATTGCTTACGGTTTAGCGGAAATTGTATAACAGCTCGCTTTAGATTTAAACACAGTATCAAAAAGACTCATACATGTGTAAGTATGACCTGGCTTTCTTACTAAAGAATGATAAAAATTGGTAAAAAATTCATTTTTAAAGAAAGGTAAAAGAGCCACAATACTAATGGTTATGCCTTCGCCTCGGTGTAAGGCTATAAAGGCATTTGATCATGGAAACCATTCCTAGAAAAAGGAAAGCAACGAAGTAAAAGGCTTGGGATAAAGAAAGCAAGAAAAACTTAATAATTAAATTACGTATGTTTATGCTAAGCATTGTGCTTTTGATAGAACTCCCCGTAGTCTAGTAGGTAGTGTGTTGGCTTATTAGACGTGAGGCCACGCTTTAAAGACCAGGTCAGAAATATGAATAAATTATGAATAAAATTACCATGAGAGGTCTCCCAAAAGTCTGTTGTTCGGAGTGGACTTTAAACTTAAAACCCTGCCACTCATGAACAAAATTAACACACACAACATGGGTGGTGTGAGAAGCTAGGTTGTAATCCTGGCTGAAGGGTTGTAATGGCATGTTATGTATGTTGTCATCAGTATATCAACCCAACCATTTCCTGTAGCCCGTATGACATACATTTTTCCAAGAAGACGCTAATCAAATCAAAGTGAAACTTCACAGACAATAACCAGTTTTGGTACCAATAAAAGTTATGTATGTTATGTGTTTGATAGGATAGGAGTTCCATTATGTCCTGTCAAGAATTTATGACGACTCCTTCCTGAGCTTTAGAGACGACCGAGCAAAGGGACTTTAGGCGTCTAATTAGCTTCATTAGAAGTTCGGATATTTTCAAAACTAGGAAAAGTAGACGACTGTGATACTACAATGAAACATGTATCACCAAAGTGTGTCTACCCCATCTGTAGGTCCTGACTGAAGGGTTGTAATAACCAATTATGTATGTATTTATGTATGTATGTGTTATGGCTGCACACGTGAGTTTTGATCTCTAGCACAATAAATAGTACAGGACAGCAACATCTTATGATCATGGCGACCAATGGACTGCTCCGAAATGAAATTGCTCCACAAACTTGTAGCTCAAAAGGTTCATGCGATTTCTAGCGTTCTTGGACGAGTACAATCCAATAATGTATGTAAGTAGTCGATAGAGTCTATGACTAAACATTCAATCACTAAATGATCTTTTACTATGCATGACGCAGATAAAAAAGAATTCGAATAACATCAGAAGACTCTAATATCGAGTGAACCCTGTCCCGAAATAAAGTTAAATTTAATCGCATTAAGGCACCATTAAAGCCAACATACGGTAGTAGGTGGGTAGGTGGGTAAAGAATAAATAGATTTCTAAAGATTCAAATTCTTTGAATTAATTTTATTTACTTTTAATTCCATTTTCATTTTCAAATCTGTGCTTTTTAAAACATATCAAATTTTTAATTGTACTACACGCAGTATGGAAAATGTAATCTCTTCTCTGAGTTATTCACATTTCATCACTCATCTCTCTTTCTCTCATCATCATTGATTATTTTTTATTTTTGGCATTTCATTTGATATGTCTTCTGTAAGGAGGATACTTACCAATTAATAGAAATTTCCAAATATGCATTTGAATATTAAAAGCTGTTGAGTCCATTCAAAGTGAAAATCAAATTTCATGGAACAAGTAATCGCTTGAGCTGGTATTTCATTTACATGCCATCAGTCAGTACCGCAGGAATATCTATAAACAAATGGCATTTAATTTCGATATTTCAGGATTTTCAAGAGATGAATGCGTTGCACAGGAATGCCTGATGGTGGTGGTGTTGTGTAGCTATCGTGATTTTCATATGAAAATTTTTCGTTTCCTTTCTATTTTGATTTTTTATGTTTTCATTCGATGCTGTTCGTTCTACTTTTATACGGGTATTGAATTTCAATGGAAATACATTTTTTTTGGTACAATATTTACAAAGAATTCTTATATTTTTTTATTTAATAAAAAACTAAAAAAAATTGGAAAATATTGAAGCTGATGCAGCAAAGTCTTTTGTCTCTGGTTGCTAGTTTTTTTTTTTTTTTATTTATTTTCTTTAAAAAACGGATTTTATTTCATTCCTTGGTTTCCGTGAAATTTTTTTTAAATGAATTTCAATTTACACACCACGACTCAAGATGTTCTTTAATGGCTTTAAATTTTTTTTTTAATTTTGCTTGGTTTGTTGCGTTTTATGTTTTCTTTTTGTCTTCACAATAATTTATTTATTATGTTTTTTTTTATTAATTTCTCCCGCCTAAGTATCTCAAATAACAGCTGTATTCTTCTCTTCTGTTTTCTTTTTTTAGTTCATATCTTTATTGTTTTGTCATTTTCCGTTTTCTTTTTGAAGGATTTTTCTTGTAGGATTTTTCTTTAATTAAGAAGACGTTTTTCGCATTGCTTCCACTCTGAAGTTGCTCTTTTTCTGCGTTAATTATTTTTCAATAGATTTTTGTCTTCTGACCATTTGTCGTTGCAATTAAGCTGCAAAGAAACAATAAGAAAAGGAATCAGAAATTTTTTTAATAAAAACCTAGTTTGATAGAAAATTATTGTTAATAATAAAACGAAATTAAAAACCGTAATCCTTGCAGATGCCTTTTATGCATAATCCTGTATATTGTATATCAGATGTAGTCGTACTCAAAAAGGGTCTTGAAAAATTATCCGAAGTTACTATAATCAGAATATCACCCGCAAGGTAAGAATTTAATTACCACTCTGTTGCGTAAACGCCATAAACAGTTTAGGTTAAGTTAGGTCAACCCTTGAAGATAGAATAGACACCTTTTGGTGATACATGGTTAATTGTAGTATCACAGTCGTCTACTTTTCCTAGTTTTTGAAATATCCAGAACTTCTAATGAAGCTACTTAGACGCCTAAAGTCAATTTTCTCGGTCGTCTCTAAAGCTACCGAAGGAGTCGTCATAAATTCCTAACAGTAAACACAAGCAATAGTTTGGGAAGTTGACAGAAGCTCATAACTTTTATTGGTACCAAAGCTGGTAATGGTCTGTGAAGTTTCACTTTGATTTGATCAGCATCTTCTTGGAAAAATGTATGTCATAAGGGCTACAGGAAATAGTTGGGTTGATGTACTGATGACAACATATGTACATTAAAAACCTTCAGCCAGGATTGCAACCTAGCTTCTCACACCACCCATGTTGTGTGTGTTAATTTTTATTCATGAGTGATTAGTTACTCTCAGAGTTTTTATCAGAAGACTGCTGAGGGGAAGTCACAGAGAGAAATACTTTTTTTGTTCGAACGCCAGCTTTTGAACACACAATATAATGCTTTTGAAAAAAGGGAAAATTACCAAAGGAAAATTACCAAAGGCACCCAAAATCTAATGGATTCCTTTAAAGCAAACGTTTGTTGTAATACACACGAAATATACTGGAATCGACCGTATTTGAAGCTTTAATATTCCATCATTTCAAAATCGGTCACATGTTTCATTGCCTTAAATTATACTGCGCCAATGATCTACAATGAAATTCCCCAAAAGTTATGCATTAATAACAGTATTCTTCGTATAAAAATTTTTGTAATCTTTGGGGCAGTTAAGTAGCAAAAGATTTCGAACAAAACGAAATACAAAAAAAATATTTTATTCGGCAACTTCCATTAAGCAGTCATAGAAGCTTATTCTTGGCTCAAGGGATATGTAAACAAATAGAATCATTGAATTTGCTGTGAGGAGCTTGCAGAAGGGTTTCATTAGCTGTCATTGCATCCTAAAAGACACATCTTTGTATGGAGTGTACTCGTCCAAGAATGCTTGAAATCGTACGACCATTTAAGGGACAATTTTAAGAGACCCCCAATATCATGCATATTTTACTGTCCCGGTTATTTATTTTAGGAAGAGGTCAAATCTCTCATGCGCAGGCATAATACATACATAAATACATATGTAACTGGGCACTACAAAGCTTCAATCAACTTCTCACACCACTTATGTTATGTTTTTTAATTTTATAGATGAGTGGCGGGAGCTACAGTTTATGCTCGACTCTAAACCACAGATTTTTGAGAAACATTTCATGGCAGTTTTTGCCAGAAATCTGCTGAGAAGCAGGGTTCTCTATGGTGCTAAAGAGACAGGAACTCAAAAAGGAAACTATAAAGCGCAAAATTATCCACTCGTGAGACATAACCCAGTTGCAATTCTTGCCTTGGAAGCCAAGATTGGAGCTTTAGGCTAGACGTTAATTTTTCTAATGTTTCCGTATCACAATTATAAACAATAAAAGGCTCTATGCTTTGGCTATTTTATTAAATCCATTGTCACTCCATTCCATTACATTTGCATTGCGTAATTTGAAAGCCAAGTACAGTTGTAACTTGTTACGCCGTAATTGTGTTTTGACTTAATTAAACAGTGAAACCATATCTATAAACACGCTTATCACTTCATTGTGATAATTTACTGGCAGCGAAAAATCTTAGACAAGTAATTCTATCGTGTAATTAAAATTATGCAAATTAGGCCGTGAAAATAATATTTACGAATGATACGATTATGACTTGTACTGCTGCCATAATGGCTATAATAAGCATTACGTAGATGATGATGATGATGACGATGATGATGGTGATGTTTAAGTTGATGATAAAGGTAAAATGCAAATATTAATTATTATTTTCGAATGTAAGGATTGTAATAAGATTTCCATTTATTAACAAATTGCTGACTGTATGATTTTCAACTTCTGCTTCTGCTTTTTCATCTTCTTCTACTTGTGCTGTAGCCTAGACAAGAGACAACAATTTAAATTTAAATACAGACACCAGCTTTGCCAAAGGCTATAAAGAAAGAGAATTTTAAGCCTTTAAGGAACGGGTTTTTTATTTGGCCAGCCAGAAGACAATCCTTTTGTTAAATTTCTTCTTCTTCATTTAAAATAATATTTTTGTTTTCTTTTGCGAAATAAGCCAAGTTAAAGAAAAGGGAAATTAGTAAAACTGTTGCTGCTGTTGTTGTTGCTATCCATAAAGCAGATGATATTCCAAAAAAGGATTTTATTACCATTTATGTTCATCCAAAGGATATTCGTACAATGAATGATATTGCCATAGAAGGCAAGTAAAAATGAAATGAATTGAAAAGGAAATTCTAAGAAATTCATGAACATCATCCCTTTGAAGTTTTTTATGTAAATTTTCCAATTTTGTTTTTCCTTGTCATTTCTAGTTGATGTTGTTTCATTTTCCTTTAATTATTGCTCAAATCTCTGTGTCTCTGCGTGTCTTTCATCGCTCCATTTGCCCATGAATGTCATTGCAAAGTAGTTGGTAATTTGGAAAATTTTGCTTTCCTTTGGCATTCCAGAGAACGAAAATTAGCACTGCCACTGAAGAATTTAATGAATCGTTCAGTCATGCTAAAATCAAAGATATTTTCTTATTAGTTCTTAAGAACTTTACACGCTTATTTTGTAATTCCAAAGAAAGTCTAGTAATTTAAAAGCCAATTATTTGACGTTTTAATTAAGAATGTTTTCCACGCGTTTTACATTTCATATCTAAAAAAGGATTTGAATAGGTAAGTCAAGTTCACTTTTATTAAATTCTTCTTAGTAAACCTACTGTCAAGATTTACTTGGAATGAAGTTCATTAATTTCATTCATGCATACCCATTAGCAGAGTTGTGAACAAAAATGTGAATGACAGTTAAACTCCAAAATGAAAAAAATTTTATGGAAAACTAAAAACTTGAATGCAATGCTACATTTGATAGAAGAGATTATATGACAGATAGGGCCAGAGAATAGTGAGTTTATTACACGAGATCCTCATACCAAACATCTTGAAAAAAATGGAATATAAACAGGAAAATAATAGTCAGTCCGTAGTCGTCTCTAAGAGTAACTAATTGTCATGGAAAAGCTCTTCTAATGTGTCGCAGGGACACAACATTGAGCTTTATGTCTCGTCAATCATAAATAAAATTAAAATGTAATCATCATCGAAGGCTTGTAAGTGGCAAAATGGTATGTGAATGTACCCATAAAGCCGATAGCCGCCTGTAGACACCAGACCACTTAAGGCACATAGAAAAAGTTAGACTTCCACATATTTACCATACCTCCAAAGATCCTGAAGCGGAATGCCTAGTATTCTCCAGTAAGCAGTAATGAAACAAGGGTTAGTAATCCCCCCAACGACCATGATCAAGCCGCACAGTGAATTGTGATTACAGGCAGGCTACTTTACCATTTAGACAATAATGTTTCCATATACATATATCAAGAAAGCAGAGCGTTTAGCTTTCAAGCTGAGAAAAAAAAAGAAACTGACTTGGGATATTGATGACAGGTACAATCGTCTGCCAACAGAGACTTCTGAAATTTGACGTTTTTGCTAACAGTCATCTCGTTGAAGCTTCAGATGTCATTTATTTAATCATACACACATGCATATTTGGTTGTTACAATCCTTCAGTCAGGCTTACGACATAGCTTCTCGCAGCACTTATGTTGTGTGTGTTAATTTGGAGTTTAAAGTTGACTCCGAACGACAGAATTCTGAGAAACATTTTCATGGCAATTTTATTTACTTTCAGATTTTTTACCAGAAATATGCTGAGAGGTAGCTGCCGAAGAAATAGTTTTTCGTATTTCGCTTCTGTTGTATATGAACCGCTAGTATGAGATATTTTTTGATAAGATATTTACAATTTCTCACTCTTAAAATCGTGTAATGAATAGACTTTGGCCAAGCTATCATTGTCAACGGCGAGAATTAAAGGTCGTTTATAAATAACTTCTGGTCTGAACTAGCAACTGAACTGGATACCAACGATAATGCGAACTGGCTACCGGGATCGATAGATTCTCCTATATTTGCTATAAATTAGGAAACTACATTAAAAAATCTCGTTGCTTTCCAGAATTCTAACTTAACTAAGCAAGCATTTTGAAAATATGAATTTCTCTTCATTATTTTATAGATGATATCTGTGTATACCATTGGAATATACAGTTTTAAATTACAACAACAACAATAAACTTTTTAATTTTTATAAAAGTTACATTGTGTCAGTTTATATTGTTTTTGATTTCTTTTTTGTCGCGGCCTGTAATCCTTTCAGTTGGATTTCAGTTGAGACAAAGAAAAATAATTTTCAATATTTTTACGCTCTGCTAAATACGTTAACTAAAAGGAAAACGAGATAGACAACAATAACAACAAGAAAATTTATAGAAAAAAAAAAAATAAAACAATACAAATTAAAAAAGGGAAGAAAAAACTAACTTTAGTCGATAGAAAAACCATTTTGAAATAGAAAAAGAAAGGATGTCTACATATCAGGTGGGAGAAAAAGTGATTGAAAACTGTCTTTATTAAAACCGAATGAAAGTCTCACATATTTATTACAGCTCAATTTCAACCACAAGCTATAAAATTGAATATTATTAAATTAATCTGTTATGGTTAAGCGGACAATACTTTTGCTCTTAGCCAATAGTTGCAATGAATTGTGACGCGACATAAATGCATGTTTAAAACATTTCTTCCTCTTTGTTTTTACATGCATACATACATATGCACAACAGTTAACTTTTAGCAGCATATACATGCATATTGAAAAGAAATAATAACTGTAAAGCAAAAATAAAAGAAAAGCAAAAAAAAATTCAAAAAATCAACGAAAGAATGAAGAGACAACCATACTTTTGTGCTCATTGATATGTGAAACATGAACAACAGATACAACCTGTACTCTCTCACCCATACATTTGCAAAACAATACAAAAATAATAACACATACAAACGGAAGCATACAAAACTATATCCGTTTGTCGGAGACAAACTGTATGAATTGTTATGGCCATTGTTGCCATTGCCATTATACCGTTTTTTTTTATTACTGCGGTTTAAAGAATTGCAACAATAACAAAAAGAAATAGAAAAACCAGTATAAATTCAAAGAATAGAATTCAAATGCAGTTTAAAGTGATGAAAAGAAGTTGAGTTTAAAATTGTAAAGTGATATGCAATGTGATGCCAAGTGATATAATACAGTATGATTGCAGATGTAAAAGCAGGGGAGTTTTTTTTCATTGTTTTCCTGCTTTTGATTGAGGAGTATAATTGTTTCGTTTTTATTTACATTAAATAAATTGCTTTTTTAAAGCCATAAGTATGAGACATTGTTTGATAAGAAATTTATAATTTCTTACTCTTGAAAACGTGTAACGAACACCCACCACTATTACTTGCTTTTTTAAATATTGGGTGTACATATTTATATATTGCCATGGATTTTTAAAGCTAAATACCAATTACTCCGCAATAGCACAGCAGATCTTTTATTCATAGTCTTGGATGATATAAAAAGCCTTGCAGTTGTTATTAAGATATCGTGTAACATTAATTTGAGTGTGGCCTAGTGTAGTGGTTACAGCTCTTGACAACGAACACAAACAATTCAGATTGGAAGTCTTGAAAAGACGAAGAAGTGTTCGTCATGGTTGAAATAACTCATTCAGGATGCCCCAAGCAATTACTTCAACAATATAAAATAAGACAAACTACGTCATCTCTAAAGATACTATTGAGGAGTCAATAAGAAAAGTTTCTCACCCAAAGAACCCAACACATTTACCCATAGGTCACTAATTCTAGAAAAATAATTACCTGCTCCTGCTCATCTCTACAGCTTCAGCAGAAGTTGTTTTCCTTGTTTTCATAATCCAATTTCCAGTAATAACTTCAACAACTACACTGAGCGTGCTTCTTTGGAGTTTGAGAAGACTTTTCGTGCGTCTTCCAAACAGCTTTGTTTAGATTTGTTGCACTATCTTGCTGCCACGTGGTCCTCAACGATGTACGTTTCCCTTTTTAATTTCATAAACGTCTCTTTACGAAACGGATGCTCCGAACTGAATGAATATGTTATAGATACGAATCTCTTTTGAGGGCTGGAATCTTTTAACGATGCAATCAAGAAACAGCAACCTAAACTATATCTCACAGAAAATGTTATGCGAACTGGTTTGGACACACATTAAGGAAAACAAAAAAGCTTATATCCAGTAAGGAGGACCCCCAGCAGGTTAGTAGGCGAACAAGGAGAACGGAGTACTTAATTTGTTACTGCAAACATACATAATCAGACATTACAACCCTTCAGTCAAGATTACGACCTAGCTTCTCACACCAATTATGATATGCGTGTTAATTTTATACATGAGTGGTGGAACCTACAGTTTAAAGTCGACTCCGACCCATGGCAATTTTATTTACTCACAGAGTTAATTTTTTTTGGTTTTAGAACCCTTTAATCAGCTTCTCACACCACCTACGCTTGGTGTATTAATTTTATCTTTAAGTGGCGTACAATACAGTTTTAAGTCGACTCCGAACGACAGATTTTTGTAAACTTTTCATGATAATTTTATCTACACTCAGTGTATTTTGCCACAAAACTGCTGAGAGAGTTTGGAACAAAGGAATCGTGTCCAATAAGCCAAAGGACTACCTACTAAACTACGACGAGTTCAGAGAGACCTACACATGCCTGAAAACGTCAACTAGTGAATGCTCGACTGAATTAGCAAAGAGGTAAACAACTTCCTATTTGGCTAACAACTTTTGATGAACTCACTGTATAGCACGGAACTTGCTTGACTATCAATTTTTTTGGTAGAAATCTCTTGACAATGAATTATTGTATAAATGGGCTAAGGTACCACTAGAAATATTCCAGAAGTTCGTAACCGAATGTATAACGAGCTTGATTGAACTTGATTTTCAAGAAAACAGATTTCATTTCAAAATTGTATCATAAAATCGGGGATACCTGTTATTTGAGATGGGTATATGCATGTATACATACATAATTGGTCATTACAACCCTTTATCAGGATTACAACCTTGCTTCTCACACCACTTATATTGTGGTCCTACAGTTTAAATTCGACTCCAAATAACAGATTTTTGAGGTAACTTTTCACGGAGATTTTATTTACTCTCAGATTTTTTGCTAGAAATCTGCTGAGATGAAGTCGCTGAAGAAATATTTTGGGTGTATAGGATCAGTTTAAACATATCGTTCTTGAATCGCTATTCAATCCCCTAAAACGTCCAGTAACAACTCAAAATGGAAAACAAAATTTTAATGAAAAAAAAATTAATGACAAATCATCACTGATATAGAGCAGAAGGACAAACATGAAAACGTATAAAATGGTATGAAATGAAAAGTAGCATTACGTGTCATACAAAACCAAAGAGTAAAGAGAAAAATAAAAATTGAAATGAACATTTTCCCAAGGATAATAAGCCTAACAAACGTGACATCAACTTTAGCGTAACAGCGAACAAAATAATGGCAAATGAGTTCTACTAATACGTGGCATTTCAATCATTAAAATGTTGAAGAAGAATACATATTTGTATTATGAAAAGCATATTTTGCTTTAGCATAATTTCTATAAATACGCTATGAAAACCGGTCAGCAGCAATATATTCATCACATCATACATTCTAATAAGTTTTCATCAAAATGAGAGAACAAATACGACAAAATAGTCACACAATACGCCACAGAATGAGGAAATACAGCCGATTCATGCATACATTGCTAGTGACCGTAAAGTTCCGAATAAACATTTTTGTTGACGCATAAAATCATCAAATGACCGCCACAAATCCACACGTTTAAAAATTCTTGTTAACTGATGTTGATCATAATGATGATGTTGTTGTTGTTGTGTTGACGTTGATGACGACGCTCTGTTTAGCTTGGGTTCCTAAAATCGGATGACATAATAAAGGAATCTTAACCATATGCTGTAATAATACTAACGTACAGGCATTAGAAATCTACAAGCCTGGACATTAACTGGCACACTTTCATACGATGTGGCCATTATAGTGTTATTATGCATGAGCGTATGAATGTGTATGAATATGAATATCGACATGATGATGAAAAAATAGGCCCATTTTCGAATTGTGTTAGTTGAGTATTTTTAATGCCCTTTTTTGGGATTTTTTCTGGGCACAAAAAAATTCCTACAAAACCGTCAATTTAATGAGCTGTACGAAGTTTCGCTTTTGTTTTAAGTTTCTTTTATTCGGCACGCAAAATAGCACAATGGCTTGGGTAGGGACGCATGACCAAAACAAAATTTTTTGTTTTGTTGTTGTAAATTACACTGTCAATCAATGGGTAACTGTCAATCAATAGCCTACAATTCAAAACAAAATGAAAATTGTTACTAAGCACTATGGGTTGGATTTTCTAAAAATTCACATATCAAAGTAAAGATATCTTTCGAAAGTATTGTTTGGAAAATTGTACAAGATCTTGGAAGTAGAAAATAATAATCAAATGCATGAAGACTGAAATAAAAGGCAATCATTTTTAAAAAGGTGGAGTATTTTTGGCCTTCTATGGAATTTTATGACGAAAAGTTGCGAGTAATGTTGGTACATGATAGATGTCGGGCTATTGCATATGAGGATGATGTGGTTTGTACAATTACGGGAAGATTTGTAGGCTCTATTAGAGATAGGATGAAATTGGTTCTAAGGAAGACCCGAGAGAGTGGACAGCTGACAGCAGTTTGGGTTTTAATCGCAAGAAAACGGTCACGTAGTTCTTCTCCAGAAAGTACAAGCCGCCGGTTTTCGTCCATTTAAACTGCACGGAATGGAAGTGAAACTCAAGAATATTTCGTATTTTCCCGAACGCGTTCGGGATACAAAGATGTTTCGGAAACCAAAATTCATTAACAGAGTAAAAAGTGATTTCACTTCTTCAGCTTCTAAAAAACTATTGAAAATTAGGCTCGGGATGACTCACTTAATCTACATAACAGTGTTGAGGCTTCTCTTAACCTACATGTTGGGAATCCCACAGTAGAGCAACTAACTTGGCACTCATACAGCGGTTGCAAAAATCTGTCTGCATAGTTTATAGTGGTGCCTTGTACAATCCAACTGAGGTGGTACTGGCGACAATTTTATGCTCACGCAAGGATCCTGAACAGGACACAGTGACTTTCCAGATAACTGTAGAGTGGATGAACTAGCCATCGAACACTCCGATGACTGCACGATCTCTCTAAAAGCCTGCACTCATGGATACCAGTAACAATAGATGGGCGGGTTCTGACTTAGCAAAACGGTGCACAAAATCTGGACAAGTCTAGAGTGCACAAAGAAACACGCTGAGAATGGTTGTCGTGGTTATTAGAAGGTACTCGTACGAGGTGCATTGGCCTTGGACATTTTGAAAGAAATTTCTGCAGTAGCTGAATGGACCCTTTTCACTAGAGGAGATTGTCATTTACATATTGGGTACATTGCCAGCAATATGTTTGAGGAGAAAAAGGCACTTTCAAGCCTACTACGCATATAATCAGGACAAACTGTCGTGCATTAACGCTGGCAATCTGATTCCGAGTGGTTCCAGGACTAGGGGATAGCAAAAAACTATGGCCCATCGTGACCCTATGTGGCCCTAAGTGTGTCCTTTCAATTTTTTTTTTTGGAATGGACAGCCACCCTTGCCTATCTATCTTCCTAAGAATCCAGTGTGTTTATATATCAATCGGTCACATAAAAATACTGTTGCAATAAACGAAATGTCTCTGAAAACAACAAAAATAACTTCGAAGCAGCAGATTTTGGTCAAGCGTGATTGGGCCTTACTTTTTTGAAGCTGAGGCTGATATTGAAGCGAAAGTGGACGCCATTAGTTACAGGAACATGACCTCAATTGGGCGACAAGTATCTGGACGAGAAGAGGTTTTACAGAGCGTGCTACAATCCATTATCTTAAAGAATACTGATGTAAACTGATTTTTAAAATCATGCGATTTAACGCCATGTGATTTTTTACTTTCCAGTTTATTCACGTGTTCACGGGTTTATGCGAATTAGCCAAAGAGAATTACTCGGTGAGATAGTTGATGAATATTTTATTACATACTTAGTCCCACCATATTTTCTGAATATCCCACTGTGTTCCCCTAAAAAGAATTTAATTTTTTTGCTCTTTAACATTGCATAAATGTTTGACTGGGCATAAATCTCATTGACAGCATATGTTACTGTTTTTTTTTTTGTCTGGCCAGCAGCCACTGTACACATACCATAATCACTACCAGTATCATCTAACATCATGGTGAGCATAACCACAATAACCCAAAATATCTATTGTTCCACAGCAATACGCACATTCCGCTCCATATCAACGTAAAGCCATGTAGATGCCTTTCATATGCTCACATATCCTTTTATTTCTAAAAAAGGACTAACAAAACTCATTAATTTTGTATTAATTTATGCTCACAATTCACATACAACACACTCTTCACATCATTCCAAAACGTATGAAATGTTTTGCTTTTGAAAACTTTTAAAGCCTTCTGCCACACTACTTACGACTTTGAAATCCTGTTGCTGATGAAAAGGATTGCAAATTAAAGAATGAATGAATGCCTTTTCGTATTAATGAATTAATGAATCAATAATACGCACGAAGGTTTGAATTGCATGAATATTTGTTGATAGCCCAACAGTTTAATGGAGTTTAATGAATGATTTTTTCTTAACCTCTCTGTTTTTTTTTTTTGTTTTGTCTGGTTGGCTTTTGTTTTGCTATGCCCTAACGGACAACGGTCAGGTTCAAATGTTTGTGTTTCCATTGTCAAAATATTTTCCATTTAAAATTTTATTGTTGTTTTAATGAATAGATTCATTTAAAATATTGTTGTTGTGGCACATAAGTGAGCATGTCTGGCTGGTTGTTGACTATTCATTTTGATATTTCCATTGATTTATAGACCCATAGCCCCCAACATAGTCAACATTTTAAATGTACTGTATATGGTAGACATAGACCACAGCACTCACTAGATTTGTGGTTACAATTTTTGCTAAAATTCCATTCTATTGTATGTAGCTGTATGGGCCAAATTGTTTGGCTTCATTAATTTTAAAATAAACCCCCAAAATCAAATTCATTTTAAGGTCAGTTGGTTGCTTAATACAAAAAAAATCAGATTGTGGTTATATCTGTAACAAATATGGGGTGTTGTTGATGGTGTCGATGATCATCGGTTTTGATTTTCAAATAGAAAAACCAAATTTTTCTTAAAAAATGTTAAATTTGTTAAGGAATTATGAAAGCCTGGATTGACCACACCCTTCAAACTATCAAGAAGGCAGTTGCATCAAAGCAACGTTTTTAATAATAAATGGTGTGTGAGTTATTTGCCAAGATTACTTAAAATTTCTTCAGTCTATTTTTCCGAATCCTCAGGGGTGGATATAGCATTCAACAACCCGTACAAATAATAAAATTGTTTTATCAAAATAGCTGTTCAGTTCGGGAAACGCACAGTGAGATAAATTATATTTAGCCATGCGCCCCACTTCTGAATGAATGAATGAATAGGTGAACAAACAAAATTTGGGGATGATGCCAATCCGCATAAGATCCCAGAGCGTCCAATGAATTCATGAAAATTCAGCATTTGTTGTGGAATGTGGCCTACATTGGATGTAGTGGACATAAAGACATGGTTTCAATAGCTCTGCGCTATGAGGAGATGATATGAACTGGCCACTCAGATCGTGTAATTTGGACTTTTTTTTGTGGGGTTGTCTTAAGTTGCTTTAGTCTACGAATAAACTACAAACCACAGCAGTCAACATAGCACATGCTATCGATCAAATTCAGCCTGATTTACTCGCCAGAATCGTTAAAAATTGGACGTTTGAAATGAGCTCCATCCAGATAAGCCGTGCAGGATATTGAACGATTTCACACGTAATGACATCAGCACACATACACATAATTGGTCATTACAACCCTTCAGTCAGGATTAAAACCTAGCTTCTCACACCACCTATGTAGTGTGTGTCAATTTTATACATGAGTGGCAGGACTTACAGTTTAAAGTCGACTCCGAATGACAGATTTTTCAGAAACTTTTTCATGGCAATTTTTTATTTACTCTCAGAGTTTTTGCCATAAATCTGCTGAGCGGCGAAAAGAAACCGAAGAAATATTTTTCCTATTTCGTTTTGTTGGAGATATCTGACTTCGGGGTGGCCTTACGTCTAATAAGACCAACACTACCTATTAGAGTACGGCGACTTCAGCAGCTCTTTTAAATGAATAAAAAAATGTCGATGATACACATACATACGTACATAATTGGTCATTACAACTTTTCAGTCAGCATTACAACCTTGCTTCGCCCACCAACCATGTTGTGTGTGTTACTTTTATGCATGAGTGGCGGGACCTACAGTTTAAAGGCGACCCCGAACGACAGACTTTTTGAGAATTTTTTCATGGCATTTCGATGACATGTTATTTACTTAAATTTAAAAATACAAAGTCATTAAAGAAAGACCATATAGTTTATGTTTTAATTTATTTTTCAAATTTAATTATGTACAATATAAATGTATCTTGCCATTAATTTACAAACTTTAAACGCTTCACATGCCACTATTTTTTTAATGAAATGATAGAAAAAGTAAATCCTCTCAGTTGATATGCAGGGCATAAATAATAGAAAAAAATGTTTGCTTAAGACTTTAACTTCTCAAAGGAAAGGAAAACAGTTCAAAGTTCTTCAGAAAACAACTCCATATCATCTTTGAACTGTTCTGGTTAAATATTTAATTAATTACGCATACATACACACTCTTACCTATTACAACTTATGAGCACTCAGTCATACATAACAGCGCATATACACAAAGCCTTATAAGCACGTGAAAATGTCATTACTTATGCAATGTCTTGACGTATATAATTATAAGGACTCCAGTGGTTACATTAAGGCGTAAGTATATCTATGTATGTGGTATGTAAGTGTTTGTTTGTATGTATGTGTTACGTTAGCAAATTTAATTAAGGTTAAATACATAAAATAAAATGATAGTTAACCTTCTCATATTTAAACAAATACTTATACAATTGCAAACACACATATGTACATACATTCATAGATATGGTATACCAGTCATATCAGCAATAACAGTGGCACCGCCATCATCATTATCATTATCATCATATGGTGCTATTAAAATAAACAACAAATGTTTACACATATACATATATACACATGATTATATAAATACATATGTATGTGTATGTAGATAATTACATGTATAACTCTGTCAACGAGCTTGTTTAATAGAATAATCTCTTATACGTTATATATAACTGAAGAGATAGGTGCCCCCTCCGTTAAGCAGCCAAAGTATAGCCAAAAGGCTATAAGATCCCGCAACTATGCAGCATATCTCTGTTTGAAAATACTACCACTTTACATAAGAAACCAGAGTCCTCAATGCTTTACATATGTAGGTTGAAATGTAATAAGGCACCTGGTAAAAACAACAGTAACTCAGAATAATTAGGGTTCATTGGGGCTCGAATAATTAACACATTCGCATCGGCTATTTTCACACAAACTTTCCTATAAATCGGGGTATAAATTTTTTACCGGTTAAGGTATAGATTTTGAGATTATTTAACTTATTTTCTCAAATCGATTTTAATTACCTAAGACGGATTGTATTTGCAGATGGGAACTTCACTGATAGTCAAGTGACCTTTAAAACAATAATATCCAGGAATACAGAATCTAGGACCGTCCAAGAATTTAAGAAGGCGTTTAATAATTACGCCAGGTATGGAACAGTACACATTACATTGGGACCTAGTCATCAAGGAATGATTAGACAAAAGAAAGCTGGCTATTAGAGGCAGGATATTGCACGCCCTAAGCTTGGATAACTCAATGGAAACTCCATGTATGAAATGGTACGTATTACATGGCTAGTGAATGATTTGACAAAAGAAAACTGGATAACTCAATGCATCCAAAACCAAGTTGAAAACCAAGCTTAGAATGTAGAACGAATAACGCTGTAGGGAAAATTGTGAAGATACCCTGAAGCCAGTATTAGGACTGAATAAATGAGCAGTATTAGGACTGAATAAAGGACCACAGTCGCCGTAGTCTAGTAGATAACGTGTTGGCTTATTAGAAGTGCGGCCACGGTACAAAATCCAGGTCAGATATCTCGAAAAATCGAAATACGGAAAAATATTTCTTCGGCAACTACCTCTCAGTCGCCGAAGGAATATTTGTTTCATATTTCATTTTATTGTAGATGTCTGACCCGAGATTTTAACCTCACGTCTAATAAGCTAACACACTACCTACTAGACTACGGTGACTACACAATTCTGTTGGTTAAATTAAAAAAAAATATAGAAATTCTTTAAAATTATCCAAGCAAAAGTCTTTAAATTTTTCATATACTTTTGAGAATAAATTAAAAGCGCACACCGAGTTTAATCCAAATCGGCCACGCCTATCGCTTAGATAATTATAGTGCGATCTAATGCAGGAATACTGAATTTTTGTTTTACTATGCCTCAATAAAGTTTCTTTAATTGAGTCGGAGATGTATCTTACTTATGTACGTTTACGTACGTATATTTCCATGAACGTATACGTATATGTATGTATATGTATACGTGTATGTAGTTTAATTGCAACCAAGTGTCAATAATTAAGCTGGTATTTTATTTAATGTTTGGTCTTTTACAAAATCAACAAGACTATCAAGACTATGGATGCCTGGTGTATGGTGTAGTCGCATATAAAAGTGGCGAAAAAGAAATGAAACACAGAACTTCTAACGCAAAATGCAATACATTTAACACACATTATACGTGCAAAAGAAATATTAGCAGAAATAATACAAAAATAAAACACCAAAAACAGTTGGATTGCAAAAGAAAATTACAAATATTTTTTGGTCTCTTTTTTAAAAATGGTATCCCATTAGAAAAATCCTTTTTAGTGAAATTCCTTTCTAACATACTAAACGTTTTTTGTTGTAAGTATTTATCCACACACTCTTTTGAGCCCCTGGCTGGTGTACTATTTCAGTGCAAATAACTCTTTTTTAATGATTGTATGTTCAAGTAAAACTAATAATTGCTATAATAACGTACATTGAATGGAGAAAAAAAAGATAAAGAATAGAAAATAGTAGAAAGGAAAATGTTGGAAAATTGTTAAATAAATACAGAGAAAAACAATTGAATTGCATTTGTAGATGAAATCGTAGGTAATGAATGGTACTCTGGCAGGAAAGCATATCTTAAAACTGTGGGTAAGGAGAGAATGCAAACACACTCTAAAAAATTCAAAAATTTGTTTAGAAATCTCACTCTGTGTGTGGTAAAAAATATTTGTAATAAATCCGTATTACTGGAGTATGTCAACTCAAAAGAGAGACTTAGTCACTAAGCTTAGTATGGTTGTAAAGACTCTTATCGTACTCGTATCGATTTTCTCTTTAAGAAGTCGTCGAAGCCCAATTTATACCAGGCTGATGAATCTCTAACCTGGTTGTGACCTTGGCACCTGAACGTCAAACTGAATTTTGATGAAGAAATTCAATGTAAAACTTCAAATATTTTCAACTCAAGCTTCTTCACCGCCTTATGCCAATAGTACCGCTCTTTTACCACAACCTATTTAAAAGAAAAAGAGAAAAAAGCAAAGAACCCATGCCATGCTTCCTTTTAAAATCACAGTTACTTAGTTAATGTTTGGCCATTAAGATGCTTTATGATTAAAATAAATAAGAATGAAACCACAGAAAACACAATAAAAAAAATAAAAAAAATAAAACAAAATGAGAGAAGAAAATAAATACAAATAATACTCTTATATGAGTACAAAAAAGAATAAATATGTATGTATGTTTGCTTATATATATATGTGTGTGCATACATGTATGTACGTATATAGGTATGAATAATAAATGTTGAACTATTAAATTGTTATAATACTCGGTACGGTACGAAACCACTGACCACAACCATTCCCACATATCTGCACACAAAATTTAGCCCAGTGATTACAGTGATGGCACATAAGGTTTGTTTTTTCTTAAATGTTTGCCTATTGCAATTCATGTGCCAGGTATTATTTCATTATTTCTATAGGCTCTATCGAGTATGAGTTTATTTTTTATGAAACATTTTTTGTCTTCAAGTTAAACGAATTATTTTATTTCAGTGGCTGATCCAAAAATAAAACTTTAAGGTAAGCAAAGGCTCTATAGAAGGATGAATTTGGCCTTAAAAATTTCTGTTGGTGTCCAGTATCGAATTCAAACGACCTACGCATTAATTTTATTTAAGAATAATGGTTTTGCGTTGGTGAAGGAAAGTTTCATTTGAATGGATACAGATCTGAGGCTGTAATATCAAGAAAATCTCTGGTCTGTTTATTGGACAATTCCTTTCAAATTTTTTAAATTCCTTTCGTTCACCCTAAATCGATTACAATATCATAGTATGGATGATCATGGCAGAACAGATGTGGATTTAACTGCACATTGCAACTCATGAAGAATCGAATTTAGTTCTAAACGAGATACAAAATTCTGAAAAATTTTTGGTGCCAAGATTTAATGACAATGACTTTTTTACATGGAGGTATTATTTGGACAGAGGTGGCAACGTATAATAATTAGAGCGCTGGATTACAAATTTCAGCATCATATAACAGTAAGTGAAATGTGGAATCTCACTTGCACAGTCTTTATTAAGAGATGTAGAGTAGAGGCAATTTCTGCTGCTTGCAGCTTTTAATCAATCGTCTACACGCCTTTCAAGTCTACGAGTGAAGTGCTGGTTGGGCAATGTTATCAATAGACCTTCTTTATCTTCGGTTGGGCAATGTTATCAATAGACCTTCTTTATCTTCTAGCGTGTACACCAACTTGCCAAAATTTACCTTGTAGATACCAAAGAAGTGCTCGTTGGACACTATTAGGAATTGTGCTATATTAAGCATTACTTTCGGAGGCACTTCTCTGAGTTGTAGAGATTTTTTCCACATTCAGCAAGTCGATATTGGGTATGTGATACGACTGTGTAGAAACTTCCGGTTTACGAATGTTTGTAAACGTGATTGCATGGGATTTGCATTTGTGGAGATTTTATTTTGCGCAGTCAACGAATCGACATTCTGAATGATATAGGGCTATCTAGAAATTTCCGCCTTATGAATGTTTGTAAATGGGATTGCATGATTTCTCGACTATAAAACAGGATGATTTTAACACTGTGCGTGGCTTTCTGAGATATTCATATATATTAACAAGCTACATATGTTCTAATCACCATCGCCCTTTGTAGTTGCAGATATGAAGGTGTCTATATGTTCACTGAATTCGTTTGCCGCATTGATATGGAATAAAGAGCTTGCGTCTTAGTTTTAAAAAACTGCTTGGTCCTCAAATTTGGTAGTGTGAATATTTTTTGGTAAATGTCTTTGAATTTGTCTCAGTAGGCTTCCATATGCATCCCTATGCATCATCCGAATATTTTGGCCCCCTTACTTTCTAGCTACTGTTATTATCATCGATGATAAGGACGGAAAGTGTGCTTAATTTATATGTGAAAAAAAAACTCGAACATGGAATACCCTGTAATAATTTTTTTTTCTAGAGCTAAGAGTGGGTGGCCTTGACATAAAACCCAGCATAGAAGAGGCAAAAAAAAAAATAAATGCTACGTACCGTATAGTATATGGTATTATACTCTTCAAGCTGTACTATTATTAAAGTGTTGTAATTATACTTAATTATTCAAAGATTTATCATTTTCATTTCTATTTTATTTTCGTTTTTTTGTTTTTGATATTCTTCTTGAATAAGATTTTTGTTTTATAGTTCTTGTTCGTTCGTTTTAGTTTAACGTATAGACTTTTTTGTTATTGCTTTACTTTTATTATTCTTTTTATTTTTTTTTTTTTTGTTGTATTTTACTTATAACCTTTTCTGTATGTTTTCTCCATTCTCCTTTTTTTTGATTTCTTTCATACCCATTTTTATATAAATTATGCCAATTATTAACAGCCGCAACATTAAGCAGAAACTTAAAAAAGAAATTTTCATCCTGCAATTTGTATTTCTTTTTTCTTCTGCTGGCTTCTTTTTTGCTTTATATGTAGTATGTTCTGTTGTTGTTGTTGGTTTATGTTTTCATTCAGTGTAATCAGTACAGTGGACAACTTTTGTACAAAATTTTTATTTTATTTTTTTTTTTTAAATCAACAGACGATATTCAATAATAAAGACGCAGGTTTATGAAAACAATTCTTGCAGTTCATTTAAAACCGCTGAGAAATTTATGGACTTCCAGGACTGTTTCCAGGCTTGAAACATTCGCTGAACTATTTAAAATGCTCGATGTTTTTATCTCTTAAATATGGTTCATATGGTTAAGAAAGAACTAATTACCATACATTGGTCATTACAACGCTTCAGTCAGGAATGCAACCTAGTTTCTCACACCACTTATGCTGTGTATGTATGTTTATTTTATACATGAGTCGTCCAAATATCAAATTCTTAACGAATCGGTTGCCTAAATCATGCTGAATCTGACTGATGGCATACGTTAATGTTGGCTGTGAGTCCTAATGTGATTTTTATCTTATTCGCATACATCTGTGACTTAAGAAAACCGATCGATCTCGATGGATAGTATACATCACCTCAACATGAGCTGACCATGTCCTTAAATCGTTTGTACAGAAAATCAAATGTGCCATGAGCTGTGATTCACATGGTGCCGTTTTGCATGAACCAGATTCCATATTATCGAACGCCTATCAAAAGAAAAAAGTGATGGCCTGGCCTAAAAAGCTCTTAATAAAAAATGGAACAATGATGCTACCATCCCAGAATTCACACTAAATAGCGACTCTCTTGTGTCTCATAAGGATTGGTATCGTGGTATTAAACAATTTTGTTTTTTCACGAACCCATTCGCCCAGAAATGGGCCTCATCGCTGAAGATGATATTTCGCGACTTTGGCACCCCCAACAGAATTCCGATTTTGTTAAAACGACAACTAATTTAGCAGACGTAGACTTTCAAAGTTCAGAAGTCTCTGTTGAAAGGTCTGTTCTCAGCGCATAGAGCTTTCACATCGTTGGTATATTCCAGGTTCTAAGTGGAAAAATTGGTAACCTGACGATATCGAAAACTCAAAATCAATATATCGAAAGGGTTAGATGGATTACAATACTTACTTAAAGAAAAAATCTTAAGAGAAAGATCGAAAGTTAGTCAGAAAGTCAGTTAGTTCTCTAAGATCGTATATAACAATTTAGGAGGATAGTATTGCAAAACAGTCACTATTGATGCATGAGATTAAGGATTAAGACCCAGCTTCTCATAGCAATTATGTTGTGTGTGTTCATTTTATACATGAGTGGTGAGACCTACAGTTTATAGTCGACTTCGAACGACATACTTTTCTATTTACTCGCAGAGTTTTTGAGAGACCTTCATATTTCGTTTTGTTGGAAATTTCTGACCTGGGTTTTGAATTATGACCCCTCGTCTATTTAGCCAACATACTACCTACTAGACTACTGCGGCTTTTGAGTTGAATATTTGAGTTACTCTTAAAAGAGGTCCTTTTTCATAATATTTTAGCAAATGCATCCATTTAGACAAGGGTTAATGTCATCTATTATTTAATCTGCGTTAACAACTCAAGGACTATTTGTGTCATAAGGATGCAGGTTTTCTACTGTCGCTTACATTTTAAAAAAGACTCAAATTAATCACTTAATGATCAGCAAATTAATTCTGAGTCCACAGACTAATGTTTAATTTTTTTCATTAAACTTTTCACAAATAAAGAGTATCCTGCGGAATAAAGAAAATAATTCGTTACTGTTGTTAATGGCAATATGGTGTGGCATATTTTCAACGATACAAAATATAGTTAGCAGAATAAAAAGGAAAACAAAGGCAGAAGAAAATAATAACTACGTCGGAAATAACCAAAGCCAAATGGGAAGATTAACCAAACACGCGTTTTAAAGGAAAATAAGAAAAAATTGAAATGTTGATATACTTACATTCATGCCATATGTTTGTAGTACACATTGCATTAATAAATTAACGGATAATGAAGTCTAAATGAATGATCTTAATGGAGAACTTACATGTTTCCATATTTAATGATTCATTCATCAATTTATACTTCATTTAAAGTGAAATCAGAAAATAGGATATAACTAAAGCAGTTAAAGGGAGGATAGGACTTTGAAAGGGCAGGTAAAATTTTAGAATACATAAAGACATACATAATTGGTCATTACAATTCTTCAGTCAGGATTACAAACTAGCTGTAATCTAGTCACCTACATGAGTAGCGGCACCTTCAGTTTAAAGTCGACTACGAGCGGTAGATTTTTGAACATCATTTTCATGGAAATTTTATTTTAATCTCAAAGATTTTGCCAGAAACCTGCTAGGAGGAAGTCACCGTAGAAATATTTTTTCATATTTCGTTCCGTTTGAGATGTCTGACCTGGGGTTTAAATTGTGACCTCACGTCTAATAAGCGAACACACTTCTTACTAGACTACAGCGACTTCCTCGAAAACGTAATAATAGTTTCGATTATTATGAATAGAAATGAGTTTCTGTTTATGTTGAAGAATTCCTCTGCACCTTATAGGCATTAAATACAAATGAGTCTTAATGCCGCTCAACTTAACGTGAACAATACTTTGTGCCTTCAAGTGATAATTATCTTTCACACGTAAGACAATTTATAAATACAACCTGTTTTGCACCCGACTGTATTAAAAATATCTGAAATTATTAAAAAGAAATGAAAGAATAACACAAAATGTATACAGTCTGTGCGGAATAAAGTAAAAATTAGTTGGACATGAAAGACAACTGCAGCCAATATGCTGGAAAAAAATAATTTCAATTATTTTTGGTAAGAACAGTAAAAAATAACAACAAAAAATTAAAATTACACATGAACACGTCAATAACTGTGTCACATGCATACAAAAGGAAATGTACATATTCATATACATGTGCACGTACATGTTGTACACGTATGCGTATAAGTATGTGCTTACATATGTAAAACATAAAACGTTAATGTCCTTAATGAGCATGAACTATTAAAAATGAAGAGAAAAACAGAAAATAATCTTTTTTTTTTTCGTACATAAAAACGTAAAAATACAATCAACCAGAGTCTATTATTATCGTATGAAGTGAAATGAAATGCTTTTAACATTATTTTGTTTTCATTTTCATGTTGGCTTGAATTTCTTGTTTTTTTTTTGTGCAATGGAATGCAGCAAAACTGTCATATCCGCATACAAGTATGCATAGTGCACAGCCTACAAATGGCATTCATGGCGTTTTTCATTGTTCACCAATTTACGAAAAAAAAGGAAAAAATATAATTCGTAGACGGGTAAATATATATGGTTGTGGTTGCAAATGTGGATGCATAATATTGAATGAGTTGCAATATTTATCAAATCATATAAAGAAAATGAAAGCTTTAATCTTAAAACGAGGAAAAAGATTTTCCGTTTAAAAAAATTTTAACTGGAATTAGGTCGGGTATGGGATAAACTGGCAGCCGCCTCAATGGACACAGCTTACAAAGGTTCTATAAGATCCCGCTGTAACACCTATACTATCATTTAATTAGACCTTCTGGTTGATATCTTTCAACCATCTAGAGACTCTTATAAGTTTTCTAAAATTCTCTTTGGCTAGACATTGTTTTGTCAATAAATTCTGTGTGTTCAAGAATTTTGTTGTTATGTTCCGAAGCGTCGGCCAATGACAGAGAGAGAAGATGTTCTGTGGTCCTCCCATCTTCTTGGTCGTTGTAGCTTCTTCAGAAGTCGTTATGAGATATTCCCACTCTTCTGGCGTGAACACCAAGAGCACGAATTCTGTTACAATCGCTATTAGGTTTCTCAGATGGAATCTTGATAAGTTTAATGCAAAAATTATATACATCCACATCGGGCCAGACTTGTTAGATGTCTCTACAAGTGGTTCTATATCCTATATCGTCTCTGCCAAGAAATGGAGTTTTTGTAAAATCATTTATTTGCCTCTCTGCAGAGGAACGCCAAACTTATGTAGGAATTCATTTGAGTTTTCCATGGTTTCAGCTTTAGCAAGTACGCTGGCCTTGTTGTTACCTTGTGATGAGATATTCCCAGTCTTCTGGCGTGAACACCAAGAGGAACGAATTCTGTTACAATCGCTATTAGGTTTCTCAGATGGAATCTTGATAAGTTTAATGCAAAAATTATATACATCCCCGTCGGGCCAGACTTGTTAGATGTCTCTACAAGTGGTTCTATATCCTATATCGTCTCAGCCAAGAAATGGAGTTTTTGTAAAATCATTTATTTGCCTCTCTGCAGAGGAACGCCAAACTTATGTAGGAATTCATTTGAGTTTTCCATGGTTTCAGCTTTAGCAAGTACGCTGGCCTTGTTGTTACCTTGGATTTCCCCATGTGTAGGAACCCATGAGAGTAACAGTAGATTGTCTCTTTATCTTCTCTAGAGACACTCAGCATGGCGCTTTACTGTCAGTAAATATGCGTATACAACCATACGATATACTGTCGTACCGAATTTGCACGGCAGCGTTTTTAATAACCATCATTTCCGCTCGAGAAGTATTAAGTCTGGTTGTGCATAGGACGATCTAATGTTGAGAATTTATTTTAAAGTCAACTCCAAAGGACAGATTTTTGAGAAACTTTTCGTAGCAATTTGCTCTTACAATTTTTCCCAAACGACTGCTAATTGGAATTTGTCGTAGAAAAATTAGTTCATATTTCATTTTTTATTTAAAAAAAAAACTACATCACGAAATTACAATGACAAAACAACATTGAAGTTCTAGAAGTTGCCACATTGAAAATGAAGTATAATTGACTTTGCCAACGGGAGTTGTGGCAATAAGGGCAGAGTATTAGTACTGTGAAGTTTTAAAATTGTAAATTTGGTCACAGTTGTAGAGGCATTGTTTTTATATTTTATTTCTTTTAAATATCTAATCAAGTCTGCTCCATTTTTCTCAGTGTATTGCCTAACTCATTATGCTGAAATTTAAAACCTTAAATAATGATGCCGACTTTTATTTTTAACAATTTTACATTTTTTTGTTTTCAATATTTTTTCACTATAAAATCTGCATGAAGTCCAAATATTTATTACCTAGACTTCCACGAATTGATTTATATTGTTTTTTATTATTTTATTACGAAAAAAATCCAGAAACATATTAAACAAGTTGAAAACGTAAAGGCAATATGAAAAACAAAATTTTTTTATTTCATGTGCTTCAACAAACTAAAAACGAACTTAAATTGTTATTTATTCTGGCTTCAATTCCATTCCGCTTTGCAAAGGCTTAAGCCTCCTTCCCAGAAGTTAAAAAAAAAAAATAAAAACAACGAATAGTTCGAAATAAACGATTTATTTGCATGTGGCGGAGAAACAAAATATATCGTAATAATTTTTTATTATATTTTTTGTTTCTTTTTATATAATTTTTTTATTTTTATTTTCATTTTATTCTTCGGTACATTAATATTACACCCCATTCCTGATTTTAAAGTAAAGCTTTTAACGAAATTAAATATTACTCTACCCCCTATTATATACTAAACGGAATGCCGTATAAAGTTAAGGAGAAGAGGTAGACAAAATGATGCCATAAACAGCAGAGAAATAAAAAAATTTTAAAATTAAAAATTTAAATAAAAAAAGATATTAATAGCCAGGGTCGGCTGCAGCATAACCTACACAATATACAGACTAATCGATTTTTATCCATTTCTTATCCATTTATTGTAGTGACCTAGCAATGACTGGCAACTGATTGACTGTTTAAGAAATCAATCACATTATTTTATCCACTGTTCTTAAATAAAATGGAGGATTGTAATGCTGAAAGGTAAGACCCAACATTGTACATATGTATCATTCCGCTGAATTGACGAGGAACGAAAGTAAAGTGTTCCGCTTTACTATCGTGAAGAGATGCTATAATACTACGACAATACGATCTATTATATTCCATTCAACCACTGTATAGGCTTTTCTTTTACGTTAGTTTCAATTTTATTGCCCTGACAAATTTCAGTATGCTGTCAGAAAGTACAATTCCCTGCTCTCCAACTGACCAACGTACCCGGATATCGTCGTCTGGTATGTATTTAAGGCTCAGTATGTGTTCGTTTATTATTTATTATTACAGAATATATAGATTGGTTTTAAGGCGATGCCCATTGAAGTATTTACCGAGTCCACAATTCCCTACAAAATTCCCGTTACTAACCTCAGGTTTCTCACCTGATCGAACTAGAGCTTAGCACTGAGAGATCTTATTTCCCTGCCCAACTAATTTAACACAATTTCTTCTTTTTACGAGCTAATCATATAAGTATGCTCGGATGTTTTGTCCTGTTCTTTCAAAGCTGAATGGAGTATATTTTTCGATGACACAGTCTTTCGCTTTGAAGATAACTGTGAGTTTTCCCATGGATTCATAATATTTCACGTTGGATCCAAAAACTTCTATTGCTGGCTATCCTCCATTCATCTTGTTACCATAGAATGGGTGATCTTTTAAGAGTTTGCAGCTTCCGTGTTCCTTTACTGGTTTGCGTTTTGCTTAGTTCTACAACGATGCGCAAATAACTTAATATTTGCCAATACAGCTCAATTATGGTCCTTCGAAACTGATGTATCGATTGTTCATATAAATTTATTGGTATACATACTGTTTCGAAAATGGAAATGGTGTTCTTAAAAATTATAAACAAAAGCTCCAAAAATAAAATTAATTTACTTGTTTACATGATCAGCGAATAAGCAAAAATATAGCAACAACATCAGTATAAGAAAAATAAGGGATTAAGATGTAAACAGGCAACAACAAAGTGCAGTATAAAAAAAAAATATATAGAAGACATTTTCCTTCAAGTGCATTCATCAGACTGCTTACCCTGCGATATAAAAGGTAAGACAACGGTGATTCAGTAAGAATTCGGTCAGTCATGTGGGAAGACACTTGGGATTCAGTAAGAATTTGGTCAGTCGTGTGTGAAGACACGTGAGTTCAGAAAGAATTCAGTCAGTCTTCCGTGAAGAAGAGAATAATTGAATGAATAAAGAAGAGAATAATTGAATGAATAAAGATCTATTAAACAATTGTTATTGCGTACGCGGAATAGTGTGAAAGAAGGATAACAATTAAAGTAAACTGTTATTGTTTAAGGCAAATCGTTAAAGGTGGCACACCGAATTGTGCGAACAATAAAGAATTGATTTAAAACTAAACACATATTTATTTTTATTTTATTTGCAATCTACGAACTCATATTTTTAACGTTTTTAAAAGGGTAAAAACGTAACAATACATACATAATTGGTCATTAGAACTCTTCAGTCAGGATTACACCCTAGATTCTCACACCACTTATATTGTGTTTGTTAATTTTATACATGAGTGGCGGTACTTACAATTTAAAGTCGACTGCAAAAAATAGATATTTTTAAGAAACTTTTCATGACAATTTTATTTTACTCTCGGAATTTTTGCTAGAAATCTGTTAAGAGGAAGTCGCCGAAGGAATATTTTTTTCGTGCTTCATTTTCTTCGACATGTCTGACCGGGGTTTGAACCATGGTAAGTCAACACACTACCTACTAGACTACTGGGACTTCTGCATATACTCGAACATGTTACAAATGTCAGCTGAGATGTGACGTCTTCCCAAGACTCGTAATGAATACTGTACTGTGCTACACAGTGCGGTAAAGTGGACAATAATTTTTTCCCCCAAAAAATTGCTGTTTTCATTATTATTTTAAAAAAGAAAAGAAATAAAATAAAAAACCAACGTAAATTTATGTCATTGATTTTTTATTTGTACTGCAAAGTTTTTTTTTTTTTTATTTTTCAAGCCATTTTATTCTGAAGTGTCTAGACACTGTAATATGAAATAAAAAAAAACTCTCATGTAGAGTACACACATACACTTGGTCTGGTACAAGAGTTTAATTTCTTTTTTTTTTTGTACGTTGCTCTACAGTTTTTTAAAAAGGGCCAAAGGCCTAAATTATGGTTTTATTGTTGCTCGTTTAATAGTGTTTGTAGTATTTTATATTTGTATTGTATTGTACTCGGTATTGTATTTGGTTTGTTGTGTTCTCTAATAGTCTGCCTTTGGGCTACAAAGTGTTCTTCTCTGTGTTGATGTTTGTAATGTTAGGGGATGGATTTATTTATTTTTGGCTTAAACTGTTGTAATGTTTATTGTAATGGTTTTTGTTTTCCATTTTGTTGGTAATGAAGATGAGGTTTAAAATTTATTTTTCGATTTGAAATCTTTTTTGGACAATAATTTCATTTGGTTGTTGGCTTCAGTAAATCGATAAAGAGGACGTAAATTCTGGCTTTACTTGATAGAGAGCAAGAGAAGAATTTTTAATTTTTTTTTTTCATTCTAATATTAAAATACTTTCTCTACATAAGATATGGGAGGCAAGTGCAATACTAGATTCATCAGAAAATAAAGTCTGTCTTGTGGACATAACCAGTGGATTGATTTTAAAATATGATTATGATATGATATGATTTTAAAAAATACTTGGCAATGGAATTTTTTGGTATAAGTAAAGGGAGCAATCTGGAGGCTACATACTCTGATGTACACAGAGTGCTCGAGGACAGATTATTGTTCTGAAGGCTTGAAGAAACTCGTGGGTATCTTTTAATGCGAAAGAAAGAAAATACAATGAACGGAACAGAAAAAAATATTTGACAGTCAAGCCGCCATTCCAGCACTGGATAATTATGAGGTTAACTCCAAAATAGTGCAGAACTATCTGGAAAGCTGAATCAAGAACATCACCTATGTTAGGATTAGAATGCGGATCCATAGAAGGCATAAAAAAGATGAAGAAAACGTTGGAAGTAAGTACTCAGCGAAAGCGAAGAAAGGTAAGAGCGGCGGAAATATTAACTTATGTTGGGTAATACAAAAGTAGAAGTTTTAAAACACACATCAGACTGTCGAGAAAGTAAGTAACTAAGCTTTTTGACAGCAAACATGTTTAGAATGGGGCTCTCTTGGATTATCTGATAATGAATATGAATTATCAGAAGGCATCTCAAAACAAACTTTAGAACATGAATTGTGAACTGTTACTGAACAGTATTCATAACCTGTTAGGGTAATAGGTTTGCAAGAGACATGAATATGAATTATCCGAACTCATACTGGTAATCTGTGCAGCATAAAAGCATCCCAAAGGAAAGATCATTAGATGAAACAGAGGCTGGCACCGAACAGCATTCGTGAAGTCTCAGGGTAATAGGATGGGAAGAGGTATGGATATCAATAATCAGAACTCATACTTGAAATCTGTGCAGCGTTAAGGCATCCCAAAAGAATCAGGTGCTGCCACCGAACTACATTCATAAACTTTCAGGGTAATAGGATTAAAGAGTTAGAATCTGTGCAGCGTCACGGTATTCGTGAAGAAAGACGAGGAATCACAGCCCGTCACCGAACAGCTAACATATGTAAACATTGTAATGATACCATATACTCGTATATGTATGTATAAGTATTCAAGGCATTACAATGTATAGCAGTGCATTCTGAGAATTCGTCGTAGTTTAGTAGGTAGTGTGTTGGTTTATTAGACGTGAGTTACGGTTTAGGTTAGACACCAAAAAAAAATATGAAAAAAAAATTTTTAGGCGACTTCCTCTCAGCAGATTTCTGGTAAAAACTGCGAGAGGAAATAAATTGCTATGAAGAAGATTCTCAAATATATGTCGCCCCGCCACCCATGTACAAAATTAACAGACACCACATGAGTGGTGTGAGAACCTAGGTTGTAATCCTGAGTGAAGGTTTGCATTGTCCAATTATGTATGTAAGCTATCTGACCTTTATACGGCGACAAGCTATTTTCCGTTACATCATGTTTAACAGATAAAACCTAAATGTTAATCATTTTGTGATTGATGTTGTAATTTTCAGTTTTATTAACATCGACTGCTTAGCCGTAAAGTGCACTTTCCATGACTATTGAATTAAATTTAAAAATCATTTCTTAAATATCGTATAAAAACTATTAAAAATAAATTATTTGTAGACATTTTAACACAATTAAAAGTTTTTCTTTTTTCATACGCTTTATTACATTTTTTTGAAACTTTATTTTTTTCAAATATTTTACTGTAATGATACAGTATAGGGACACCCATATCTTAGGAAGCAGCAAATAAATTCTATGAATTTTTTTTTTCTTAAAAGCAAAAGAAAAGACGAAGAAAAGAAGCAAAAAAAAAAAGAAAAACCAAAGACTAGTTACCAACACAGCCATAAAAATCTAATTCAATAATATGACCAGCATACAAAAATCGTAGCATTAAAGCACAAATATAAAGTTTTCTACGAAGAAAAAGACATGAAAAGAAAATAAAAAATTTTCCTTAAAAATGACCAACTTTATGGGCATAAATATTATCACAGTAAAAAATATTTCATTGTAGGGTGACATTTATTATGGCCATACAGAAGATTAAACAAAAAGAAATTTGTTGGCATGTTTTAAAAATTGTTGGTAGCACTAGATGAAGAAGAAGAAAAAGTAATATTTTGTTGTTCCCATTTCTTAGCTTAAAGTTTTTGAATTCAAATGAAAATTCTTTCTATTCTTCGAATGTAATATCTTTGCCTTCGATTGTATCTACATATGTGTGAGTGTGTCGAATATATACATTGTGTTACTTGTGACATTTTGCATAAGAACTTGTGGTACAGCAAATTAAGATACCAGATACTGTGTTACAGTAAATCAAGGAAACTTTATTTAAGGATTGCATTTTTGTATTCAATTGTTAGTATTTGTGTGTGTGTATATGTGTTTAAGTGCACATGAAATATATTTTAATTGTTGCCACATTAATAACATTGTTTTCAAAAGATATTTTATGGTTTTCGAATAACTTGACAAAGACTCTTTAAAATAATTGGAAAACTTGACATTTTAAAAGTATTGCAATCAATATACGATTGATGATGATGACTTTAACTTTTACAAGAAACTAAATGAAGCTGTTGGCTTATATAGACATATATATCCGGCAGTACTGTTTGGTAACAATAATTAAGCTGAGGAGACGTAAAAGGAGTAAACTTTGTCAAAGTATGTGTCAACAAAATTTATAGGTAAGATAACCACATTAATCAAGACATGAATATTGCGTGGAAACAAATTTTATAAATGAAATGCCTAGCACTGACGCAATACGAATTACTTATTTCCAAGTACATCTAGCAATGGGCCCTTGGAAAACCTCTTCGTCATGTGTTCTGTGGGTTATAACTAAGAGCAGCTTCAATGGTTGCATTTCCAGGTCTTAAGGTATGCACCATCAATGCAAATTTTGTGCATCTGATGTCTATATTTGATAGGATTGTTGTGTTTGTGTAATGTTTGCATATCGTCGCTTGCGACCCATCGTCGGATATTTCGAAATACGTAACATTACTTACTTAATTGGTCATTACCACCCCTCTAGTCAGGATTGCAACCAAGCTCCTCACACCACTCACATTGTGTTTGTTAATTTTTTCCATAAGTTTCAGGACCTACCTAATGTCGACTCCCCATGGCAGATTTAAGAAGCTTTTCGTGGCAATTTTTATTTCGTCC
Organism: Sarcophaga caerulescens; assembly: GCA_927399465.1. Lineage (NCBI taxonomy): Eukaryota > Metazoa > Arthropoda > Insecta > Diptera > Sarcophagidae > Sarcophaga > Sarcophaga caerulescens. The sequence goes on from OV656866.1 coordinate 25,652,810, forward strand.
CGTGCCAAAAGAGGATACCGAAAAGGTTCCTTTTTTAATATTTCGTTTTGTTCAAGATGTCTGAGTCTGGTGTTGAACCATTTACATTTAGTAAGGCAACACACAACCTATTAGATTACGGCGTGTATAGTGTAAGCCATTTAAAGGTTTCAAAGCCACTGGTCTTGCATGGCTGCAATGTGTGGATAATTTTCATTAAAAGTGTTATTTATTTAGTGGAAGGCCAGATTTAAAGACCGAAGTGTTTGTAAGACTAGTCCCGTTTTCGAGCATTACAGAGTAATTACGTGCAAAAAACTGGATATGAAGTGTGGCAGACAATACAAATTTATTTACTTCACGGCGTTCTATGCAACTGCGCATATCTCACAGTTTATTAAGTAGTACCTTACAGTTGAATTTAGCATCTATCCATATACAATCTAACCCACACAACCATTAAAGTCGACTAATCCTTCGCAATGCCGTATTCAACAGGCTTTCAATGCTTGGTTTTTGAAAAGAAGTTCCTTCAATAATGAAATTCATTTCTAACGTCCACTCAAAAGTGTGGCACGCTCTGAAAGCCCAGAAGTAATTGTGAAAACACCATTGCATTTGGAAGTGACTGTTCGGTGCGCATTATTATCTGGAGTTAGATAATTTTCAACGCATTTAAATTCAGAACGCTCTGGCCGTATGATAACCGCCTATATTGGGCTCACAATTGAAGATTAGAAATTAGAAGGCATGTGGTTGCAACAAGACGCTGGCATGCAGCAAATAAAATTCCTGATTTTTCTCTTTTTTTTGCATTAGACTTTCTAGAACGGAATTTCACGTCAATAGATCACCAAGATCTTTAGATTTTTGTAGAGCTACATCACAGTGTCTACGCTAGTAATACGCTAGTGATGGAGTATTTTAAAACAAGCATTCGTCAAGATATCTTCGAGATACCGCCCGATATATACGAAAGACTGATGGAAAATTAACTCAAAAGAATAGTTTACTGCAACCACTCGAGTGATGGTCATTTAAATGACATTGTAAGCCATACATAACGCCAAGATCCAAGATCCATACTATGTTTGTTTTGTTGTTTTTCCTATTTGATTATTTATTATGAATATTTTGTACGCAATTTTTTCTAATAATTTGAAATTTTATTTAACAGACTTGAGAATTTTTACAATATTTGTGCCGGTAGTTGTTTAACAACAAAATAATGGAATACGAAACTTCTTAAACTCTGCTTTCAGTCTCGGTACGGCTTCGAATTAAACGGAAAACTTTTTAATTTAAAAAAATAAGAAAAAAAAATAAACGTAAAGAAAAAGGAAGAATGAAATGAAATAAAATAGAGTGGAGTAGAGTAGAGAAGAATAGAGAATGTCAAGCAACATACTTTTAAAATTATTTGTTTCGAAAGTATTTTTATGTTAAACAACGCATACAGAAGACATACAATCACACAGAGTGAGAGAGAGAGAGAGAGAGGCGAAGAAGACACAGATAAATTGTAGACACGAGTCAACAAAGAAAAGCCATTACATGTGATGAACTACGATTTCTCTTCATCTCCATGTAACTCTGGCTGTACTGGTGTAGTTATAAGTTTTTTTTTTTATTTTTAATACAAAATATTTTACATTCAATATCTTCAAATATCAGCTTAAGAAACCAGAACGAAGGCTAAAGCTTGGCAGCATATTCCATTATATCTGAACATGAACATATGTTATCTGCTACCACCAACAACCAGATTTAAGATTGTTGCTCTCAATTCTTATATTCTGTTGTTTTATATTTACAATACATGTTAAACAAAGTTTGTATGTATTGCATACGAGTGTAGGTAAACGTGTTTTACTCGCTTTTTCTTATTCTTTTACAAGTTTTTCATTTTTCTTTAAGTTTTTTGTTTTAGTTTTTAAGTTTCTTTTACACAATAAACTCTACTTATTTTTTAACAAACTATTCCATGTTTTTTCTTGTTTTTGTTGTTTTATAAAATATTTTTATTATTTTGTTGTTGTTGTTGAGAATAATCCATATTTGTATGTTTTAAATATTTGACAAACAAAATTTATGGGAATATCTTAAGGCTGATGACTGTTTAACAGAAGAAAAAAAATACGATGTTAGATTACAACGTGTAAACTATGGAGAATATGCAGGAGATGTAAAATATGTATGGAAATATATACTATTCATACATGTGAGAAATATGGAAAATGCAACATGAAAAAATCTCAGATATGTACATGGTTATATGCCATAATACATATGTAAAAAACATTTGTAAAATACATATCGTTAGTATAATTCGCAAATGTGTTAAGTCCCTTTATTCAAATTTTACAGGAGACACAAAAAACATTGTAGCTTTTACAGTTTTTAAAATTTGTAAACTGTTTAAACGCAATTATTTTTACAAACTAATAATAATATTAATATTAATAACTAATAATGTTAATTATTATTATTAATTAATTAATAATATTAATATTAATATTTTTCGTACTTTTGTGGACTTAGCGTTTTTGAAAACCACAAAATTACAACAACTTTAAACTATATAATGACATGTTTGGTTGTTGTAAAATATGTATTATGTATAATGTTACCGTTTTGCATTAAAATCTCAATTTTGGAAAAAAGTGGACTTCTTCTTCTTCGTCTTTGCGAATTATACTAACGATATGTAAAATACAATCTATATATATACATATAAAAATGAATGTGTGTTTATTTGTTTGTGGGTTTGTTTGAAGTGTACAGACGGCTAAAAGGCTGGACCGATTTTCTTGAAATTTTAACAGTACCTTTCTGTATGTCTGGAAGGAACTATAGGCTACTTTTTATTTTAAAATTTCAAGTAGGCGAGGTGCCACGCCCACATACCCAACAAGTATTTAATGTTGCATATCCCATAAACTGCAACAGCTAGAGTCCTCAAATTTTGTATGGACGACTTTGACGTATATATGAACAAATTGAGCGGATTGGCTATAGTGGCCGTGTCACCTCCCATATAAAAAATATTAAATTAGTATATCTAAGAATATATAACAGTTAGACTCCTAAAATTGTGTCGAATCCACTTTAGTATCAATATGAATATTTTAGACAAAAATGGGCTGACTAGGAAAAGGAGGCGTGGTACATCCCATATGACTTAAATTTATAACTTCTTATATCTGGGAAATCATTATAGATAAATTCATCAAATTGTACACGGGAAAAAATTGCCGGACTAGCAATAAGAGCGAGACCGTCCCATATAAATATGATACAAAAGTTCGTGTACATGGAGAACTATTAGAGCTAGAATCTAGAATCTTTGACACACATATGAACATTTCGGGTTAGGGAAATAAATGGACTCTATTTTTATATGAATTCTTAGACAGAAAGTAAATACTAAACATCATTATCTGATAAACTATTGCAGCTAAAGTCATGTGTATTGCCCGTTCATTCCAATACCTGTTTTATTATATGTTTGTAAAAATACGCATAGAGGGATATACATATGTAACTTAGGTACCATTAACAGTAGACACAGACCATTGATAACACTATACTGCCTTAATTTATTAACTACCTACAGCATACATAATATTTTAAAGAACCAATTGTTACATGTGGTTATATAATACAGACCAAAGCTTTATGGTCACCCTAATAAAAAATATTAATTCAAATTATATATATTATTTTGACCTGTTCCCTTGATAATCCAATCAATAAAATATTCTAGCTCAAGGTCAATTTCTTAATTATCAATTTTCTTTATTATATATCAATATTTCGATATCCATCGGATATCATCTTCAGGATTCCAAAAAGAGAGTACCAATATCTAAAATATAAACATTATCACTGCTCGCTATCACATCTAATATTGTGAAAATATTAAATATTTTCTATTTCCCAAAATTTTTTATCTTGAAAATAAAAAAATTTGACCTGTTATGGTATATTTGCCTATTACTGATTGAAAGGAAGAACTTAAATAGTACTTACAATCTTTTTCGCTAATAATTTGAATCCCAGATTCTAAACAAGTTAAACATTTATTTTGTGAGTGATCATATTGTGATAAATTAAAAACAAAAAAATGCCACCTAAAAAATCTTCGCTTTCTAAACGCACCAAAAATGCAGTTAATTTACAATCACAAAGGGCTGACGAAGCTCCCGAAGAACGTGATGTTTGTCTGAGTGTTGAAAGGTCTAGAGCCTCCACATCTAGAGGTGCTGAGGCTCCAGTTCAACGTGATGAACGTTTAGAAAGGGAAAGAATACTATTACAAAGAGCAGTAGCTGCAGAAACACCAGATCAACGAAATGTACGTGTTGTGTACGAGCATCAACATCTAGAGCTGCTGAGACACGTGATCAACGTTATGCACGTCTTAGAAGAAAACGATCCCAATCATCAAGATGAAGACCTGATGAGACCGGGGATCAACGCGATGTACGCCTAGAAGGAGAGAGACTACAAGCATCAACATCTAGAGCTGCCGAAGGTACTGTTAAAATTTCAAGAAAATCGGTCCACCCGTTTAGTCGTCTATAGACTTCAAACAAAAAAACCCACAAACAAATAAGCACACATTCATTTTTACATATATAGATATAGATATGGATAGGAGCAGCGAAGTACACCGGGTTTTAGCTAGTATGTTATATAAAGGGTGGGCCATATAAAAGTTTAAATTAAAAATGCAATAAATAAAAACGATTTGTAATTTTTCCAAATTAATTTTTTTTGTGAAGTAAATTGATCCGGTTAGTAGTGGAATAATATTTCATTCATATGGCTGCCGCGGCTTTCCTCACACTACCTCATTCGTTTGGGGTAATTTTCGTGCTCATATCTCGGCAATGGCATCACGAAAGTTGGCTTACAAATGCTCAACTTTCCTGTGGTTTGTCGGCATAACACTTTTCTTTAACGGCGACTCATAGAAAATAGTCCAACGGTGTCAAATCACAACTTCTTGGCGGCCAAACGACATCACCGTTTTGGCTAATTAAACGGCCATCAAACGTTTGACGCACTAAATCGATTGTGGTATGAGATGTGCGGCAAGTTGCACCATCCTGTTGAAATCAAACCACCGTTCACATCAATACCATGAAGAGCGGATACAAAAAAATCAGTTATCATGGTACAATAGGTGTCTCCATTGAACGTAACGACGGAATAGGTGTCTCTGTCCTCATTTTTAAAGATATATGGGCCAATGATGCCTCCGATCCACAAGCCGCACCAAACAGTTACTCGTAATGTAAGAGTTAATAAGCATGCAGTGAAACATATCTGAGAAACTAGGTCGTAATCGTGACTGGAGGGTTGTAATGACCAATTATGTATGTATGTATGTAAAACATATCTAATATACATAGTATGTAAAATACATATGTAATATACATATTAAAATACATATGTAATATACATATGTAAAATACATATGACAGAACTCAAAAGTGATCGTATAAAAGCCATTGCATCTGAAAAAGTGACTGTTTGGTGTGTATTATTGTCTAGAAGGCCATACAATATACCTGATTTTGTTTTGTTTTTTCGTTACATGAGGACTTTCCAGAAAGTATAATTTAACGATCAGCCTATATCAACTGGTCATCGAGATCGTGCGATTTGACGGCGTTGGAATTTTTTCTAAGATGAGATTGTCATATCATAACAACGCCTATCATATCCTTATTTTAATAAATTTTTAAGGCAAAAAATTTTCCTCATTTCTTTGGTTTTCATCTCTCTTGGTAACACCAAACCCCTTAAGTATAAAACACAAAAAAAAAATAATTCCAGGAAAAGAACAAAATCAAAGAAGAGACAGACAGTAGCAACGAACGAAGTTCATATTGTCATCAACTTAGTAGAGTTGAGTTGAGTTGAGCAACATGTTTGTGTGTTGCTTGTCATTTACAGAAATTATTATTCTTCTCCTCTTTCTGACATTTAAACAAAATGAGCAACTTGAAGAAGATAAAAATGATAGAATGGAAAAACAGGCAAAGCATTCACAAAGCATTTCTTTATATTTTTTTTCATTCTTTTTATTTTGTTCTTTAAAGGACTTATAAAAATTCTTTAGGAATTTTAAATACTTTTTTCCAGGAAAAGGGTTGAAAAGGAATAAAAAAATAATTTGAGAGAAAAGAAAATTCTTATTGAATCAAATTAACTTAAATACTGGGAAAAAAGAGAAGAATTGCAAGATTTAGAAGCTGGAATAGGTAGGTATGTAAAGAAAATTTGTGTGATATAGCCCATATATTTAAACATTGTCATGCTGCATGCTATACCGAGTAGTATATACTAGTAGATCATAATATAAATAATTTAGAAATTCCTATCACGGAATTATAATCAAAATAATAGCAACTTTACATACGGATACTGACGCATCTTAGTCAACCCTCTTCTAAAACACAACGAATATGGAATTCCAGGAAAGCTTTATTGAAGGGGTGCTTTAATAGTCTTAGCTATGTAGAACATTTTTAAATTACCAATGAATCTCTTAGTTTGTCATGATGATGTACATAGTTAAGGATATTAATGATAGTGTTGCATTCGTTGACACCCTGGCGATGATTAAGATTGGATTCATAAACTGTTATTCAGGCATTCTTTGCAATAATCTTGAGCTTTGTATAACTAACAGCGTTATTATCTTGAAGTACTTTATTTCTTCATGTGATATGTCCACGTAGTTATCAATACACAGATTTATTTTGTATAGAAAACATGCAAACTATTTTGAAAGAAGAAGGAAAGATGCAGCTGTACTGATTCCTCGGATTGCAGAAGGTGATCACCAAGCTTCAGGTTGGGTTGGTGGGGCCTGTATTTCTGAAAGCAAAGGCATTTCTGTTAAAACATCGGACAAAGTTTACAAAAAAACCGTATGGAACCTGTTGTAAAATAACTTAAGTATTTTATGCTTCAAAACTGGGCGTGGACTTTTCAGCAAGACTCTTCTGTAGTGTATGAAAGTAAAACGTAGTGTATGAAAGTAAAACGGCATTAAGATCCTCTGGCAGTCTGGAAGTACTGGTCCAAAATTGTGAGCAGCTTCAGCGCACATGGTTTGCCACAAAAAATTCCACAACATTGGTTCGCTTCGTGCTGTAGCCATTTTGCCAATTGACGAGGTGATTGTGTCAATTGATGATTGACTCGTCAGACTTAAAGCGTGAATGAAGGTCAAAGGCGTGGATTTTCCAGAAAGGCTCTGCCTACTGCAGTTTATGAAACTAAACCCAACAAAACCTGTCATTAATTTCCTCTGAAATATTGTTCTCTTGCAGTCTTGATTTGAAACTACCGGACTACAAATTGTGAGCAGTTTTGGCGAGCATGCTTTGCCACAGAGGATTCCTCAAACATTGGTTCTCTTAAGATGGGCTTGATTTGTGCTGTGGTCATTTATTTATTTATTTATTTTATTCATTCAGGCGTAAATACAGTACAACAAGATATTATCTTATTTAATAGTACTGCTAAGGATATAGGCATAACAAAATATAAGAAAATACAAAATAATAACGTTAAAAATAAATTAACATAACAAATGTTATTAAAAACAAAATTTATAATTATATTAAAAAAAAAAATATATATATGATTGATTAATTACGTATGCGCATTATGCTCATTCAAAAATTTAATTATTGCAGTCTTGAAATGCTTAGCATTGCTTATTAATTGTATGTTGTTTGGGAGTTCATTCCAGAGACGTATTGCATTGATGTAAAAGTGTCTCTCAGATATCTGCCTGCGGTATCTAACGCTATTAATTCTCAAGCCTCTATTAGATCTTGAAAAAACTAATCTATCAAACAAATAATGGGGTTTCCTAATATAGATGATTTTATGTAGGTACACCAGAGTACGGCATTTCAACAAATTTCCAAAAGATGTATTATAGATTCGATATGAGAACTCAGATATCCCACTGTACCTTGTACGACCAAAAACATATCGAGCAATACTGTTATAAGTGACCTTGAGCCTGTTCCTACTTACTGAGTCGCAACTAGAAAACAGTTCACATCCGTACAGCAGAGTGGGGATGAGATATGTTTTCGCGAGCAGCATACGAATATCAAACGGAGTAAAATATTGCGTTAGCCAAAGACTTCGCAACATGGCAACCGTTTTACCGCAGATAGAATTCACATGGTTGGACCAGTTAAGGCTGTTATTAAAGATAACTCCTAGGTTCTTAACACTATGTACAGTCTCAATAGAAGTATTATTAATCTGTAATGGTGTAAGCTGTGCCGTATAGTTTACCTTGCCTATTATTAAAGCTTTTGATTTCCTCGGATTGAGGCAAAGACCATTAATCGACGCCCATTGAAACACATTATGCAGATCACAATTTATTTTCCCTATACAATTTGTAATATCAGATGGCAAGCAGCTAATGTACAGCTGAACATCATCTGCGTACATTTGTACCTTGCAAAACTTCAACTTAGTTGGCAGATCATTAGAATATATCGAATATAAAAGTGGACCAAGAATCGAGCCCTGTGGTACACCTCTAGATATTAAAAAATTGTCCGATTTAGTACCATCATGATACACAAATTGACTTCTATCACGTAGATACGACGAGATTAGCTTGACAGCAGTATTCGAAAAATGGCACATGTGTTCCAACTTTTGGCAGAGAATAGTATGATTAACGGTGTCAAAAGCCTTAGAATGATCAAGTAAAACCAAAAATGATGTCATATTGTCATCCGCACTTAATCGCAACTCTTCCGAAACATCAATGAGCGCAGAAATGCAGCTGTGATTAGGTCTGAAACCAGACTGCCTCTCAGAAAGCACGCCATTGTCATATAAGTATCGGGTCATCTGCTTATAAATTAATTTCTCGAAAATTTTCGATAAGTATGATAATATTGCGATTGGTCGGTAAGTTTTATCTTGTTTCGGCACTGGTATTATCTTGGCACTTTTCCACATTGCAGGGTAAGTAGAAGATGTAATTATCGTATTCATTAAATGAGTCATGCACGGTAGAATATATGGCAAAATTAATTTCACAAATTTGGGATCAATTCCATCACTTCCTATGGAGTTAGACTTAACGGCCAAAATGCTCTCAACAACGTCATACTGTGTCACGTTACTAAATTCAAAATTTGGTTGAAACAAGTGGTTAGTAGTGGGGAAGGCATCAGATGCGTTGTAATATTCCAAATCGGCATCAATTCCCGGTATATTCGAAAATTCCAAACTAAGTTGATTTACATCAATCATTTCATTGGATTTAATACCACTATTTACTATTCCTAATGATCGTATATCCCTCCACTTTCGCCTGGCGCTAATATTCGATCGAAATTTATTAGCAAAGAAACTCGATTTTGCAGCCCTAATTTTCAGATTCGTGTCTCTCCTACATGCTTTAAAAATTTCGTAAAATTCAGTCGTTCTATACCTCTTCCATCTATGATAAGCATAATTCCTTTGATCAATTGAGACCTTAATCTCATTTGTAAACCATGGCTTTCCATTACGTATGTCCTTAACCCTCATTGGTACATATTTCCCAAATAGATACTGTATATTTTCCTGTAAAAAATTAATCTGTTCATCCACCGTAGGCATTAAAAAGGTTCGATTCCATGGTATAGTTACCAACTCTGTCTCAAGTGAAGCAAAATCAATGTTCCTAAAATCCCTATATTTAATCACTTGATTCCTCGTTATTGTCCGAAAATCATATGAAAGGAAAAGAAGATCATGTTTAGAAAAAGCAGAGGCAGAAAGTTGGTCAAATAGAAGCACTCGATTGGGATTATCAACAAAGCACAAATCAATTAATGTACTAGCACCCGATGTGTAGTGCGTAGGCATAGTGTCGTTAATCAAATGCAAACCAATGGCACTCATATCCTCTGCCAGACCACTATCCAAAAGAATGTTGGCATTGAAGTCGCCTATTAAAATAGTATCCGTATAACCTAAAGTGAGTGAGGGCAATTTATCCAATAAGGGTCTGACATTAATTCTATTGTTCGGCCGGTAGATTACACCCATTAAAAGTTTCTGATGACTACTAAAGAACTCAAGAAATAAAAATTCAACATTATTGGAGCCAGAATCAAGTTCTCCATTATTAGTAACTGCTGCCGTTCCACTACCAAAATCCACTTCATTGTCGGCCGTATAGTCCACCTGCAAAGACTGTAATCCTACTCTTTTACAAGAAATCGATGACCTCACGTATATAGCCACACCTCCGGCATTCGATACTCTATCAGAACGAAAAATACGATATCCCTGCAGATGATAATAACTGTCACTAACATCAATACGAAACCAAGTTTCTGAGATACAAATTACATCCATCTTAGATCCTTCAAAGATAAATCGAAATTCGTCAATTTTCCTGTGAAGGCTCTGGGCATTTATATGACATATGTTAAAACCAGATGCCGTCCTAGAAAGTATTCTGACCATGGTATAAAGGTTTTCCCTAGAATGAACTACTCCATTTTCACCAAATTGTGACATCAATGTCAAAGAAAAATTTTAGTTTAGCAATGCAAGCGCAAATAAATAGAACAATACAATAATAGAAATTGAAAATTACAATAAGAAAAATGTTAAAGTAGATATTACCTAAACTATAGTAAATAAAGAGTGAAATATAAATTCTTAAAACTATAATAACAATTTTTAATAAATTCCTAATTCCTAATAAATTCCTAATTTTTAATAAATTCCTAATTTGCCTCTGGTGGGCGAAACATCCTGTGTAGCATTTTAGAATCATCTATGAGTAAAGGATCATTCTCACCAATCTTCTTAATGTACACAAGACCTCTATTGATGAATGCTGAAGATATAGCATGACTCCTTTTCAAACGTCGTGCATGTTGAAAGATGCGGTGATTCTCGGGTGTTAGATTTTCATTAACATAAAAAGGAACAGAACTATCATAACCAATAGTATTCAGACGCAAGACATCCTTCTTCGACTTCAAATAGTTGGTTATGGATCTCAGTACAAAGTTTCTGTCGTAAGGACTTTTAAACTTAATTATAATGTCAGGATCTTTAGTTACGGTGTCCTGTCTTTCCCTATCTGCCCTTCTTAAATAATTATTTTTAATATTTACTTGACACAGTTTCAAATAAATATCACATAGGTTCTCATTTTTCATAAAAGGTATGCCATAGACACGTAAGTCATTCGCAACGATTGAGTTCTCCTGTTGCCGGGCATGTTTTTTTAAAGACAATATTTCCTTCTTCAATTCCTCATTTTCATTAGTGATTTCTATAATTTTATCCGATACTGTATTATTTATTTCCTTTACAGCCGATTCCATTGTCTGTACCCTTTCTGTTAAATTATTTATTTCACTCATTGTTATGCTCAGTCTCTTATTTATCTCACTCAAGAGACGATCTTCGCACTCTTTGAACATTGCCTGCATTGTTGTTTGTAATTGTTCAGTTAATTTCTCGAATCTCTTATCCATTATTTGCACGAAGCGAAGTGGGGAATTAGTGTTCGCTAATCGATGAGAGTCGCAATGTAACAAACGAGGATTTTTTGGAGTGTTCTCCATTACATCCTCTCTTGAAAATTGCTGTTCGGTAGATGTGGTTTGTTTATGCATGTTAGATTCTTTTTTACTTGTTTTCTTCTTTTTGTTTTGACTACGCAATTTAGCTTTGTACATCGAATTTATTTATTTGATTTAACAAAACTGTATTCTTGTTTATTGTTTTTGTTTATTATTTTTTTTTATTGTTTTATTTTTGTCTTTTGTGTTTCTGTTTATCAAATATGATCACTTTTTGGCGCGAACAGTTAATTACACAGAAATTGTTGTTTCAATTGTTTTATATATTGTTTATGTTTTGTTATTGTTTTGTTTAGTATGTATATTGGATGGTTTTTTTTCAATTTTTTTTAAGAGAGATAATTTGTTTTATCAGTTTAATCTTTAATCTTTATCTCACACTATTTTGAGGTAAAAGATATTTGATTCTAAGATGAAACACAGAGATTTATTTGTCAATTTGTTATTGTAAAAAAATTAATTATAAGAAAAATTATTTTCGGGATTTTTTAAATAAATTTCAAAGATATTCAAGAGCGTTTAAAAAAACACGTCTGTTCACTTCGATGACTCATAACATAAAAGCCAATTAACATATGGCTTTTGACGATTCATCAGTCCGACTTACAGCATGCGTGAAGATCAAAGTCGAATATTTCTAATGATTGTGCGAAAACATCTACGTACATACACATACATAATTGGTCGTTATAACCGTTCAGTCAGAATTACAATGTTAATTTTAAACACGAGTGGCGGGACCTACAGTTTAAACTTTAAAGTCTAATCCGACCGATAGATTTTTGAGAAACTTTTAAATGCTGAGAGACATTCGCCGAGGAACAGGGGTTTTAACGGTGGCCAAACGAATAATAAGACAACGCACTACAACATCTACTAAACTACCGCGACTTCTTAGTAGTTTTGTTCCAAAAATCTATACACCAAGCCTTCTGTGTGATGCTAAGAAGATAGGAACTCAAAAAGGAGGCTATAAAACGGAAAATTTTGCGCTTTTGAGACTTAACCTCACATCCGAAAATATCTATTAATTCTATAATATTGTGGGTTAAAATGTGTGTAACGTATGTACCAGAGATCAGCAATGAATCGTTTTTCCGCTACTCATAAGCACTCATGCAATTTTGAGTATGAGTGAATCAACAGAATTGAAATTCAACTACTCTGATTCATTCGTACTCGCTACAGCATTGATTTATAAGTATAGGTTACAATGAGTATGAGTACAACGTTGACATCAAACTCACAACATTCGAAATGTGTTTGATTCATACGCCTATTCATTCTGATTCATAAATTTAGAAAAATACTTATAATACTTATAAGTGATTCGAGTGGCTCGAATCATTCATCAAAATTTACAGCCTTTGTTATTGTTGCATATACAAACAAAGAAGAAAGGAAAGACAAAGACAACAAGCAAAGCATACACAAAATCTTCTTGTGAGTATAGTAGTGTTCGTACGCGAATCATACTTATTTTGTGCTTCGTGTAAATGTTAAGTAGAGACGAGTCAAAGTCAATAACATCATGCGTATTGTTAAGTATGAATATGACGAGTACTTCCAACTTTGAGTATGAGTAGTATGAGTATCATATTAAAATAAGTATGAATGCGTATAAGTCTCAGAAATAATAAGTATGACTCGAATCTACTCATCGTTTTGAATGCTCGTTGCTGATCTCTGATATGTACCAAGTAATTAACTGATCGCTATTGATTTTAAGAACATTAATATGAATAAAAATTGGAAGATTTTTGTAAATATTTTAATAATATCTTATAACACCCTACATAAAAATATCATCGTTTTTAAATACTGGAGGATAAGCAATAACCCCTTTTAAGATTTCATAAATTACAAAATTTCTCTTAAAAATAAATTTCTATGCTCGTTTTCTATGTTGAATTTTCCTTAAATTTTCCTCAAGTTAAACAATAAATTTCTAACGAAATATTTTAATCTCCCTAAATGTCAATTAAGGAAAATTAACATCAAATAAATGGAATTAAAATCAAGTTAAAAAGTTTATTGGCTTAAAATAAGCAATAAAAACAAAGAAAAAAATGCTCTCTTCATTAGAATCAGAAAAACAATCAACGAACGAAATTATTCATTCATATTTAAATGGATTTGGGTTTCAACGCAGTCATTAAATATTGAAGAGAGAGAGAGAAACGAATACAGAAACAATTGTAGTAAGAAATTGACGAAGGAAAGGTATTTTTGTTTGTATAAATAAATAAATAATGTGAGAGTAAACACAAGTACATGTTAAATTGAAAAGAGAGCAATAATTATAATAAGAATATAAGTATGTGAGTTTGTGTATATTTGTATTTTTTTTGTATTTTTCTGAGAGTTCTATTAATACAGAGTTATGTAAACACATTTGTTCATTTGATTTTTATTTTTAATGGCTTTTATATTTGCTTTGAATTTTTTTTTTTTGGTTTGTTTGTTGCTGTTGTTTTACACTCTCATTGATTTCAATTTATGTTCTCTTTCTTCTTTTATTTTTATTTCCCTTTTTTCTGTTGTTTTTGTTGCCGTTTATTGTTATTTGATAGAGTGTATATTGAATTTATAACCTAAAGGCACTTTGTCATCATGACTTGTCAAACTTCTACTTAAACACCTTTCGGTATTGTTACACAAATACAGTTTTTTTCTTCATATTTCTTGTTGTTCTCCTTCTTGTAAATATATACATACGCATGTAGGAACAGTCATGAAGTATTTTCCAATTTCCCAGCATCTCCTCTTACTCTTTGTCCTGCTTAACTGCTGTGTGTGTAATATTAGCACTCTTTCGTTGAATACTTTTTTGTTTCATTTCTTCTTCGGTGTTGCCCTATACAGTTGTATAGGAGGGTTGTCCTTTAAAGCTTCTGAAGTTACTACAAACTATTGTTTACTTAATAAGTGTTTTTATTTCCTTATCATGGCCTACAATTCGCTAGCGATCCGTTTACTTTGTACAAGGAGTGCAACATAAGTTTTTTTTTCGTAGTTGCTGTTTAAGATTCCTTTGTAGCCTACAACTATGAAGCTACTTTGAAAGTATTGTTTGTATTGGGTGTACAAATTGATTCAGTGGGCTGTTTTGGCTCATTCCGTTTAGTTAACAGGCAAAGCTTATTAAGGAACAACTCTTCAGTCAGGGTTACGACCTAGCTTCTAACACCATTTATGTTACGTTTGTTGATTTTATACATGAGTGGCGGTCGTCTACAGTTTAAAGTCAACTCCGAATGGCAGATTTTCGAGAAGTTTCTCATGGCAACTTTTATTTACTTACCCAGTTCTTGCCAGAAATCTGTTGAGAGGAAGTCGCCGAAGAAATATTTTTTCTAATTTTGTTTCGTTGGAGATGTCTGGCCTTACGTCTAATAAACCGACACACTACCTACTAGACTACTGCGACTTGCCTATTAGGAACCCAAAAAATGAAAATTTAAATAACTTAGCCTCACTTACATACTTTCTTGGTTATTACAGCTCCTTAGTTAGAATTACGGATCATGTTTATTACATGTTGTATGTATTAATTTTAACTAAGGCGGGAGGTACCTACAGCATAAAATCGAACGTCAAATTTAAAAAGCTATTAGTTACTGAGAGGTGGGAGCCAACGAACCGATTTCGCTTCTTGCAGAATATCTGCCACAGTTTGGCTTGGTTTGGCGGAATAAGGAAACAAAACTTTGTTGGCTCTTGACAGAAAGTCTATCGCGCTACTTATGGACGTAATTATCGGTCACGGTATGATTGGACGTATGCTGAGAGGAGGCAGCCAACTAATATCGCTACTCGCATTACATCTATGGCGGACTGGCCTACTTTGGTGAAATAAGGAACCAGGCTCTTGACAGAAAGTCTATCGCGCTGCTTATGGAAGTAATTACCGGACACAGTATGATTGGACCTATACTATTATGACTATTATAGGAGCTGTATAGATGAGGAGATTGGAGAATCGGTACTCTGTGAAAGTATTATCTGCAGACTACGTCGAAAAAGTGTCTGATAGGATCCATTAAGAGGTTGGTATGGGAATAGATGTGGAACTTCATTCGGGATATGTATTTAATTTGTAATTTAAACGTGCTTGTCCACAGTGTGACTTCATTTTATCTGAACTAACTGACTCGGTAATATGTACCAACATTCAGAGATTTATCAGGATCCTTAAAATTCTACTCCAAGTGTATCTTACTTTAATTAAACGGCATTAGATTTCTTTGGAATTACAATTGTGAGCAGATTCAGCAGCCATGTTGTGTGTATTGTTTTTAGCTGTTCAAAGCTAATGTTCTCATATGACTCTAGCTCAAGGACACCAGCTAGATATGGGTTTGTTTTCCTGTGGATTTCACTCTATAATAGCTAACGCAATAGCCTCAACTCGAGGAGTGTACCTAATCCATGTTCATTTACTCACCCTAGTCTTTATTTTAACTGGAGCTTGGCAGGTTCTTAGTGGCTTGGATTGTCCTTGTCCAGAATATATTAAAAATGCGCCTCAGGCAGCTGTCAGTGAATGTCTGCATTGGTTTTAAGTCGTCAATTGCTGCACTCAACTGTTGTCATTAGCAAATTTGCAATATGTCTTGTCCAAGGCTTTTGAAAAATATTGAACCTGCTGAAATTATTTTCTACATCCAATATTAAGATGCCTTTTACATTGTAAACGATACGTACTACGTATGAAGGAATTTTTGTTTGTAAGTTGATGCTAAAACAACTGCCTACAGTGTCTTGGGGTCTCACCATTTTTCTGAGATTTTTTTTCTTCTTTCAGTGCCTGGCTAAGTAACGTACATCTAAGATGCACTCAAGTGTTATAAAAAGTAAATAAAGAAACAATGGAAGCAACTACAAGAAAAAATAGTAAAGAAATAAAGAACAAAACCTAATGCCAAAAGAAAAATAAAGCAAAAGACAGAGAGAGGGAGAGGGAGAGAGAGAAATAAACAAATACAACAAGTTTTTGTATAACCTTACGACCAGAAAAAATCCTTTTCTTCTCGTTTTCTTTACAAATAATCACACACACATACAAATAAACAAATCTACACTCTTCTGCTCTCTCACAAAACATTGTATTTAAGAGACTGTGTCTACATGTATTGTATATATGGGTATTTGTGTTATTTTGTACACTTAGTTTTGCTTAAATTGATACACTTACACTTACATATACACACGCACACCATGCACACAATACATACATATAAAACAACAAAGTTTTGAGTAAATAGGCCACTTGTCATTTTCCAGGTTTTCATTTCATTTTCATTTTGTCGAGCTGCCATTTTTTCTCCTCTTCCTTTTTTCTCTTTTTCTTTTATATTAACTACACCTTTATCATTGTAGTTGTAGATAGATATATATGTGTGACTGTGTTGTGATAAAAAGTGTTATCATTTCTGGCTATTCATGCCGTTGTTGTTGTTGTTTACATTGTTTCGCCTACGTAAGCGTAAAAATGTAGAGTAAATTTACACTTTTCGTAAATCATTTCAAAATTTTACTAAGCCACACACAAATTGGCTCCATGCAAAGCAAAGGACTAAACAAAATGGAATAGAATAGAACGGAAAACAAAGCAACACTAAAGAATATGTGTCAAAAGGAATTGTGGAGATTGTGTTTTCTTTTTTTTGTGCATTTTCTGTTTAAAGCATATTAAATTCATACATGCACGAGGGGGGCTTAGCAAAAAAAAAACAAATTTAAAATACTCTTTGCCATGGTTTATACGAGCATAATGCAAAATGATAAGCCTTGAGAGCTGAAAGAGATGATAAGAAAAAATTAAGAATGCAACACAATACAACCTTCTCTAAAGTATACTCTCATGTTGAATGAATTCCTGGAAGAAGAGAAGACATAACCAACAGCAGGACTAATCACAGTATGTTCGCTCTTTTGAATTGATGTTAGGAGATACACTGATGGGTTTAGACAACACTCAACAACTGCCTGTTTGGCAGCAGGCAATTTTTGTTGCGGTAGGTATCAAAAGTTCTTACAATCCTAATCCAAATTTGGTCTGCCATATAATGCTTTTGCTGAGGTACTTTACAAGGTGAGTTGTAAAGTCACATTAGTCAGTTGAATTGATTGAAAGCGTTAGTTTTTGGAGGGTGATTTCGGCTTTAAAATGGCAAGTGTTGCAAAGGGTTAACGAATCTAAATTAAACGAATGATTCCACAAAAAAAAATTAGCAGTTGTTTTACAGGCTGAGATCATGGATCTTAAATGTCCATAGCCTTCTTAGAATTCCAGGCCGTCTTAAAGGCTCTTCCATCTCATCGTATGACATCTAAAGTTGTTAAATGATGTGAAATATTCCTGAAACTAGCACTTGAAATACTTTGATACCGGAGTGCAGTAGGTAATAATAATAATAATGAATAACATAGGTATGAATCTGTGGCATCCTGGGTAAGTTCAGCGGCTTTACGTGCAGAACTGATTACTGCTATACAGACACCAGGATGTATGGCACGTCTGACCAAAAACTCCAAACGAATTTTCTTATGGCCCAAGAGTACTTTTTCAAGGAATGACGATCACATATGTGAAACCAGGAACTTTGACATTTAATGGGAAAATTTAAATCGAATTCTATAGACACAGTATCGTAATGGAAAACCTTTCCATAACCAAAATTGCGGAAAAGCTGTACATCTGCTAACCACGCTACAGACAAGATGAGTACAATCGCTCTTATACAGTAGGCGTCAAAAGAAATTGTATGCTCACTATATATTATAATATTGAATGGTCCTACACATTGCTTACTATGTAGTTGATCATTATAATCCTTTAGTTAGGATTAAGACCCAGCTTCTCACCATCATTCAGCAGAATGGTGAGAGGAAATCGATGAAGAAATATACCGTTTTTTAATTTTTCGTTTTGTTCGAGATGTTTGAGCAGGAGTTTGAACCACGGACTCTCGTCTAATGAGCCAAATTACTAACTAATAGACTAGGGAAACTTTTTATTACACTGCTGATGGTCAAACATCTGTTTTTCTATTTTTTATATTGTGTATCTGTATTTTTTTATTAAAACTGTAGGGCCTTTTTGAACCACATTTCAACAAGTTTGTTATCCATTCAGTTAAAAAACTTTAGCCTTTCGATTTTATTTATCTTCCCTACTGCCACAAATACTTCAACGATTAGATATAACTTCTCCTCCGAAAAATAAATTAAAGATTTTCTACTGCTTCGTATGAGTATGTGTGCAGTAGGTGTAGTAGTATTGTTCAAGGCATTGTATTGTTGTCCTAAAGAGTATTTTCTACCTCTTTCTGTGTATGTATAGGTTTTTTGCCCTATTTTTCTTTCTCCTCTTATGGCCTCTTTCTATTATTTTTTTCCAATTTTTTTTTATTGAACTCAGAAACTTGTATTTCATTACTCTTGAAAATTCGATTATCGTTGCTTATTTATTCGATTTTCAAAGTCAATATGTATGAGTAAAAGTGTGAATGTATGTTTTTTGTTCCTTTTATTCTACGTTTTTTCTATCTTCTTTGCTTGTTGGCAAATTTTTTCTCTTCTATTTTATTTGTGGTTTGCTTTGTTTTTTTTTTTTTTTTGTTATTTGATTTTCCTTTTTCTATCTCCTTTTTGCTTTTTTTTGCATATTTCATTTGAGATGAAAATTGGTATCGATATTATTATCATTTGAATAAATATGCCCTCCAGGTATTTAGTTTTTTTTTCCTATTTTTCCTCATTTACATTTAGGAACTTGATATGGGAATACATACATTGGTATTATAATTTTATTACATAATATGACAGACAATTGGTCCACGTTATAAAAAAACTGGATTAAAAATATATAGAACAAAATGAAAAGAGCATTGCAAAGATTTTTCAATATAATGTTTGACAAAGTTTCGCCGAAGTTTCAACAGTGAAGACTTGGCGGATTCGGTTGATGCCTACTTTAAAATACTGGGTAACGATTACTATAAAAAAGGCTATCAAAACTGTAGATTATAGTTGGGAAAAATGTATCGATCTAAAAAGAGTTAACATATCCCCTTCCTTAAACTCCCATTGAAGCATTACCGCAAATAATACCACAATCTGGCACGATCTTGAACATTTGATTATAATTCATTTCACGATACCAGACTTCTTTTCCATATGCTTTGTTCAATCCATAAGCCTGCCTGCCATGTCCTTTTTCTGGCTCGTATTTCAATATTAACGTACACGTCTGGAATATTCGTAGTAGTCTTCTGTGGCATATTTTGATACAAGTTTGAAAGCAACAGGTGATATTGGAGCCAGTACACCAAAAGATGATTTTTCTTTTCGATCAGATCTTCGCATAATTCTCTTATCAGGTAACAAATGTTGTGTACATAAGCATATGATTGGTTTTCTATACTTAGAAATGCATGTCTTATGCTTTCTGTTTTTTATTAAGTGTTTCCTACCTTTAGGTTCGAATGAATCAAAGTGTGTGTGATATATCATCGAAACTTTCTATTCATTTGAAAAGCCTATTGATGTCATTATTTGTGGAATAGAACATGGCTTAAATGTTCGCTATGGGTTCTTCCGAAATGTTCAATTTACCATGACTCTTGCGCAGAAACGGTATGGTTTGTGGCTTATTCGCATACAGCTTTGAATTAAGAAAATCCACACAAAAAAGTCAAATCACACGATTTCGGTGGCCAGTTTACATCACCTCACCTCAAATCGCTCGTCTGGCACGTAACGCCGTCCTGTTGAAACAGTGACTTCTTCGGAATGCATTAGACGTTCATGGATCTCATATTACGCATTCCTTAAATTACAAAGTTCAAAATCTCAGTCTATCACATCAGCTCTCTGAATATTACTGAAGACTCAACCTTGCCTTTATACCGCCCTGTTTTATATCTGGCAACTTCGAGGTCTATGTAGTGTTGTGCTTGTAACTTATCTTTCTTTTGTTCCAAATTTCTTTCCACCGCGTGTTTGTTATTGAAATTTTTTGGCTTGAGCGTTTTGTCTATATTTTCTCCTTAAGAATTTTCAATAAATAAAGAGCAACAAGAAAAAGCTATTTGAAATGAACTTTCTGTTACAAAAATTAAAATCATTTTAAATAACAAAACAGGCTTCTTTATAAATACAGCTGACCAATTCCTTCTTCCCAATGTGTAGAAATTATATTCTTTATTCTTGCGCAACAGAAACACAAAAAAAGTTATAAAAAGAGTAATTTTTTAATTGAGTATCATTAATTTACACATTGAAAGAAAGAAAAAAGAAATAGAAATGTCCTATAAATACCCCCTCTACCTCAATTGATAACACAGCCCTGCATGGGTTTTGCAAATAAGATGGCTCCAGGTGTTTCCGAAGGCATTTTGCGCGCTGAACACGAATCAAAAACTTTCCATCACGTCAGGTTTTCGAGAAAAAGGGGATTAAAACCCCTAAAAATAGCGGGTTTGGCCATTTTTGAAAAATTGTAGACCTAAACACTGACGTGCTATTGTCTGAAATTGACAATTGATCTTTGCTCTTTAAAATGAGCCCAAAACCAAATTGATTGCATGCACCCTTAAAGTAGGAGATGGGTTTATGTCAAGGGGTGCAAGAGAAAAAGAAACATATTACGGAGGTCCTTAAAAATTAATCAGATTTACTTGAAAATTGTTACTCAGGGGTTTTTGGGGTCGTTGATCATTCATTCGGATTTAAAAAATCTGTTTTTGAACCCAGATTCGTGTTCAGCGCGCAAAATGCCTTCGGAAACATCTGGAGGCATCTTATTTGCACAAAAATTTGCAGGGCTGTGTAATTTATGGAATTGTTCTTGAAGATTGATACCGACATTGCATAACCATCAAACACTTATAAAGCAATAGGCACTTCAATCGGATAAGTTTTTCTTCTTTTTTAACTGGATTTCTTTCTTTTCATCTCCGACTCTGAGTGTCATAGTAATTGTAATTTTTTTTCTAGCACTTCAATTAATATGAAAGACAAATTGGAGAATGTTCAATGTTAGCAAACTTTTGTAGGACATTTGACTTTTTAATACTGAACAGCTCTGAGTAAGTGGTGAAGATGGTGGTGTGTCTGAAGACATTATTTTTTATTTTATTTGCAATAAGAGTTGGTATCTAAAGAGATTACCTCATTATTGATTTTTAAGAAAATAAACGCTTCTTAGTATGGATGGGATATCATTGAATTTTGAATATCGTTTTAAAAAGTATTCTACTGAAGTAATTTTGAAGCCTTAAAAGGATGTCGACAGTATGGTGTATTTCAGTCACAAAATTTTGGCATTTGGGTGAGAATTTTTAGAATTTAAAATATGAAGACCATAAAAATTTGTCACCTTAAATTGAAAAAAATTTGTTTCCATTTTTCCATTGCACTTATATCTACTCCTTTTCTTCGTTTTAAATTTTATTCACTTTCCACTGCCAAAAAGGGAAAATCATCGATTTTATTCGATTTATTTTTGTTGTTGTCTCGTTTTAATGGCTCCTTTTGCTATTCTTATCACAATTCAATTTAAATTTATTCAAATCTATGGGCCAATTATTGTGGAAAATAGACAATTTAATAAAATTGAATAGAAAAGAAAAAACAAACGATTTTACAAGATAGTAGTTTCACAGAGCAAAACAAATTCAAAAAGCAAATAATTCCATAAAAACATTTAATTTAATGTAACAGAAAGTTAAAATAACATTTGAATTTGGAAATAAAAAATAAATTTATAACTTGACCGTTTTCATATCAAAAGGACATCAAAAAAAGGTTGGCAATTTAAGGCAAAAAGTTAATTTTTTTTCTTTTATTCTAAAAGAAAAATTTAAATTTTAAACTTCTGTCGATTGACTATGACAGTACGTTTCTTTTTTAAATCTAATCACGCTACAGTTTTCTTATAGGGATTAAAGTTTTTTTATAGGACAACGGTCTTTATAATACAGTTGGTGCCGTTGGTGTCTTACGAGACTGTTTTGCTTGAGTTATTAATGTCATCGAAAGATACCTACTTTCGCATCCAATTCTATAACAATTTTAAACTGGCCACTAAACATGCTACCGCATTGAACGACAAGGCAGATAACGGGTGACTTTGCTACAAAATTTTTCTAATTTAAGAAAAATAATTAACGTGCCAACTCTACAATTGTTTAATAAGGTTTACCATCTCGGCATTAATTTTCTGACAAATAAACAACGATTGGAAATGATTAAATTTTATTATCAAATGTCGTGTGAAATATGTTGCTATTGAACAATAATTTTCAGCAAAACAGTTCATTATAAGTTTAATGCGTTCTTTAATACACAGTGTTCCTGAATTTAATACAAAAAGCAACTAAGTATAGGTCAAGAAGTGATTCTAAAAACAGGCTCAGTTATGTGCAGATCGTGATACGGCATAATTAGCACCGAGTGATGAGCTCTCACTCTCTTTGCTCAAAATAGACTTCATTACTAGGTGGTATTAACAAGACAGTGTTGTACATATCCCACATTGCACTTGATATCAGAAACCTGTTCGAAGGCGAGTTCGGTGAGAAATAAATCTCATTTTTGGAAGCAGTTCAAAGACCACGAATATCACTTGATGCGTCTAGGCTAAGAAACTTGAAGTCTCTTGTAAGCAAACCAGCCTCTATTCTAATGCTAGTGGAAATTGCTGAAATTGCTGAAAAAATTATGCCAAAATTCGTGTCTTCTAATACATCACTTATGTCGTATATTTAAAATGCAGTTGGCAAGCATTAACTTATCGATCCAATTACAGATTTAATTTCCAATTTTCAAAATCCATAGAAATGAGGCGTTATAATAGAATTATCTCAACGTGTAACGGACGGCTTTTGTCAACGAAAAACCAAAAACGAAACATTAAAAAAAAGCATAAATCCTGATCCCCTATAATATTCGACTTTGACATGGAACCCGAACAAAAAAAATCGCCATAGTCTAATAGGTAGTAGGTAAACGTAAGGCCACCGTTCAAAACCCAAGTCAGACATCTCCAACAAAACGAATTATGAAAATAATTTCTTCGGCAACTGGCTCTCAGCAGATTTTTGGCAAAAACTCTCGAGAGAATATAAAATTGTCATTCAAAAGATTCTCAAAAATCTGTTGTTCGAAGTCGACTTTAAACTGTAGGTTCTGCCACTTATGTATAAAATTAATACACACAACATGAGTAAGGTGAGAAAATAGGTCGTAATCCTGACTGAAGGGTTGTAATGACTTGTTATATATGAATGTATGTATGAAACGAATTCTGGAATATAGAAGTGTTGCTTCATAATGCTTCATGTTCGCAATGAGATGTAGAAAATGGAGATGGAACAGTGTTTAAGAAGACAAAGCCGACTTAAGACACAAGATTTAAGACTGTCCAACCCAACATATCAATGCAGGAGAATAACAGTAGCAAACTCTGTAAGATGGAGACAGATGCCATAGCGTATGGCAAAAAGTCTGAATATCTGTTAATAAACCCAAAAAAATCATTTCCTTGCTACGGTTCACCACAATCAAAAAACAAAATTAAAAGCCAAAGCAACAGTCTTTAATAAATATCGTTTACATCATTTTAAATTTAATTCTGTTTAACCAACAAAAAAAGTTTTCAATTTAAAATAAAATTTCAAAAAAAGAAAATAACTTTTTTCAAAAATTTCCCTTATTATTATATTCGTATGTACGTATGTATGTATATCAGCCTATTGTGGCCTTTCCGGCTGGCTGGGAAATATTATCCGACCTCTTGCGGTCTGGTATTATTTTGTAGATGAATGTGCAAGTAAAACAACAACGATGAACACGAGGGGATGTTGAGGATGTTGAATGAATGGACGGACGAACGAATGAATGAGTGAAGTGGATCAACATGAGTATGTGGTTTTTGTTAATGCCACTCACGGTTTTGTGTACCTTTAACTTAAATTTTTTTTTGTTTTTTGGTTGTTAATGCTCTTGTTGTTATTATATTTTTAACAAGATTTTTTTTCTGCCCTTTTTCCCCCTCAGCGTTAATGATATTTAAATATCAAATTAGTATGTAACAATATGCTGTTGCTAGTGATGTTGTTGTTGCTGTTATTATTATTACACTGTCATTAACACCATTACCGAAACATTAATTTCTTGCTGTTGCTGTTGCTCGAATTTTTATTTTAAAGTGTTGAAAGTATATGAGTTTAAACCAATATGTGCACATGGTTGGACCACTTTTTTTGTTGGTAAATTTTTTTTTTTTTTTGAAGTTACTGAGAGGATTAAATTTGTTCAAAATAAAATTTGTAGTGCTTTAATCGTATTTAAATTTGAAAATTGTTTTAAAATTGGATTAAAAAGCAAACTTTTTCATTAACAAAGGTTTCAAATTTCGTTTTATGAGTTTGTGGAGGAACGAAACCGAAATAATTTATTTTATTTATAAAATATACACACACAAATTACTTTATTGGACGGAATTTGTTTGCTTTTACATTGTGAATGGGAAATTTAAAATCTGTTAAATAGCGTTTTAAGCTCTTAAGGGCTTCGAAATTGTAAAAAACAAATATTGGAACAGTAACTGTTTGCCCTCCATTTGGCTACGTCTTAGGTGGCCATTTGTGAGTTCGATGACTGGCATAAAATTTTCTACAAATCGTTCGATACTTTGCTAATGGTAATTCTAATGATACCTTAAATGACTGAAACTGCGCCTAACTCGTGCCAGCATTCGAGAAACAAAAAAATCTGAAGGAGTCCATCCACCATACATCTTAGGTGGTCTATTTGTGAGTTCGCTGACTGGCATACTTTTTCAACAAATCGTTCGCTACCTTGCTAATGACAGCTCTAATGTTGCCTTAAATGACTGAAACTGCGCATAACTCGTGACAGCATTCGGGGAACAAAAAAAATGTAAAGGAGTCCATTCGCAGAATTTTAATGCCCTATGAATTCGCCTATGAATTCGTCTAGGTAGTGTGTCCTTTATAGACGTGAGATCACGGTCAGACGTCTTCAACAAAACAAAATACTGTCTCTCAAGAGATTTCTGGCATAAACTCTGAGAGTAAATAAAATTGCCATGAAAAGTTTCTAAAAAATCTGTCTTTCGGAGTCGACATAAAACTGTAGGTCCTACCGCTCATGGGTAACATTAACACACACTCATGGGTATTATTTGAAGCTAGGTCAGGATTACTAAGGGGCTGCAAAATTACCAATTAATTTCCCAGTATAGTAACATTCTGTGTCGCAAGTATTTAGGTATATTTCAATTCAAACAACTTCCTAACGGGTTGTGATGTCTATAAGAGCGTTTTTGATCTAAAGAGGAACATGTTTAATTCAAATGCTGATGATACGCAGATTATTCTATGCTGAAAATGTAATCTTTTATGGTTTTCTTTGTTCATTTTGGTTATACTCTTTATAGGGAATGAGGATAAACGCCTATTAATTATTAAAATAAACCGGCTTTCATATGTACATGTATGTGTACAACTGCAAAGGTGCACTACTCGATTTATGCCTTTTGCCTGGGGTTAAAAATTCATTGACTTAAAACTATGGCCCATAAGAAAAAGCTTCCTTCAACTCAATAAATAAATATCAACTTAATTTTATTTAACAAATAAATGATTCTCTTTTCTTTTTAAACTTTTCTTTTTGGAAAAGCGGACTGTGATAAGATAAGCAATCTTAAAACGTACATACTACTACGCATTTTAATTTCAATTGCTCGTTAAAGTAAGAGGGTTATACTTGTCCATATAACCCTGGCATTTTATTTACATTTAATTACGATATTTTAATGTTGTTGTCATTGTAAATTGAATTTATTTTTGTCATTTTATAAATAAAAGACCACTTAATAAATGACTTTATTATGCTGTCTGTTTCCACAGCCTAAAGCTTACCTAGTTAAGGACCAAAAAACGAATAAAAAAGAGAAACAACAGAAAAATAAAGAAAAGAAATGAAAACAAGAGAAAAAGTCTTGTTTTTTCATGAATTTTTCCATTTGCAACAATATTTGTTTGCTGTTAATTCATTCAATTTCAATACAAATTAAACAAACAACAATGACACCAGGACAGCAAAGACAACAAAAGTAGGCTTCATCATCAACATCAACAACAGCAGCAAACGGCATCGCAAACACCAGCGACATCAGCCAAGAACTCATTTTAGTACCTTAAAGTAAATCAAACTCGAAACAACCCATGGACAGCCTATAAGTATGCACATAAAAATAAAGAAATAACATCCATAGTCCTTGTGTCCTTGTTGTTGTTATGGTTGTTGTTGTTAGTAGTGACCAACCAGTACTGTAGGCAAAATAAAAATCATCTCCTCTTCTGGCATGCCAACCAGCACATACTCAAAGCTTTTGTATATCAAAAAAGTAGAATATCTTATAGGGCAAGTACGATAGAAGTGGGCAACAAAAGTTTTCAAACATTGCAAGTAAAATTCATTCAAAATTATCTTTCATTTTAATTGAAGTGCCTGAAAAGAAATTACAATTACCATGACACTCAAAGTGGAGGATAAAAAATCCAGTTAAGAAAAGGCGAAAGAAAAACTTTTTTGTTTTTAAGTGCCTGTTGGTGTATAAGTGGTTGGGGGGGTGTTATAATGGTCGATACAGCGATAAATTATTAATCTTCATGGACAACTCCACAAATTATGAATTAGGATAAATAAAGGGAACATTTCCGTTTTTTCTTTCAATGCGCCAGTTAATGATTGTCAAGGAAAAAAATTTTTCTTTATTGTTTATGTTTTACAAGGGTAAGGAATATTTGAAAACTAAAAAGTTTTGTAGTGTACAGAAGGAATCGATCAGTCAATTTTGAAAATATAAAGAAACTTTTTTCTCTTTAACAAAGACCGATAGAAGGAATTTTATGGCATTTTTTATTTACTCTCAGAGCTTTTTGCCAGAAGACTGCTGGTAGGAAGTCACAGAAGAAATATTTTGTCATGTTTCATTATGCCCGTTGTTCTATGACCTGGTGTATAAGCCTTGGTGTAGCGTGTCCAACATTACTACCCACTGGACTACGTCGACTTCACTGTGCAATAATTGCTGTTTTCTATTTTCGAAATTGGAAGAATTAGACTGAGCAGACATGAGGTTTTAAAACTACTGTAGCATATGACTAAGTCATTCCATGAACCTATTAACAGATAAATTTATTGAGCAATTAATCACACATTTTGGAATTGTTCATACATACATGCATATGTATATACATAATCGGCAATTGAAACCCTTCTGTAAGGATTACTACCTAGCTCCTAGCATCACTTATGTTGTGTGTTTCACTTATGTTGTGGTATTCGACTCCGAACGACAGATTTTTGAGAAACTTTTCATGGCAACTTTATTTACTCTCAGAGTTTTGGCAGAAATCTGCTGAGACACAGTGAGCCATGAGAGAGCCTTATTTGCTCACCACGGTGTGATATAAAATGATTCTGATTTTCTGCCTTATTTCCGCTATTTCAGACCTGAGCACTGACCTCATTTGTAAGATATCCTGTCACTTCAAATTCATTACGCAGTAATTTGATTCTGACGATCATAATCACCACATAATGCATGTACAGGACCATGATTGAATCACTACTCTTGTTGTAACTTTAATATTTGTTTTTCGATTATTAATCGATTCAAATTAATCGATTCAATTTCTTGACTAAACACAGGACACTTTATTAGCACACAGCCTTACCAAACTGGAGGTTTTGAAATCTTTAAATAAATATTCCGATACATATAAATACTTCCGACAAAGAAGAATAAAAAAATATCCGAAAAACCTATATTTTATAAATTTTTTTGCTCTCCATATGCCAACAAATTTCTCATGAAATTTTTCTAAATTTCACTTTGCCAAACAGTTACTCCTCTTTTCCAAAGCAATGTTACGAATTTTGAATTTGACCTCTTCACTAATTTTATAAAATATTGTCAAAACCAGCAAAAAACATATACCAACAGTTATAGAAAAAAAAAGGCTTCTTCTTTACAGGAGTTAGAGGAAAAAAACTATTCTATTAACCTAAAAGTATGCAGCATAATAAACCAGCAAATCGGAGGTTAACCACTTTATGTTTTATACTTTTGTTTTTGCAATAAAAACTAAATACCTATACACACACTAACCAAAAATATCATACATGTGAGTCAATAACATAATTTAAATGTGTGGGTGTGTAGGAGTATAAAAAATATGGGGGAAAAATGTGGGAGTATCTGCGAAAGAATGCATAACTGCTGTTAAAGTTTTATTGTTTTTATTGTTGTTTTCCGATAATACAAAAATACTTATTTTAGTATTATATATGCATGTGTACTAGTGTGTGTGTGTGTGGTTTTTCTGGCACATAAAATTTTTTGTTTGTTTTTCAACTCCAACAACATAAGCAAAATACGAGTATAACTAATGCAAGCATAACTAAATGAAATATTAAAACACATACTGAAACATTTATATACACTTACACATACATACAAAAGTGTAAAACCATATTTTGTTTAAATACTCACCAATACTTAGGCAATAATACTCACTCTTTTTTGTGTGTTTAAAGTGTTTTTAGTTTTGTTTTTGTTTTTTGCCAGAGTGTTTAGAGTGAAGCAGAGATTTTTATTGCATGTGGTTTTCAATGTCTGCGCTAGAGGCATAAGAGAGGGCAAGAGCAACCCGGTAGTTGTTATATTCTCTAGTTCATTGCATTCATTTTGGTTTTTTTCTCTCTGTTGTGATACAAAATTAGTCGGTGTGTAATGATTTTATTATCATTTTAATTGTGTGGGCTAAAATGGGGGAATTATTTCACACAAAAACAAAAAAGAAAATGTTTTCAGGCAAGTAAATTACAATTTAATTGCATGTGATTTCGATTAAGTGTACTTTAGGTAGCCGATTTATTGGTTTAAGGCTGATTGTGTATTTTTGTTTCTTTTTTTTACAGAGGTAATTCAGTTAATTTTACTGTAAATAATCAACATTTTGTAGAGATCTATTGTGAACAAAGAGGGAGAAAAACTAATTTTCTTATTGTAGAGATCTATTGTGAACAAAGAGGGAGAAAAACTAATTTTCTGATTGTAAATAAATTTTTTGGTTAAATTCGCAATTTAAACCAAACTGAGCCATGGTGAAGCATATTTTGTTTAGTATTGTAAATATTTTGAAATTCATTTGCTTCTGTAGGCAAATTTCTTAATAAGAAACTATTATTGGCCTCTGTAGGCAAATGTTCTTATTGCCACTTTTTCGTCTTTAATTGGTCATTACAAACCTTTAGTCAGGGTTACAACCTAGACCCCACATCATTTATGTTATGTGTATTCATTTTAACCATTATTGGTGGGAACTTCAAAAGACCGCTGGGAGGAAATCGCTAAAGAAACATTTTTTCCATTCCATCTTATTCTAAATGTCTGAGCACTATCTACTAGACTACGGCGACTTCACTTTCTTTGGTTTTAAAATTAGAATAAAATCCTGAATTTTTGTACAAATATAGGTTGGGTGATTTAAGTTTCAATTTAAAAATGCAATAAAACAAAAACGGTTTGAAATTTTACCTAATTAATTCTTTTGTTGTGAAGTACAATTGTTCCGGTTAGTAGGGGAATATTATCTCATTCATATGGCTGCCGCAGCTGGCCCTACAGTACCTCATTCGATCGGATTAATTTTCGTGCACTTTTTAGAGTAATCTCGGTAATGTCATCACGAAGGTTGCCTTCAAATGCTCAATTGTCTCTGGTTAGTCGGCATAACACTTTTCTTTAACGGCACCCCTCAGAATATAGTCCATTACACTTTTGACGCAAAAACCGATTGTGGCATGATATGTGTAGTAAGTTATAATATCCTGTTCAAACCAAATATCGTTCCCATCAATGCCATGAAGGGTGGATACAAAAAATCGATTACCATGGTGTAGTAGGTGTCTCCATTGACCGTAATGGCTGCGAGGTCCTCATTTTCAAAGAAACATGGGCCAATGATGTCTCCGCTCCTCAAGCCGTACCGAACAGTCACTCGTAATGTGTGCATTGGCTTCTGCAAGACCACCTGTGGGTTTTCTAAGCCCCAAATACGGCAATTTTGCTTATTAACGTACCTACCAATATAAATATGAGCATCATCCGAAAAGATGATATTTTTTTGTTGGCGAAATCAACATCATCGTGCAGTTTCTCGTCCATCGATTTATTACATTCAGTTTAGATAATATACTGAATTTTGTGACACAATAGAATGACATAAGTATTTCCAGATTCGAAATAACCGATGGGGCGTGGCCCATTCTATATACTACGAGCATAATGCGAGAATCATCTCTTCATTTTATTTAAATTCCTCCAAAATTTAATTTTGATTTCGAAAAACATTCTTAAATTAATAAAACTCCTATGACGCCATAAATTTTAAACTCAAAACCTACAATTTGCCACATTGTTTATTGAGCATGTAATTGTTTTATTAACAACAACAATAATAATAATTTTACTGATTTATAGCCAAACAAAATGCATTTGCAAAATTTGCACAAATAAATTCTCTAAACAGTTATTATTAATAATAATTATGCGTTATTTGTTTCAAATACATGCACATTGTTTACTTCAAAAATTTAAAAAAAATTTTAAATAATTCTACAAACAAATTTCCTGTCTTAACGGAAGTTTAATTTCATTTCCTGCCTATTCACACAAAATAAAACACGCCAATATTTTGAATAATAAAAATAGAATATGCAAGCAACAGCATGCAAACAGGCTGTTAGACTCCATCAGGATATGAACAGTTTAATATTAACGCCTACACGCCTAAACCAGGTCAAATGTTTTGTCAGTCAAGTTAACAATTTTCTATTTCTCTCTCCCTCTCTTTCCCTTTTTATTAACATAGAAACCTGTTTGTTGACACAAAAAAAAAAAGAAATTTTTTTAATTCAATATGTGACAGCAAAAAAAACTTTTTTTTTCAAATTGTTTACACGAGCGTGAGTTTCAAAAGCAACAGATGTCTTGTCTAGAAAAAAGAAGGAAATAAAAATGGGAAAATGGTAGCACTTCCAGTGTGGAACGTCAATTATTTACACTGTGATTTGTGTTATTTTTTTTCAATTATTTCTGGTGACCTCTCGTCTCATGTTCAATCAGCATGAACCAGAAAATCAAATTGTGGGAGAGAAAAAAAACGATTCTATTTTAAATGGAATTTTGAAAGACTTTAAAGTGATTTTAATTTTTTCTAAAGCAATAGCCTAGATTCGCTGTAGTTTAGTAGGCAGAGTGTTGGCTTATTAGACGTGAAGCCATGGTTCAAACTCCAGGTCAGACATATCGAACAAAAGCAAATATGAAAAAAATATTTCCTTGGCGACTTCCTCTCACCAGATTTCTGGCAAAAACTCTGAGAGTAAATTAAAAATTGCCATGAAAAGTTTCTCCAAAATCTGTCTTTCGGAATCGACTTTAAACTTTAGGCCCTGCCACTCATGTATAAAACATATCACACACAACATAAGTGACGTGAGAAGCTAGGTCGTAATTCTGTCTGCAGGGATGTAACGACCTATTGTGTATGCATGTAATGGCTTAGAGACGCTGTAGTCTAGCAGGTAGTGTGTTGGCTTATTCGATGTAAGGCCATGGTTCAAACTCCGCGTCAGACATCGCCAACAAAATGAAATTAGAATATTTCTACGGCGACTTCCCCTTAGCATATTTCTGGCAAAAGACTCTGAGTGAAAATAAAATGTCCATGAAAAGGTTTTCAAAAATCTGTCGTTCGGAGTCGACTTTAAACTGGAGCTGAAAAGCTAAGTTGGAATCCAGTATAAAAGGCTGTAGTGGCCAATTAAGTATGTTAACTAATATCTCCGATCTTTCAATTAAAAAATTCTGGAGTCCTTTATTCATTAAATTATGAGACTTTCTGAAACAATTCAATTCAGTTTCTCGTCAACCATAAGCCAGCTTAAAATTGCGTTGTTGGATTAATGAATGTGTGGCAAAACATGTAAATGATTTTACTCCCGTCCCCCAGATGCAAAGCGCAAATAAATGGCATAAGAGAAAAAACAACAACAATTGTAAGGAAATGCCAACACGAAGAGAGCATTAATAAATCCCAGTTGTGCGTAAAGTAATCAAAAGCCCAAGTGGGGTACTTGTATGTTTTCATGTACGCTTTGGTTTTTTATACAAAAAAGAAAAGAAAAAAATCATTAAATAATTTGCATAAGAACCTAAAAATCTTTTAAGCGATTTAATTTGGTTGATATTTTTTTTTAAAGAGTTACTGGGTCTTTGTATTTATTTTCCTTTCACTTCCTCTTTTGTTTGTTTTTGAGTTTTCAAAAAACAGAAAACAGTTATTTTCTTTTCTCTGGAGACCTTTTTTTCGCCGACATCATTAGGAAATTTTGAAATCTGAATAAAAAAATGTTGAATAACATAGAACAACAACAATAAAGACTATAAAGAAGGAATATCACGTACAGATACAAGTGACACATGATTAAATTACCCATACATATGCAGAAATATACAGACATGTGTATTAGGTATGTACATACATATGTACGTATCCATATGCATAGAGTCACACATGAATTCCAGGTTCATTACATTTCATACAAGGAAAACAGATAAAGGAAAATGATGTTAATAGCTGAATAAAATGTCAATTTTACAAATACTAACATAAACATGTGGGTTATTCCACTAGAAGATTTTAATATGGAAAATTAAACCATCAATCAATGTCATAATTAAACTTCTAGCATGGTTAAGAACTTCCAATCTGGTGATGTTTATTGTAAAATTTTTTCAGTCTCAAATTTATGGGCAATTTGTGATCAAAACGTCCGCCAACACCAGATTTCGAACAAGAATGACCTTATAGGAGCTCTGAAAAAGGAATAGGCAAAAATAACTCTCCAAACCACTAGAAAGTGGAATCAATGCAAAAAAGGCTGAAAGCTGTAATTAAACAAATAGGAGGTCATACTAAATTTTGAAATTAAAACTATTAGTTAATTAATCATTTAATTGTTTGTTTATAGTAAGTGGTTGAAATAAGCTGTGACGAATTGGGTTCCTATATTTTTGATTTTTAGTTTGTAAGTTTACATTTGAGGCTGAATAAAACTCTTTTTCTTAATTTTTAAACATATTCTATAAACTCTTATTAAAATTTTTTTAATATCTTGTTTCGTTACGAAATTATACGAGCTTAATTTTTTTTAAAGCTGCTGGTTGAAATAAGCTGGGAGCCACTGTATGTACACATATACTTTAACAGCAGTAGCAGCCATTGTCTAGTTCCAGTTTATCATCCTAATGAAAGAATGATTCACTCTCTCGCTCTCTAATTCCATTAGTAGCAGCAAATAGACACACTCATATACAGCCACACATGCTAAAATTAGGCAGTATAAAAGAATGGCAAAAAAATGTGGCCAAAAACACAAATACACAGAAATATTTCGCTCTGTTGTGCCTTTTTGGCCGCAATGATAGACAGAAAACGAAAAGTAATATCAATTTACAGACATACACACAGAAAAAATAAACAAAAGAAAGCGAGTAAAATGTTTGGAAAATAAAAAAACGATACGAACACAAATTCCATAAAGAATTTATGATAAGGCTCATATGGCGCCCAACAAGCCGCGACAAAAGTAACGTTAAATTTTGTATGAAGCGGCAACAAATGTTGCGATACGAGTATGAAAACCAAAATCAAAAAAAGAAGAAGACAAAAATGAAGTGACATATACTGCGAGATAGTCATTTACAGCAAAATAACAGCAGCAACAAAACAAAAAGAAAAGACACGATTTCACTTGTATTTGCTGTTGCTTCTACAACAACATAAAGCCACTGAATTTGTCTTGTGCAGTATAGTGGATACACGTTCTGGATATGTGTGTCTATGTGTGTGAGTATCCGGTTACATCTTTAATATCCTTCTTGCCCCCTACAGTATAACAGAACTGATGTTCTTTTTTTTTGCAACACAGACAACCATAAGTATAATTACAGCGGTTAATTTATTTGTAATTCTTGACAAGACAAATTGATGGATATTGACATGTGCTGGAAGCATACTCCATCAAATATTTCCAAATTTTAATGAACACAGTAAAGGTGGTATTCAAGAAAGCAATATTCTTGTGTAGGACATCACATGGTCTTGTTGAACCGCCTTTGATTTTTCTAGTTTTTGTTTTTGTTTTGTACATTTGCTATGGTTTGATAAACATACATACGATGGCAGGAATGTTGTTGATGATGATTACAAAATTGAAAATATATCACGTCCCTATTGGTTTTTTTGGCCGTCATATGGCTTGTTTCACACACACACACACACAGTCGCAAGAAATTGAGAGCAAAAACTAACAGAATTCGATAAAAAAAAACCGAAAATATAAAACAGTATCACTAAGAGGTACAGCCGGCTGTGAATAAAACCGTTCCAAATGGTTGGATATTTAAAATTTGAAGGTGGTTTGAAGTAGCTTTTAAATTTCAGAACTAATAACTTCTGTATTTGTTCCACTCATACATACATTCACACAGTTAATAGATGGAAGAATTAAAATTTAATTTCTTAGAAAAAAAAAATTTTTTTTTAAAGAAAAACAAACTGTTCTGATAGTTTAGAACCATGTTACTTAGACATGCATTATCTAAATTTAGGTGTCGTAGCTGTTAAGCCGTACAAGTTCTTTGCAGTGCTTTGGTATAGTGGCTATATCTATACCTGTGATATGTGAAGATATTTGGTTTCAGGAATTATAAGAAACCTTGGAGGCTTAGCATCAGAGAGATGATGTATATTGGTAGACCGAAATTCAAATGGCCGTCTGCCTTTTTGCTCTCCTCTATTTAGTGATGATTACTCAGTTCAGATCTCCGAGATGCATTGCCCTGGCAGTCAAAATTTAACTTGACCAGTTCTCCGGAACTCAAACGATTTATAGAACATAACATTTTTTCAAATCTTCTTTTCCTGGTGGCTTCAGACCAACAGATTTAAAAATGAATTTAGAAATGCTCATGGCATAGTGGAGCATGGTTTTAGTTGCCTCATGTTCCATTGAATTGAACGTTTTAAAATATAGTCTTTATCCCCAAGAGAATTAAAGCATCTCACACTTATTATTTACATTTAAAGCGGTATAGACAATCATACTAGATCATCGGACTAAAAAACGAAGCAACTAGTCTACACGAAAACTAAAACCACTAAAACTGCTCTGCGTTCATTAGATAGTCGAATTGAAAATTCTCTCTGCTCTGGCTGTGCCATATGTTTTAGAATCAAACTGAACAACAATCTAAACTGGAACATGACCACAAAATCCAAAACCACTATAGCGATGAAAGGTCTTCATTGTTGCAAAAAAAAGGACACAAACTTAATTATCAACCCTAAAAATGTATACTAGCTGCACGTCTTTGTAATGAGAATAACTTTATACTAAAGGGCCTACAGATTTGACGATTGTTTATGAAGAAAAGGACGCGATATGAAACTATTGTGTTGATAGTGATGATCATGATAATAATTTCTCTTAGAACTACATCGTCGAAGGCTTGGTTTACTGTTCATATTGAAAATGTAACTATGAACGCGGTAATTAGACTGAGCACCATAACAGCGTGGAAGTATAAAAGGTACGGTCATTCCGAAAACTGATCAGGATATTGCGTATTGACTTTACGACATCTGAATCAGCAATCGATATGGGCGGGTTTCACAACACCTGACAGATCCTGTGCTAATGATTTACATCCTCCAAGTATTCTTGGTTGTTTAATGTTTTCAAAACAACTAAATCTTAGACTGTAACTTGCACATGACAATGATTGTACTACTAATTCAGCCTGAAATAATGGCTATAAATTCCGCTGTTAGAATCCGGCATCAGTGTATATCGAGTAAAGGTATTTGCATATTTACTGAAAGTAAGGTGATCGTCGAAGTCGCCGTAGTCTAGTAGGGAGTGTGTTACCTTATTATAGATGAGGCCTCGGTTAAAACCCCAGGTCAGACATGTGCAACAAAATCAAATTTTAAAAAAATATTTGTTCGGTGACCTCTTCTCAGCAGATCTTTGTAATAAACTCTGAGAGTAAAATAAAAATCGCAATTGACTGTAGATCCCGTCACTCATGCATAAAATTAACACACACAACATAAGTGGTGTGTGCAGCTAGGTCGTAATCTCCTGGCTGAGGGGTTGATAATCACAAATTATGTATGTATGTGTGTATGAAAAATAATCATTGGACCCCTAAAGAGTATGTACACTATGTCTAAGGTTGTCCGAAGCATTCGACGATTATTCTCATATGAATACTATCTGGTTTACAGAGAAGATAACAACGAAATTGACTTCCATATGTTTATACAACAAAAGATTTAAATGAATTCATAGGCAAGACTGGCATTCCTGTGCGGCGGGACAAATAAGTCATCTCACACAATCCTGATTCATTTGAAAAGGAAAGATGAAAGAGAGACCAGACAAATCAGTCCCGATATTGTTATATATGGAACCTAATCAGAATCCCGAAGTTCTTAAGAACCCTAGCGGGTCACAAACCCCTGGATGCACATGCTTGAGAGGTAGGAATACGTCTTAATGACTTCTGCATAAAAAGAAACAGAATTGGACATCACACAACCTATATGCTGTAATTTTCTACCAATTGAATTCGTGTTCAGCGCCATAGCTGATTTGGATAAAATGCTCACCTTTAGCAAACTATCAAAAAGGCTGAGTTATGCTAGTCAGAGTTGGATGATGGTGTTGCAATAGAAACCAAATATTTTTAAAGATTTTTTTATCACACTTTAAGAAAACCCTGTTTTTAGAAACGCACTCTTTTTTGCTCCTCAGTGTACTTCAATAAGAAAAAAATTTGGTTTTTTTTAAATACTTTTCATAACAGCTTGTCGCTTTATATCTTTCAAGAATAAAATAAACTCCCCAATGTATTGGTGTAACGAAATGTATAAGTAATAGTGACAGTGTTTGTGTGCGTTTGATTTAATTTGCAATTGTTTATGTAGCTGCTGGTGCTACTTCTGCTTTCACTGCTGCCACTACTAACTAACTGTTGTTTATTTATCCTTTAATTTTTCTTAAGGGATTTAGTTTCGCTTGTTAGAGTCGGTCATATGGAGACAAACACAAAACAATAACAACACTAAACAACAACAATAATATGAAATAGTTCGTATGTTAACTGTCTGTTTAGAGACTCTATCTCTCGTCTTTCTATGTCTCTTACTTAGGTTAACACAAGCTAACGTGTGTGTGAATAATTTATTCATTGTGAATACGAGTGTGATTGTTTTTGCGCTATACATCGGAGAGATGTTATTCAATCATACTTTATAACTCTTTGGGTTGCTCTCTTTTTCTCTTTTTTTTTAGTTTGGTTTTGTTTGTATTGGTTAACTGTGTGTCTTATTGTTTTGTTAACTTTACACATGATTTTCCAAACTACCATACACTCACACTCATATAATAAATACACTCGAGGATTTATGAACATAAACTGAACCCGAAGGGATTCGTGAAAAATATTTAACAATTGTTAAGCCTGCCTAAAGGCAATTTGGGGAGGATTTTGAAGGATATTAGAAGAGAGTGTTTTTTAAGTTCACTTGCAAATGTAAACAAAATCAATCATGTTTCTTGGCGTCATTTTAATTGTTTGTAAGCAGCACTAATATAAGGAGGCCCTTTCAAAGGCTATTATGGTCTTCAATTTCTCTTCTGTTATTCTGACTCATAAATTGAATTACACACACAGCTACAATCTTTGTTCTCAAACAGCACACACACACATAAATTCTAATCAAAATTTTTAGTGATTGGTATGGCTTTAAGCAGCTGTAAGAGCATTGGAGTGAGTACAGTGGAAGTGTGTATGTCCATAAATTATGTGTTTAAGTATGAGTAAGTGTGTTAGCAATGTGTTAACTTGACCAATACAAGTGTAATAAATGGAATTATGCTCAAAGTTAATACATCTTATTCTTCTTTTTATTATTTTTCTGTTTATTTTTCAATTTGAAAAGTTTTTGTCCATCATTTTATTTACGACTGTGATACACTTTTTTTGTTCCTTTTTTCTTTTCTATATTTTATTTATGCGAGTATCATTACTTTGTTTATGGGAAATTGTTGTTAAAAATGTTTGTAATAAAATACGTGTGATTAGAAAGTACTGAAAAAGAAAAAATAATAAGATTTTGTTAAGGACTTTGTACAGCTCGTTACTTTAACGACAAGAAAAAAGTTATTTATGACCTAAAGAATAGACAGAAATCTGTTTCCAATGAATTGCATAAAATTAAGAATGTGTATTTTATAATCAAAATCGTTCAGTCCAACTGTCATGTCAAGTTTTATTGACAAGAGCAAAACATACAAACTTTTTGAGCTCCAATAACAATAATCCGGAAGAAAAGCTTGTAATGAGCAATTATGTATGTCGGTGTCAAATAGTGTTCGGCTCCTATTATGGAATATTAATATAAGTGGTGTGAGAAGCTAGGTTGTAAACCTAACTAAGGAAGGAACAATTAAGTAAATAAGATGAAGTGAAGTAAATATACTTTAACCGACTTGAAAACCCAGGACGAGCTGCAGCAATATTAAGAGAAGAATAATGGATTTCAATGTGCTAATGAGAGTCAGTTTAAAGGGAATAAAAAGACTCGTGCTTGTGCCTAATATATCCTCACGGATGGAGAGAAAATACTACGAGACGACACCGTTAGTGACTGGTCACAGCTGCTCCAGAAAATACCTCCACATATTTGAATACAAACAGCTTCGTCGCCTCGCTAAGTAAGACCTGCCGTCAATTGCGATGAAGGAGAACGATAGACGGTTATTGTGGACCTGTTTAGTCAGTGGGTTTTAGCATTGATAAATCACGCTTTTAAGGTGAATATAAGAATATTTTAAAGATTCCGATCTAGGGTTACGAACAAACGTTTGGAAACCTAGTGAATGCGGCAGTAATAATAAAGGAGGGAAACGTTGAAGTCACCGTGGTAGGTAGTAGGTAGTGTGTTGGCTTATTAGATGTGAGACCTCGGTTCAAACCCCAGGTCAGACATCTCCAACTAAACGAAATATGAAAAAATTTTCTTCGGCGACTTCCTCTCAGCAGATTTCTGGCAAAAACGCTGAGATTGAATAAAATTGCCATGAAAAGTTTCTCAAAAATCTGTCGTTCGGAGTCGACTTTAAACTGTAGGTCTCGCCACTTATGTATTAAATTAACACACACAACATAAGTAGTGTGAGAAACTAGGTTATAAAGAACACCCGACTTCATAATCCATTTGTTTCAAATAAGCATAAACAGAACTCCAGAAAACAGCCTTCATATTCTATTACGGCAATGCTTGATCACACATTGAAATAAAAAACTATTTAGAAAATAACATACGACCGGTTTTATAACCTTGAGCGCATTCAGTACGATTAACATTTGTTGTAGTCGACTGAAAACTCTCGCATTAATGTCCTTTATAAAAAGGAACAGTTCTTGTGATGTAATAATTTGTATTTTCTAGAAAATTTAATGAAAAACTTGCATTCAATATGACCACCAATAATGGCTTCATAACTTTCCATTCCAAAGTATCCAATTTGTAGACGTTTTTGGTTCAGCCGCATGTATTTTCCTTGAAGTTCCACTTGATGTGTTACAGAATTTTATTGAACAACAATCAACTGCCACTACAAAAATAAAGTACAACAACAACAACAATACAAAATGTGAATTGATCAGGCATTAAAAACAAAACAAACTTAAGTAGAAACAACAACTAAAATCCTTGAAAAGTTTAAACGATTCGTATAATTGCAACATTTTACAGAAAAAATCAAAAAGACTCTTCTCTCAAAAGTTCAAAAGTTAAAAAAAAGACAAACGAAAAACAACAACATTTGTTAACCATTGAGAAATTCAAAATAAAAGAATAAAACTAGACCAAATGAGAAGGAGAGAAGCAAAGCGAGAGAGGGTGGTAAGTAAAACGTAACGTTTGTTAGTAACAACATTTCGTTAAAATAAACTTATTTAAGTTTAAAAAACAACTACAACTACAACAACAAACTATTAACAGAGCTCTTGCCAAACGTAATTTTTCTGTATTTGTAACTGTAACTGTGTATGTGTGTGTATTTGTTTAAAGAGCATTACTTTCTCTCTCTCTTTCTACAATTGTCCATCTCTTAAAGTGCAAGTGTGTTGGTGAAAATAAAAGTCCAAATACTTAAATAGAAGGACTTTGATAGTGTGCCAATAACACAAATAGAAAATAAAAAAAAAAATAAATAAAAATTAGTACAATGCCAATAACAACAAAACAAAGAAAACTAGAGGAATTTGTTGTAGAACGACAATTAAAAGTCAACCACAATAATTGCTGGCTACAAGTACAGATGGAGAGAGACAGCGAGGAAGAGAGAGAGATAGAGAGAGAAAGAAAAAAACTTAACAAAATACTAATGAAACGATTACAATTGCGATACACTTCAGTTGCCATGTATTGCTTATTGGCAATACCACTCACTTGCTAACAATGGCAACAGCAGCAGGCAATTGCAGCTGCAGGAACGAACGACAACAGCAACAATAGTGGTCAAGGCATAAACACTGATGGTTAGTGTGTATCAAACCAATTGGGAGAAGCAATTGTATAGTTGTGCAGTTGCTGGCGTACCCATCACTTGCACACACAAGAACAGTGTTATGAAAAATTTTCATTTTGTTGACTATGCTGAGGCTCCTTATTTGTCAAGAGCTAGTGTCGAAGGACAGTTGATGGTCGCAATATTGAGAACACAATAGGAAGGTTTGTAATGGATTAAAAGACTTATTGGTGTGTGTGTTAATTTTATACATGAGTGACGGGACCTACAGTTTAAAATTGATTGGCAACGACAGATTTTTGTGAAACTTTTCATAGCAATTTTATTTTATACGCAGAGATTTGGGCAAAAATCTGCTGAGAGGAAGCTGCCTATGAAATATTTTTTCGAATTTCGTTTTGTTGGAGATATCTGACATGGGATTTGAACCCTGACCTTATGTCTAATAAGCCAACACACTCCCTACCGGACTTAGGCGACTATTTATTTTCCTTCGTAGTATTATTTCCTAAGTTTCTTCAAAAATTTCTTGTTTCAATTTCATTAATCAAGCTTTTGCAGCCAATTATGCTCATTTTCTACGATCGCATGGATCACATGTTGCTATCTAGAGACAGAGCTTTTTGTGAAAATGTGTAGAGTGTTTCCATTGGATTTAGCGCTAAGAAATCCTAGGCATTTACATCAAGAAGCTTCCCTGCATCCTCTTTCTGTGATGTTCGTACATATCAACGTACAGGAGGTGGCTCCAGGAGAGCACAGACATAAAGGATACAAAAGTTTTTCAAGTTGAATTCAACATATGAGTTTTACTTACTATTTTCTTCTCTGCTTCAAATACTGTAGAGAAATACAAACAGAAATCCACCTGCGAAATCGCAACTGTTTTTCGTATTCGTGTTTTTTGATTTGTCGCTTTATGATGTTGAATCCAACATATCGGACAGAACTAATTTGTTTCTGCTCAACCAATATACATATGCTTGAAGTTGAAGGCGAATACCAACTGCTCAGAAAGGCTTGATAAGTTTGAACAGACTAAGTAATAAAATTAAAGGTTCTGAGGTTCGATTTTCTTGAGGACTGTCTATCTACTGTATTGTATTCCAGACAAAGGCTATGGGCATACTGAAAGCAGCTCTCTGTTTCATGAGAGATTGGATTTTTCTTCAAAATCCATTGATTTACAGGCTGCCATCACATTCTTTATAAAGAACACTTTGACGTTCATTTTCATTCGTATTCGATGA
The DNA here is from genome assembly GCA_927399465.1 of Sarcophaga caerulescens. NCBI lineage: Eukaryota > Metazoa > Arthropoda > Insecta > Diptera > Sarcophagidae > Sarcophaga > Sarcophaga caerulescens. The sequence continues at coordinate 25,695,486 of OV656866.1, forward strand.
TTTGACTACGTTTGATATGGAGATTACAATCTCTGATATTTTACATGGCAAAGGTTTTTTAAATGCCTCAATTAAATTACTTTTGTTGTACGCAGTCCTACATAAGATCTTCGCTGCAGTGCGAGTTGGCGATAATTTCCGTATCCGATCCAACAGTGAGCTGTATGAGCTCATCAACGATGTGGACGTTGTGCAGCGTATCAACATGCAGAGGCTGCTCTGGCTATGCCATGTCGTTCGAATGGAGGAGGATGCTCCGACGAGACGGGTATTTGATGCGGAGATTTGCGGAAGTCGTCGAAGAGGAAGCCCTCTCATCGATTGGTGTGACCAACTGGCATAGGCGCGCAAGCAGCAGAGGCGTCTGGAACAATGTGTTAAGCATCCGTTATTCGTGTTGTTAATGGCCAATTAAGTAAGTAAGTATGTGTTGTACGCAGAAGCTCAGTTCCATTGCCATCAAAAGGATGAGTACAACATTAGTAATTTATTTTGGATCTTAAACCTAAGAAAGTGTATTGCAAATGATAGAAGAGCCTTCTCAAATATCTGCAAAGTACTGGCTTGCATCTCACCAGACGTTGTTAAAGAATAAAAAAAAAAATTAATTGATCTCCCTAAGGTTAGTACAAGATCAATCAACACAATATAATCATCTATTCTACATTAGTTTACCCCTATGGAGACCTTACCCTATCACATCCATTTTAATACTTCACACAAATAACCTCTCAACAACCTCTTATATACTGCAGCATAACCATTCTGTTAAAAATATTCCTCCATTTGGTTATTGCTGAGAGCACAGTACTTTTAGTACAGAGAATTCTTCTTCTTCTTGTTCTATTCACCCCATATGAGAGTTTCTCACTCATAGCGGTTTTTCTAACTTTATACTGTAACACTCGAACTACATTCGCTTTGTTGTTTAAGTGTAAGCAAGTGTTAGTCACTTGTTTACAAAATACTTTAGAAAATTACTGGAAATCATGTTGGAAGCAAATTACAACAAAAACAACAATCAATGAAATTGCAAGTTAAAAAAAAACTGCAAATAAAACAAAAAAACCCAACAACTATTTCAAGTACAATAGTATGGAAAATAATTTTATGCCCAAACAAACATGCAATTCCCAGCAATTCAATTTCAATCTCTATCTCATTCTCTCACAATCTCGCTCTCTTACACTTGCTCTTCTTTTAAACCCTATACACTTAGTGTTCACACACACATACACATACGCAATCTACTTTTACGAAGGAAAACTTTAATTTAATAGAGCGGGTGGCCACTTGAGAAAAACAAGTTTTGAAGAGTTGGTCAATTTAAAAAAAGAGCGAGAGAGATGGAGAGGAAAAGAAATTCATAACAGTATCAATATTGTTGTTTTTTTTACTATTTAGTAAAATGTTCTCGAATACATACATACATATATATATTGTATATTGTAAGGATATGAGTGTTTATGTATGAATGTGTGAGAGAGTACTTTGATTTTCAACTGTTTAAGGTAATGGTGAGTTTTTCTTTTTATTTGTTCTCATAAAAATATAAATTTTTTTTGCGTTTTTTATTTTTTAGTTGTTTTTATTGTAATTTTACAATAAATTTTTATTTGTTTTGCTTTTACAAATCATGCGGGCATGTTTGTTTTTTCTCCTCAACTTCGTTTTTTTCTTTTATTCTGCTTTTTTGTCGTCATTGCATCAAAAACTTTATTGGAGACACATTAAATTATTTGCTTGAACGATTTATTCGTGAGTAAGAGAGAGAGAAAGCGAGAAAGGAAGAGAGAGTGAAAATAAAAAAGTTCCATAAAAAATATAAAAACAAAACTTTTAATTGCTTCAATGATGCATGAATATTTGTCCTCTTTTCTTTTTCTTCTTTTTATGCAACATTTTATATCGTTGTAGTTGTTTTTTTTTTGTGTTTTTGTTTCAGTTTTATGTCTTAATCTCAACTTGTGTCGTAGGAAAGTCATTAACTACCATATCGTTTAATTTTATTAAGACATTTAAATACGTTTTTTTTTTTGCGAATGTCCTGTAATGTAAAGCAATTTAAACGTTCTCGTACATGTACTTGTTAAAAGCGAACAAATATGCAAAAATAAATAAAAAAAACAGAAATTAAATTAAAACACTTCGAGGTATGCAATAATCTTAAGAAAAGCATAAAATTTGTTAGTGATTAAGAACAAGAAATTGAAGAAGTAAGGTGAACAACGACTTTTTAATACGCTGTGGATGACATGTTATTTTGCTAGTGAGATTAAAAGAAAAAAAAAATGGAATCCTATTAACAACAATTAGTTTAAGCCTTTAAACCTTTATCTACAATAAGTCGTGTATTCACAGAGGAAATTCTCTATCGTACTTTAATGCTGCTTATATCCACCTATTCTGGAGATATCCGGCTGAAATCTACCTTAGATTTTCCTCAGCGACCCGATTGTACATCGTCCTCTTAGGAACACAGTTACTTACTTAATTGGCCATTCATGCATAATTTGTTCATTACAACACTTCAGTCAGGATTACGACTTGGCTTCTCACACCACTTATGTTGTGTATGTTAATTTTATGCATGAATAGCGAGACCTATAGTTTAAAGCCGATTCCGATTGACAGATATTTGAGAAACTTTTTCATGGTAATTTTATTTTACTCTCAGAGTATTTGTCAGAAATGTGCTGAGAGTAAGTCACCGAAGAAATACATATTTTTTCATAATTCGTTCAGTTAGAGAACGAAGACTACGATGACTAATTGGCCATTAACAACCAGATATCAGATTTCGGCGCCTTCCAGTCGCCTCTGCTTCTTGCGCGCCATTGCCAGTTATTCACACCATTCGATCACAAGGCTTCCTCGACTTGGTCCTTCCAGCGTAAAATAGGTCGTCCTCTTCGCCGACTTTCGCAAATCCTCGCATCAAATATCCGTCTCGACGGAGCATCCTCATCCATTCGAACGACATGGAGGAGCAAGCGCAGCCGCTGGATGTTAATACGCTGCTCAACGTTCACATCGTTAAGGAGCTCATAGAGTTCATTGTTGGAACACAGTTATTACTCCCAAATTGTGCTTATTGAGATCCAGTAGCGAAATAATTACAGCACGTTCGATAGATGATCCTAGCCTTTCTAGCCTTTCTAGCCCTTTCTAACCAAGTCTTGTTGCATATATGGGCTAGCAGACTGGAGGCTTATCTAATACGTTCGTAAGCCTTCTCACACTCAGGAATACCACTATAGTCTGGAAACCAACAGAGATTGACCAGATCTGATTAAAAGGCTCCTATGGAATCCTTATAATAACGAACCACATGCGAAGTACACCAAAGCGGTTTCATTGAGCTTAGAATTGCTAGGTTTTCAAACAGAAAGACTAGGAAAGTGGCAGGAGTTTTGAGGATCAAATTATCTAGAAATAGTGTAAGTGTGGTAATAGAACTTCTGACTGGGTTTTGTAGACTTAAAGAACAGTTGTATCCGATAAGGAAGCGCTACGTGTCATGTAAGCAGTTTATTTGCTAATGAAAACAAATCACCAGAATATGTACTTTGAACCTGCGTTTTCAGCGTTTCAGATGCAAATGCTTGGGTACTTATCAATTGTTAGATATTGCAGAGCATAGTGAGCTTAGGCAGGACAACTGGGTTTGTGGAGAACAATATAGGAAATGTAAATAGGTTCAGGTGAGTGCAATAAATAATTACTTCACAGTACATTTGTTTGTCTAAAAGACAATACAACAGCAGAAATATTATTCAGCATCTAATAATTGAGTTGAAGAAACCGAATATGATTTGGGAGAAAAGGCACTGCGTATGATTTGGAAATGAAAACGTTATCCTTTGTGTCTTCTGCAGGTCGTAATAAATCTCCATTCATCCGTTTTTAATTTAAAAGACAGCAAAAGTTAGAAGAGTAATTTTCAACTTTTATGCAACAATTTAAAATTCTTAATTTTAAAGACAAACTGTAAATAAATCCATGCTTTTGCTTCACCTACAATTTGATCCTCTTCCAACAGCAGCCAGCTGCTTATTACACACTTTTTTCATTTTTAATTTACTTCCTTTGTTTCGAAAATAAAGCTTCAATGGTGTAGTAAATGGAGCCAAAGACATCCAGTTGCGAATATTAAAAAAAAAACAAAGAAAAAAAAAATAAGAAAATTAAACAAACAAAAAAAGGAAGAAAATCTGTGTCATTTCTGTTATTCTCTTTGCATACATCAAATTGGCACAGTACGGACACAAAAATTGCCCAACAATGTTCAAAAAAAAAAAAAAAAATTCCAAAATAAAGGCAGATACAGCCAACGTCATATAAATGCAAAACATGCTGGCCAAATACATGTATGTATAAAAAATGTTAAAAAATATTGTATTTGTACGACAAAGACTTTTACGAATACGTTCACTGTTTCCAACTTTCCATCTGGCCCCCAAAAACATATGCAGAACGAGAAAATATGTCACACCATAGGGAATCAGCAACAGCTACAACTACAGCTACAGGCACAGATACAGCGTAAGAATATTATTTTCTTAAATGAAAGCATATGTACTTATGTATATGCGTAGTAAGTGTATGTGTATGCGATGTATATGCCATTTACACTGGGTTAATGACATTGTCACAGACATCTTTTTAAATTAAAAAACATATGGCACCATGTAATGATACGAGCATCCTTTCTGGCATTTCCGTTGGGTCCTGTTTTTCCTTTTTTTTCTGTTTTTTTACCATAAAGGCGAATATAAAACACCCTCGAAAACTTTCTTCATCATGTGAGACGACATTTCTTATAACAAAACAAAATGAAAATATTTAAATGCCTTCAGGTTGTTGTCTCCTACAGGTATGGTAGTAACTGAACTCTTGCCTTATCCGTTCGTTCACTTTCTGTTGTTTGTTTTCTGTTCATGCTTCGGGTATTCCAGTGCATCACATGTGAGCATATTATGCTCTGCCGTAATGTCTTAATAACTGCGTATGTATCCGTTTAACTTAAACTTTGTATGGGTAGGTGAGTTTGTGTGATATAGTATGCAACACTTGAGTGTTGCTAATGTGTAATAATATTAAATCTGAGTTTTCTGCTATGAAAACTTTTTAGCAGATTAAAATCTCTATTCTTAACTCATTTCTTTTCACTGCTATTGTTCGCAAACTATAATGCAATGAAATCAAGGTGACTTGAGTAAAGTGGATCGCGGTATGAAGTGATGTGTTAACTTTTACAACCAAAGCGAATTAATTTTGATAATGCATTGGAAATTATTTTTTTTTTTATTATTTAGGAACGAATCGCATTAATTACACAGTAGTAGAGATCTAGCGGTGAAGTTCTAGATGTGAAGGAATATACCCCCAATATTAGAAAAAATTACACTAGCTTTGAGGCGAAAATAAGCAGAATTCCAACTAAACACCTTGACTGTTTCCCATGTGAAGGGCTTACCATCGTACAATCGTACAATCTATTGCATTACATTCGCCTTTTATCTGTTTGTTGTTGATCTTGAAACGGTTTTTGATATGTTAAATCATAATGTAACTTGAAGCTATTGAGGTGTAAAAAAGTGCCTCCAGCTCACTACTAACACACTAGCTGTCAAAGAAAGCATAGAGCACTCACTAGCAGCAGTGAAATAAATTGGGAAATTAAGATTATAGATTCTGTTATATACTATCTCCCCTTCTAACTAACATAATACTAAGCAAGGGGATAAATATAACAGGGGCGTCGTAGAGATAAGGAGTGCCTGATATGTGCCTTTAGAGGCATGTCTCGTCGAACATGAATGTGAATCTTTGTAGGTTGGTGGAGGCCACTGAGAAAGCGAGTGTGACATTACTTACATATCTATTTGATTATTACAAGTCTTTAGTCAAGATTACAAACTAGCTTCTCACACACCCCTGTTTCTTGTGTTAATTTTATCCATGAGTAGCAGGACCTAAAGTTTGAAGTTGTCTGTGAACGACAGATTATTATGAAACTTTTTAATGGCAATTTCCGAGTTTTTGCCAGAAAACTGGTGAAAGGAAGCCGTCAAAGAAATATTTTTATTCCTTTTTGTACGCGATATTTGGGTTGGGTTTTGAATTATGTACTGTCTCACGTCTAAGAAGCCAAGACACCACTTTCTAAACTATAGCGGCCAAACCAACATCTTTACATATAAATTTGACAATCCAAGACTTTGTTGATAGTTTTGCTCTCTCGAAACTGTAGTCCGGAAAATATTCGACCGATTGCGTTTCATTGTAACGTTGTCTCTAATTTATAATGGGAAGTTCAGCTTTGTGGAACGTTAAGTATATGCAAGGTCTCCGAAGAATTCTGTAGATTTCCTGAACAAAAATCCCTCATACGACAAAGACTGTGGGCGAAATCTGGATGAGGATTCAAAAAAGCCAATGAATTGCCCACAGTCTCAGAGGAGCACAATTTGACATTAGAAGAAATGCTTCTAAATTAAATCTCTAAAGCAATCAAAGAAGAAAACGTCGTACATATATTGGAAAAATACGAATTGATGCGGGGCTAAGAACGAGAGTAGTCAGACTATCCAGAAATTTATTTTATTTACAAACATACGTTCTGTATGTCTGATAATCAAATATTTCAGATTTAAGAATGATGCATTAACAAACACTCATGACCTTACAAACTCCACGATTTACGTACACATATTTGTTTGCCTTGTTTGTTTGATTCTAATCAATTATGAAACTCTTCGCTATATTTAGTCAAAACACGTACAGCTATACTCTATCATATATGTCAACCCCAAAACAAATTTACAATACATATACTTATATAACCTACCATAGAGTACCCAATTCACGTCTCTCCATTAGTCATTGACAATTTCTAATTTTTAATTTTATTACCGGAAAAATGCGAATATTTTTCACAAACATTTTCACTTCCTCATAAATTTTTGTTAAACGCAATAAATTTGCTGTTTCAATAAAATAAAATAAAAATATAACCCAAGTTTAGGCGCCTTAAATTATGTTTCACATAATAAAATAATAATAAATCTAACTTACCTTTTTATTTTATATATCACTTGTCATCAGTAACAATGTTATTATCTCTCTGAAAGAGAAGAGAGGAAGAAGAAAGAGAAGAAAAGTTAAATAAAAACGTTCATGAATATTTAAATGGGTGTCCACAATAAAGTATTAACTTTCAAGTAAAAATTCATAATAAAACGAAATTATGTACAAACAATATTTGTTTGTGTAACAAAATATGAGATGAGTTGTGTTGAGTTGAGTTGTATGTAGTAAAATGATATTTTATGCACAAGTGTTGCGGATAATAAATTATTATTTATATGGCCAGGGAGAATACATTTTATCAGATATGATTGGGTTTTCAGTGTAGCAACTGACAACACGACCCTTAACAAATTGGCACAGACCGCACCGCAATTTTATATTTCTGTGAAACTGTTTATCTTCACTTCATTAATATTTCTTTCGGTTGTATTGCGTTTATTTATTATTCATAAAAAAAATGTTTTAAAAGACAAATAATTCCTTTTAAAATTAACAAACCATTACGTTCTTGGGTTGGGACAAACTAATCAAAATTTGATGAACAAACTAAAAGCTTTTCAAACTTTTCTTTCATTTAAAATAAATAGTATGGCACAAAAGTGCTGTTCAAAGTCATACGATAGGTGAGAGAAATGTTTATGGAATCGACAAAAAATTATTAAATTTCCCACCTTCGTGTAGAAGTTTCGCTTACAGAAAATTCGATAACAGCTACTTTTTTTTATTTTGGTTACGGAAAATTTTTCTATATTTGTTATCGAAACAAAATTTCGATAACAAAATACATATTCCCCGAAAAATTTCTCTCTAACAAATTCGATAATATAATAAATCATTTCTGCTTTGCTGTAGGAGGAATTTAACTAAAATGTTTACTCTATTTCATGTTTAGACATCATTCCGATAACAAAAAAATTTTTAAAAATTTCGATAACAAACAATTTTATAGTAGATATATCAATATACATTTTCTGGAAGATTTCAATCACACTGCTCAACACACCACTTCTGCCAAGCCGATTTGACAAATTGATAACAATTTCGTAATATATCGATAACATAAATTCCTTGAAAGATCTCAATCACAATCCTCGACAAGTTAATTATGCCTAGCCGATTATACAAATTTCGATAACAAACGATAATATATCGATAGCATAAATTCTTTTGAATATCTAAATCACACTGCTGAACATGCCACTTCTGCCAAGCCGAAGATGGGCCGATATATAATTTTTACTGTGATGCTTAAAGGTCTGTTGCTGAAAAAAGAACAGCTTGAAGATGATGGCAACAACACAGATCGCTTACAAAAATAAATCAGGCCCAAGGAACACAAAATATGCCTCAAAGAACTTCTAGAATCTCGAAAATCTTCTTTCCATAAAATATTTAGAAGGCCTTGTTAATACACCAGAGTTAAACTTTTCATTGTGGCGTACAACTAGGAGTCTTAAAAGGCCTGTATATTGTTAGCCTTCTTTACGAAACTTCATCGTCGGTTGGGCAGAAAGGCAGTGTTTCTGTTGAATACTTTGCAACAGTCTCCATCCAGAATTTGTGCAGTGTTACGGCTAATCGGCCATCTATATATGTCTGTTTTAGCTTTTATGTAGTAATATTTGATTTTTCGATAACATCATGTGAAGAAATTTTTACAACGGAAAATCTCTGTTATTGAAATTTCGATAACCAAAAATTTTTAATAACAGAAAATGTCTAAAAAAAATTTGCTGCTAATTAGACTTTCTTCTTAAATCTTTGTAGAGTTCTCAAAAAAGTGTTTTAAATATGTTTTTGGCCCGTCTTTAAAAAAACAAAATTTAACATTTTAAGTCTATGCCATCAATCATGAAGTCAAAGTCTTTTGAAATTTTTCCATATCTTTTGTGCCTAAAATAATTGTTAACATACATAAGTATGTGGCATAAAGTAGGCTTTTTAACATTAATTCCATTGATGAAATTGAGTGTATAACAACAAGCTTTATTATGAATTCAATTTGATTGATTTGATTGTATGACTTTTATTTAATGCCAAGAGAATTTTAAAATCTAATCAATCTTATTTACTCTGTTACTACCATATTATGGTAATAAAATTTGCTGTTCATTGAAATTTCAATAGACAAGTAGATTCGATAATCTACATACATATGTTAAGTGTTTAACATTATTGATGAAAATTTGTTGAAATTTAATGAAAACGAAATTAAGGTACGAAATTTAAGATTTTTAAAAATAAATTTTAAAATTAGAAGTCGTGGTCCAGCAGCAGAGCTGTTGTAAAAAACTAGGTGGTAATCAATGGCTAAAGGGTTGCAATTGACAGGAAACAAGTATACATGTATTCTTTTCTTTAAAAATTAAAAAAAATTTTACAAATATACTGGCTTGTAGAATAGTTGTTCTAACCATTCAGCAAACAGCTCTTTCCAATTCTCCAACTACTGTCTGTATTATATGAACTGTACCCTTTTAGTCAGCATTACAACTCGACTTTTTATACCACACATTATATCCAAGAGTGCCGAAAACTACAGGTAGAAGTCGACTCCGAACGGAAAGATTTTTGAGAGAATTTTCAGGGCAATTTTGTTCTATGTACCCCCAGAGTTTTTGCTAGAAATCTGCTGAGTTAAAGTTGTCGAATAAATATTTTTCATATTTCGTTTTGCCGGAGATGTCTGACCTGAGGTTTGAAACGTGGCCTCACATCTAATAAGCCAACACACTACCACCTAGACTTCAGCAATTGCGGTCACCTTTATTCTTTCCTAATACACACATGATTCTGCCTTCAGAATCTTCGAAATTTTTGCTACTGTGCTACTACTCCACAATAGACGATATAACGCCTACTTTTTCAGCTTGTCCTTCAATGTTATAAAAGGCATTGACTTACCCAAGCTTAGGATGTACAGTACTTTGCCACTTTTAGCCAGTTTCCTTTCATTTAATTCCTAAATTACATGAGTACATACGCATTTAATGCGTACCGTTCCATACATGGAGTTGGCATTGAGTTATCCAAGCTTAGGGCGTACAGCACCCCGCCACTATTAGCCAGCTTCCCCTTGTCTATGACCAGGTACCCATGTAATGCGTACCGTTCCATACCTGGAGTAATTGTTAATCGCCTTCCTACATTCCAGGAAGGTCCTAGTTTCTGTATTCCTCGATGTTATTGCCATTTGTCTATCAGTGCAGATATTTAAATCTCTGTGTGCCAATACAATCCGTCAAAATCGATTTGCGAAAATAAGTTAAATAATTTCGAAATCTCTATCTTAACCGGTAAGAAATTACATGAAAAAAATTTGCAAAATTTATGTAAAAAAGCCCGATGCGAATGTGTTAATTATTCGAACCCCCATGAACCCTAATATTCTGAGTTACTGTTGTTTCTACCAGGTGCCTTATTACATTTTAACCTACATATGTAAAGCATTAAGTACTCTGATTTCTTATGTAAAATGGTAGTATTTTCAAACAGAAATAGGCTGCATGGTTGTGGTATCTTATAGCTAATAGGTGCTTAACGAACCGGGCATTTCTCTTTTCAAGGATAGGTGGATTAAATGTTTTTTTTTTTAAGTATCCAAGGATTTTTTAACAAAACACATCGCAAATTAAGACAAGTCGTCGAAGAAATATTTTTTCATATTTCCTGGTTGTTGTTGAGATGTCTGATCTTTTGTTTGAACTGTGGCCTCACGTCTAATAAGCCAATATACTACCTACTATACTACGGTGTAAAAATCTTTAAATACTTGAATATTTTGTAGCTAAGGAAATTAATGAATATTTCTTTTTTCTTCACTTCGCTTTTGGTTCCTGATTATTCCATTCATCATAAGACGACAGACACTGTTTTAGAAATTTAATGAAAAAAGTTGCCAAATATTTACGTTTTTAACCTCAGTTCAGCTTTCAGGGCTTAATTAAAGGCACCATCCATCCTCTTTTCCTTGCATAAAACCTCTGTAAAGCGGTTGTACAGAGGATGATCTCTACTTCATTTCTATAGTATCCTTGTTATATGGTATTCCCTTTATTTCTAGTAGAAATGCTTTAAGACTTTGCCAGGCTAATACATCATGTGGTTGTCTACTGAGAGTATGTATGTATGTATGAGTTTAAACAATATCGCTATAGCAACATTGTGTGTGTGTATGTAAAATAATTTTACTCATGAAAAGTATTAAATTTATGTGTTTTTGTAATTCCTGTTATACTCGTTATATTATTTACCCGGATTATGTAAAAACATGGTTTAATGTACACATACGATATACATACATCTGCGTACATATGTATATAGTATTTAATAATATTGATTGAGTCTATGTATGTATGTGCACATAAGCCCTTACCCTTATCTCATGTTCTTGTTACATTTTAAGTAAAAAAAATTTCTTGTTTCCTTGTGCTTCATTTTCTTTTATTATTATTTTGCCTGTGTGAGTACCAACAACAACCATACTGATGTACGAGCATAATCTGAAATTTATCATTACGATGATTATTTTTCGTAAAGCAAGTGCGGTGAGGGCAAAGTGCGGTAATGTAAAATCCGTTGACGTTTATTTACCGTGAAGTACAAAAATAAAAGAAAATAATGTAAACAAATAGAGACAATGTAAACAATGTATCGAGTCCCCGGCATAGTGTTATACGAAGGCCGTATGCCTTAATATTCAGTAGAGGAGAGAAAACAAATTAAATAAAGCAAAATGGCAGCAAGACCAAGAAAAAAAATCAATAAATCCAAACTAAAAAAAAAGGAATTAAAATTAAAGTAAAAAACCGAACAGATTTCAGCTGCGAAACAAAACATAACAAAAATGTTTAAATAACATGACAAGACTAATTTCGTGCCTCTGTTTACACATCATCATAATGTTTTATTAATAACAGGCTGATTTTAGTAGCAAATTAAAATGAAATTTATGGTTGCTTTTTTTGTTGTCATTTAAAAGACTTTTCATTTACGTTTTATTTATTTCTGTCAATATTTATCAATAAAATTAGTACGAAATATTAGAACGCAGTAATAACCAGCTTATGTTTATGTGGCATAAATCTGTACGTAATTGAAACAAAAATTTAATGGACCATTAAATAAAATTAAGTTGGCCATAAAATGTTGTAATCGTATGATTGAACTAACAGTAACAGACTTTTATTAAGTTACACTGAGCATAGCAGGGTAAAAAAAAGAAAATTGTACATTAGTGAATGCCATGGATTTAGAGTTTGCGATATATCGATGCGATATATCGAATTCAAGAAAATAACCCAACATGTGCTATACTCCTTCTGAAAGAGACTACTTCTATATCTGCCAGGCAGACTAATGTACCTTTGTATTACATATAGTTACAGGGTAAGGAATTTATTCTAATAATTTTGACCTTTTGGGCCTCTATTAAAATGTAATTTAAATGCGGTGTATTTCGATGTAAACACTCAAAACTTCAGCTACGAAGATATCGTGAATAGCATTCATAACTGCTCTCAAATTTAACCTAGAAAGTGCGTTCAGGGGAATAAAAATGCCGAGATATCATTTCCCAGAGTGGTTCATTGTGACACAACACCTTCTTTGTGACTGTCGCGCTCTACCGAGCTGACACTTAGGCAACCTGATGAATGTCCTTTTTCTGATCTGGACTGTCGTATAGATATGTTACAAATAAATCTGTCCTATTTTACAAGAATACCGATTAGCTCTCGCAAGGACTACGCGGTTTTTCAAGAAAGTAGAACATGTATATTCTTATGATGCTCTAGACCACTTTGGCGAAGGAAAGAACCAGCAGGAATTCTATCAGACTCCTTTATTAGGTAATAACTGGGCTCTGTAAGACTCAACGTATGTTTGGATGTAAAGGCTGCCGTGACGACAGCTATTGTAGCAGCTGTTTAGAGGAGGAGAAAGGAATATCTGAACAGCACTTTCTGTGGGAATATCCTGCTCTTTGTGTCTCTGTATGAACGTATCTGAACAGCAGTTTTTGTGGGAATATCCTGCTCTTTGTATCTCTGTAAGACTGAACGTATGGCTGAGTGTATAGGCTATCGTTATGATAACTATTGTAGCAGCTGTTTAACAGATGAGAATGGAGGATCAGAACAACAGTTTCTGTGTGAATATCTTACTCTATGTGAGAGTAGATTAAAGCACCTCTTCGAAGGTTGTTTCCGCTATTGATTCCAAGATTTATCAGAAGTTTGTTTGATACTCAAGGGCAACACATGGACATCACATGAAAGTTACTTAATATCGCTATACGCTGATAAGCTTGGCAGCAACCCGTTCAACTCAACATAACTTAAATGAACTCTCACTCAATTTGGCTAAAACTTAACTTTTGGGTAACAAACCATTTATTATACGATGTTTTTCCATCAATGAAGGAAGGATTCAATTGGTAACTTAGGATTCCATAAAGCAAAAAAAAAATTTCATGAAATTCTTTGGGTTGGTGCCACACACAGAAAGTTTCCAATGTGATGATCACTATTTACTAGCGGTAGAGGAATACACAAAGACCACATGCTTCAATATTAAATTGACTGAAGCCTGCAAATAATTGGAATAATTTACGTCAACGAAAGACTCTTCCTACTAAACTAACAGTTGTTAAATCGTCACAATGAACTCATCATAATAGTTAAATGGCCCGGACCTATTTTAATGACTCCTCTAGCTCAATCTATTTCTTTGATGGGGTGAAATAGTTAGAATTTCTCAGATCTTTTTTCACATTAATACGAAATCTTTTTATGATTTTAATTGAATTCTTTTTAAAACCAGACATTTTCCTTCTCCCAACAATGTGTACCCAAATCCCTTATGTCCAAACTCTTTTTTAATGACAGCCATTGTGGAGAAAATCAAAAACAAAATTAATTTTAATTTACAAAGCTTGTCAAAAAAGTTCTTTTTAGATTAAAAATTTAAAATCAATATCACTGGCAAACACCATGCTTTCCGCATATCATGTATACGATGAAAATGTGTTGAAAGAGCGTACGAAACTAAAAGAAAAACATCATGAAGAGCATTTTGCTGATTGCAAACTATGCATTAAATTATCATGACATGCAATATTTTCTCAGCAACAATAAAACCATTTCATGGAGGTTGTTTTCTTTAAACAGGAACAAATGTTCATAATATGGGAGCCCGAATGTGATGACTCTTAAAGACTGAGAGCTTCTATGTGATTGCAAAAACTTTTCAAATCATGTAGTCTAGCATGAGATTGTGTTAAGCATACATAAACAAAATTCTTTGGAAATAGTGGAGTCAACACCAAAAAAAAAAAAACAATAATTTTGTAACCCTTTGAACATTCACATCCAAGCGTGTTATGACTAGCAGGACAACGATGTAAGCGAAATATTTTATTTGCTTAAGCAAATTGTTACAAAAGCTGAGGAAAATATTTAGTGAGGTATACCGTTTGCATGTGAAAATACAAAAGATTTTTCATTCATGGTGTTGCAGTTGCATTTGCATACCGTTAACACTATAATTTGCCACATGTGGATATACCAGAATGCCAACAAATGTTGCATTGCATTTTATTTTTATTTGTCTGCGGTTTGCATATGTATGGCGATAACATGTGTTTGAAAGTCATGGCGAATGAAAATCCATACAAAACTTATATACTTTTTTTTTCATTAGAAAAAATAGATAGAATTTCCAATAGAATTTCCTTACGCAAAATAATGTAAAGATTCCCATCAGATAACAAACAACACCTGCATTTACCAATATTTGCATAAAAAATATCATAAACGAGTTGAAGCCGCCATAAATGCATATGATTGCATAGCGTAGTGTAGTTATGAATGCGTATAATTTTTTTAAATTTTTTCGAACTCCGTTATTTTTCTGAGCTCAGCAGGAAATGCTTATAAACAGCATACCACACTCGCCTGTGTTATACACCTATTTACAGCTTATTTTCGAAAATATTTCCCACAGCTTATTTTTACTATAAGCGGCCAACGACAAAATATTCACATATATTGTGAGTTTTTCACTGCAAAGAGCAGGCTGATAAAGTTCTCAGAACGCTAAAGGGAACAGAATTTTGCTGTGGGGTGAGGTGATCCAGAAATCACTTTACAGACTTCTGGAAGCTTGTTACGAGCGAAAGGGTACGGGTTTGTGGCAATTTATTTATTTATTTTTTTTTATTTTGTAATTACAATAGTAAGAGATGAGAGTCATGTATTAGACTAGCCAGAAGATACCTGAAGTTAATAATTAATAAAAACCGTCTCCTGGAGACTCAGTGATGGGGAAAATGATTCATCAGAACACATTTTTGGTACTTGTGCGGCGTATATGCATCACAAAAGGATGATATATTAAGTGTATTAAGTATTAGATTGGTTGTTGTCCTTGCAGACATCGAGCAGTATCCTAAAGTTTTTCAAGGCAATAGGAGTAGAAAAGACTTTGTATTGAGACACTTTGTACGTAGATGAGGTCCCCGTAGTGTAGTTTAAAGTGTCTGGGCCTATTAGCCGTGAGATCGTGATTCAAACTCCTCGAAAACATCTCAAACAATACGAGATCTGAAAACAAATATTACTGCGACAGCATCCCCACAGCAGTCTTCTGGCAAAATCTCTGAGAGCAGAATAAAATTATTTTTTTTATATTTATTTAGAAGGTTGTGATCATGACTAAAGAATTGTAATGACCAATTAAGTAAGTAAGTATGTATGTATGCATTAAAAGAAATGCTATGATAGACCATAATATTATGCTCATTATGGATTACCTAAAGGAAAGGTTCAATTATTATTTCCATCACCATATTCGCTTTGGAAGGCTTTGAACAAAAACATATTATATCACTCTTTCCACTGGTCCTACAAAAAAGAGTTTTCTAATATGCTTTTAACGTTGTACGTATGTCAGGATATTAGAATCCAAAGTTAGATATTCATAAATTATTTATTTCTTAAAAATTACTGTTAAAAAGTTCTTCTCACCACATAGTTTAACTTTCTTTGAAAGACTGGCGTCAAATAAAAAATGCAGGGGAAATAAAAAATTCATAAAATTTTATGATAAAAAATTTTATTTAAATATTTATGCCACAAAAACAGACAACAACAAATTTGTGGTTGACATCATGCAAAAAAAATTTAAATAAAAATAAACCGAAGCAATAAAGTTTCATAAGCAGGAAAAGTAAATAAAAAAATAAACTCAGGGGAAAATAAAAATGAAAAAAAAATAAAAAAGTGTTAAAAAAAACTACATTTTCGTGACCAATAGACATACTAAAATGCAAATAAAGAAAAAACTAATCATGAATTTGAAATACAGATCTCTATGAAATCTACTATCTATCTATGTGAGTGTACCTTTCCTCTCATTTGTGTTTTGACAGCTGGCTGGTTGAGTCTCTATGTATATTTAAATTTTTAACATACTATACAGAATGAGTTCCTAATAGTAATAATAAATCAAAGTTTGTCAAAAAAAAAGCAATGCAAAATACAACAGAAGGTATGGATCTCCATCGATGATATATAATCATGCTTATAAATCAATAAAAAATACATGGAGTCAGATCGTAGACATATTTTTGCATGCGATCACTACTGATGTATTTTTCAACTCCTTATCAATCATAGAACCAGTATGTCAAGGAACCAGACTGTCTTCTTCAATAAGAGTGCGTCTCAAGCCTTGTTAACCTGTATATGGGTTTTGAAGCCTGCAAATCCTATATCTCAGTGATTCAGAGTTAAAGATCAAATGCTCTTGCTCTCAGTATTGCCATTGAATATCCTTAACATTTGCTTTTTGCAAGCAAAGCCATTTTCAACAGCAACAAAATTATAACCAAGCATTTACAGTCCAATTTCAAAGCAAAGTCAGTTTTCCTAACGTCGAAACTGAAAATCTGTTTAGGGTAGACAAGGGACACACTCAAAAATTACTTCACCATGGATGTTAACCATTTCTTTATCTAACCTCTTAGAAGAATCCTATTGAATCATCGAAAATAAGAATGTTTTTCCATTTTCTACAACATAAAAAGTTAACATTTTAAAAAATCCATTGCAGTTGTTCATATTGAGAGTATGAATACTTAATATTGAATTCTGTTCTATTTGAAATACATTGCGCATACGCACCCATACTACCTGTACTGAAGTAATTGCTCTGAAAAGTATGCAATAAAATCGAGGTTAATATTGTTGAATACGTAATAAATATAATTAAATATCACTCATGCGTTACCATGTATTACATGTATTACATTTAGAATTTTTATGGGAAAATTATACACGAACATATGTATACAATGAGTTAATAATTAATTTATTACAATTAATTTATAATAATTAAATCATATTTTGACATTAAATCGATTTATTTGACTTGTTTTAACTCTATTAAATCAGGTACATTATGGAAACTTAAGATATTTCTGATTATTGTAGGATGATTAACGTTGAAAACAATGGCAAATGAGTCCCATCATAGATGGGATTTAATCTGAAGACTTTTGCTTTTAGAGTCCAATAAAGTAATCTAAGCTATGCCCCAATCGTAAATGATGTCAGGGATAATTTGTATTCTTATGTCATCTTTTGGTTTGGATGCCCACAATTTTCCGTATTGCAGTAACGTTGATTGTGTTATTCTTGAGCAAGTTATAGATCTTCTTCCAGCCAATGTAGCATTATAGATTTATCCAAAAAAATCATTTATTATACTCAACTCACTCTTTGCTGATGGAAAAGATCGTGCTGTGTATTGCAATAAAACTAAGTTCAGAATTATGTAAGTGCTGCTCCAAATTATGTAGAGTATATTTCAAATTTTTGCTGAAACGTCCTCTTAAACAGCTTTTAATAAAAGCATGCATGTCATATCATAATCATAGTTCTAGTCGACTTCATTCCCTTTAAGTTATGGATATGCATGTCAATCTTTGTACCATCTGTTAATTCGAGTCTGACAATTCAGCGTATTATCTCCACTCAATGTAATAAATCGAATAGATTGGCCTACGTGAAACTTCACGAAAATGTCAAAAACAAAAAAATCATCTTTTCGAATGGAACTCATATTCATCTTGGTGGGTAAGTTAATAAGCCAACTTGCCGTATTTGGGCCGTAAAAAGCCTCAACGTTTTATAGAAGCAAATGCACTCATTACGAGTGACCGTTTGATGCGGCTTGTGGCGCAGAGGCATCATTGGCCCATATTTCTTTGAAAATGAAAACGGCACAACCATTACGGTGAATTGGACACGCACTATGATAACAGATATTTTTGTACCCGCTCTTAATGGTATTGATGTGAACGATGTTTGGTTTCAACAGGACTTGCATCACAATCGATTTATTGCGTCAAACGTTTGATGGCCGTTTAATTATCCCAAATGGTGATTGTTCGCCAGGAAGTTGCGACTTGACACCGTTGGACTATTTTCTGTGTTGCTCCGTTAAAGAAAAGTGTTATGCCGACAAACCAGAGACAATTGAGCATTTGAAGGCCAATATTCGTGCTGCAATTGCCGAGATACGATCTCAAATACTCGAAAAAATGCATGAAAATTAGTCCGATCGAATTAGGTACTGTGTGGCCAGTCGCGGTAGCCATATGAATGAAATAATATTCCACTACTAACCGAAGCAATCGCTTTTTGTTTTACTGCATTTTTAAATTTAAACTTTTAAATCACCTACCAGTTCATTTTATAGTTGAGTCTACCAAGTAGTAGTTTTGTATTCCAAAAATAACTAAGCGAGCTCTACTTTTAACCCGAATTGTTTTGATAGGACCTCATCTACAACAATTAACAAAGAACCTTAACTGAGTTCCTTCAGAAGATTATGACCAACAGGTCACTTGTTGAATTTGGTTACAAAATCTTTGCGCAACACGATATTTACTTACTATACTGCAGTTGTACGACTTTAGGTTGTGGCATTAAATTACGAAATTGCGGTTAAAAAATAAAGTTTAAAAAAAATTTATTTTATTACCATTTTGATGTTGCTACAGATAAACAAAAATACAGTAATAAAAATGTGATTAAAAAGTAATTCGATTTGCATTAATTACAGACAAAGAAATATTCAACGATTTAAAACCCCACCGAAAAAAATTTTATAACTATTGGATAATGATGATGTCAGTCGCCACTGCTGATGTCACTCCTCATTTAAAAGTATTTAAAGGAAGACACATAAAATTATTAAAAAAAAATTAAATTAAACACGTTTATGAAATTTTTGTAATGGATTTATAGCCAACGTCAATACTGTTTTGAAGGGCATAAATCGTGAACACAGCATTTTGCATGGATGTAGGCAACAAATATCACAGTGATAGATAGGAGCATGGACGTTGCATTCAGTATTTTGTTATTGTTTATTAAAATAGTTGTTGCCTATAGAATGTAATATCAGTGTGTGTGTGTGTGTACAGACTCTTGCGTTGTGTAGCAGCGATGCATAAATATGCATCAGCGTAAAACATAATCAAGAATGATGAAATTGACAGCATCAATAACTGAAGATCTTTTTTATAATGGAATCAATTATGCTCAAAAATAATGCATAACAACAACAGCAACGAATAGGAGAGGAGACAAAAAAACAAGTGAATAAGTGCTGCATTAAACTGTTGTAAATAAAAGCGTTTGTATGTGTCTTAACTTATTTATCACTGTATAGTACAGCTGTAACAGCATTTACGCTGTCATTATTTTTATGATGCAAATAATGTCACACTTAAAGGGTCATAATGCATTTTAAATGCTCCTTCTCTCCCTTTCTCTCTCTCTCTGTCTCTCCCGCTCTCTATTTTAATAAGACATAAATATTATTCATAAATTCAAGAGTGTAAGAGTGTAAGGCAACACGAGGGCATCAGAAAATTGCTTTAATATTGAAGAGAACAATTACGGAAGTACAATGTAACAGACAGAATGAAATTGTAATGTCATGTGCTGATGCATTGTTTCAAGCCATTGCCGGCGTATGATTGATGTGTGTGATAATAAATAAAATATTACTCATACGCTAAGTGTGTAAGTAAGTAAATATATGTATGTGTATGTATGCACGTATGGTATGGTATAATGGCAGTTTTTTAAAATATATCCTCAGCTGCTGGTAATAATTTATACAATGATTTATACAAATTGACTTCAATGGCTTTATAAAGATGTCATATTTGCGAATGCGAGGTGTGTGGGGTAATTATTAACAAGTTTGTTTCTACTCATTTCATTACAACAATATCAACTTTTGGAATAAAGACTAGGAGGGTTCGATATTTTGTTTGTAATTCATTTTTGTCAATTAATTTTTAATTTTCTGTTGTTCCAGAGAGGAGTAGTGTTGACTTACTAAATGAGGGTTGGAAAGTGCAAAGTAAAACTATGCAAAGATACCCTTGAATAAAAAACAAACGTCTGACAATTCCTCTGTCTAATTGCATTGAAGAAGCTTCAAAACTTTAGATCCTGCTGCTAGATTTTAAAATTAAAGCGCGCAAGATAGGTGTGTCAGGCCGCACGGTTTATTTCGTCCGCATTGGGCCGTAAAACCAATAACAATAACATCCTGATTAACAGCATAATGAATAGCGCCTGATTACTTTTGTAGCTGTAAATATTTTTTATATAAAAGTATAGGGTCTGTTACAAAAGCGTATTTGACATAATTGTGGCCTCTGAGATCTAAAATGTGGAGACGTGGTACGATCGTGTTCAAGTTTCTTTATGAATAACAATTCCAACATATTCATGTACTAAGACGCAGTTTTTCATTACTGTGGAACAAAGTTTCATTTTATTTAGAATGATTTCTACAGAAAATGTTTACAATCGAACTTCAGAGAATTCTTACGAGATTTTCGTTGACAACCAGACCTTCACTAGGGTCCTTAGAGTATAGCGTTATAGTTGGAAATGGGATGCTAGACTTTGTTCTACTATTGCTAGACTGGTTTGCCGGCTCTGTACGTAGTAGCTGATTTTTCCAATCTGATACTGCTATGGACTGGATGGGATGGATGGCGAAGTTGCGTTACTAAGGGAGCATAGAACATTTCGTTCCGGTTGGATAGGGCGGCGTATCACCACTGGAGCAAAAACGACCACTTAAGCCAGCATTTAGACACATTGTAAAAGCACAATCATAACTCAGCTCGGGAATTAAACATTCCACAGAGGAAACCAACCCAACTGCAAAATAAATCTTGTTATGTCAGCAATCTTTATATAAGAAAGCACGAGCAAGAATGTTAGAAGGTGTGCTGTCAAAAAAACCTAGCATCAAGAGCAAGCCACTGACACATGGTGTAAAAGACAGTCTCTTTCTCCTCCTGCAGAATTCATTTGTGCAATGCACACCAATGCAAAGTATATTGGTGTGTTTACCAAAACGACAGTGGCCTGTGATTTAAGGATATCAGTGAGTCGATCATTTTCTTATCAACACGTGTCCAACAGAGTCTAGCAATATTGTTCTTACTGCCTACGAGATTGAGGCTCCTTTTAAAATGATTGGATAAAACCCAATTAAACTAAGGTAAGAGAATATTAATACCGTGTAGGATAATGGAGATCTTGCGAGATCTTTATCCACCCTGTTGATGCTATCTAATGTGGCTGGAAGCTTCCAGAATGTTATAATTCAGGGAGTATTAGATTTCTTAGTTTCATACCCAAGCACATTAAAACTTAATTCCGCAACTCTGTTAGGAACTTATTTATTTAAAATTATTTCAGTTAAAAAGAGACCAATTTCTATAAATTTTAAAATATTTTTGTGCACTGCTTCTCTATGTAAGTCAAGAATGAGAATTTTTACAAAAACCTTTTTCATAAAATACCCCCTTAATTTTTGAAAACATAACTCCTGTTTTCCATATGAAAAAATTCTTTCATTAGTGAATTCAATTCAATAAAATTCTCAAATTTACCGCTGACCCTAAGGCAGCTTATAATTGCCTGTGATCATTAACCTGATTTTAACACAAATACAACTCGCACAACTTACTCACACAATGGCTTTTAACGTTTAAGTCCTTACTAAATACATTGGCAATCTCATACGATTAATGACTCAATTTTCCCTTAACTCTGTTGGCATAAATGAGGCTTTTAAGCCAATCGTTCATTAATACAAATTTGTCTGTTGAAAGAGTCAATCCACAGGTAACAACCAACATTGCCAGTTAAAATCCACCTGCTGATTTATGATTAATTTTATGGCTTTGGCAGTGGCCAGAAAAGATTAATTGGCTACAAATGTTTCTTAAAACTGATGGATTTTGATTTGTTAACGTGGCAAATGAACGATGTCCTTTAGGCTTTTAAAGCAATCATTTGAAAAAGAAAAATGAAAGCGAAAAGAAACATGAAAAATAATAAAACAAGTCTTTGGAAAGACGTTCATTAAAGATTGTGAGCGACCTTCTGTAATATTTTACAATATATTTCTTATTTTTATTATTATTTTATTTCTTTTATTTAATAAATCATAATTAAATGCAATCTGTCAGAAGGGGATTAATGACAACGTGACGTTGTTTATATTCTCCAGAGAATATTCGATATTTGTGGTGCCTGGATTAAAAAATTATTTTAAAAGAGGGTAAAATTTTTTAAGTTAAAAACAAAAAAAGCATACTCTCGACTGGTGATTAACGAGTGATTAAATTCGCTGAAGTTGTGTTGTTTGAATAAAATTTTCATCTGCAGTTTATTGAAAGCTATCTGTAGAGGAACGGGTTAAAAGGGCCTTATTGTTTTGTATACAAATCTATGTTCACACAGAAAATTTCGATCCCAAATTACAATGATACTCGAGATATATAACCTGATGGTTCTGGCAATTCTCTCCTATAAATATGTAAACGTTGTATTATTCTCACGTGAAAAGACTGCAAAAGACATGTTGCCCTTAAAATTCTTTTTAACTTATTCATTTAGAGCTATACGCTTCTTGAGGCAATTCTTATATAGCTTATATCGGCCGATAGTGAGGCCGCTTAAAGATCCTGTCTTTACTGTCCTATGACTTTGGGAAAATATTCCAATGTTTTGTAGAATTTTTTCACGTGCTAATTCCGAGTTCCTTGGACTCTGTGGGTACGTTTACAGTACGTGATAAGCACCCAAGTATTTCTGTCTGCTACGCATTAGCGTTGCGTAAGTTGAGAATAGAATACTCCGACGATACGTTCTTCTAATCACGGAATGTATTCGTTTGGCTTGTGGCGTTCCCTACCCTGAGCAAGTGTTCTTTGAGTTAGATGTATACGGTCAACAGGCTGGTTATTATCTTAAGCCCACTTCTGGGTAGTCCAATGCATAACAAAATTGACCCATTAAATAACATGATTGTTTCAAAACCATTTGGCTTCAGAAGAGTTACAACTCACCATCTTCTTCTTCGCCGTGTATACCTTTTTTGAATATCTCTATTATCAATATCTCTATTGAATATAGGTTCTACAGCCTAGATTATGATTCTACTGTCACGAGATTCATATAAAACGGTCAACATAGATTATTGTGTGTCATATTGAAAACATCCGACACAGCACATCTCCGATGACCAGGCTGAAACTAACAGTGATTAAATAGGAAGTTCTCATGCATTTATTATATAACGGGGATCCTCACCATAAGGTTAGCATTTGTTTTGTAAATTTTAATTCCGTAGAGGCGTATAAAATGCAATTGAAACTGTTCAATTGTTAAAACTTTCATTCACATTTTCATTCAAATCATTTGCTTTACTGTTAAAGGAAAAACCAATTCTTACAATATTCGTTTCCAAATAGCCCTTGGTTTTTATTGAGTGGTATTAGTACGCTCAATGGATATTTGAAATCACTTCAGTTTTAAAATCAATGTAAACACTTTTAAAAAATTTTCCGGATTTTTTTTTTTTTTTCTTTTTCTAAAAAACTTTAATAAACATTTTTAAATCAAATAAATCAATTGCTCTCCACATTGATATGCCATTTTGGACATGAAACCATGCGTATGAGTGATACAAATAGAAAATAATCAAAATCACTCATACGTCACGTTAGTGGCTATTTGGAAATATTCAAATGAAAAAAAATTTGTTTTTGTTTGTATGTTTGTTGGTAATATTTGACAAATTTTGTCAAAATAAAATCAAATTCAAATTCATAAATAAATTTAAATTAAGAAAATGAATAATAAAATACCACAATTTATGGAAAATATTGAGGTCAATAAAATAAATAGACTTGCAGCAGTACATTCAACTCTCCTCTCTCTTACACGAATACTCTAATCAATGGCCAATCAAAATCAATGAATATTTATTAAATTACAACGTGTGTGCTATTTATTTTTATTAGTAGGTAAAGCAGCGGAAAGAGAGAGTGTCACGTAAAAAAAAGAAACGAAAATAAAACAAATTTTAATTAAAATATCTTCCACACCAATGGCTTGTTTTTTCTACTTTTTTTTTTTTGTCTTTCTTTGTCTCTCTTTTAAACATTGGCTTACCACCTTTGACTGACAGTCTAAGCAATTGTCAATTTGTTGCGTGTTTTTTGCTGGCTGCTGGATTTTCGAAATGAACTTTTAACGACCTTTAAAACAACAACAGCAATAAAAAAGGAGAAGTAACAGTGTGAGAGAGCTGAAAATGAGAAACAAAAAAATAAAACCAAAAACCACAAATATTTTCAAGTCAGCACATTCTCGCCAAACTAACCACAGCTTTCATATATTTTGTTTAAAATTTTCTCTCTCATTCTATTGCCTTCTATCTCTTATTCTCTCTTTCCTTCACTTTCCACTCTGAGTTTTGTTTTTTGGCTTTTCTGTTTTACTGCTTTATTTTAATTGTGAGCATACATAAGTGTTTGTTGGCAAAATATTTGGCTGTTTGGTTTTTTTTAAATGTTTGTGTAATTTTATTACGTTTAGTTGTGTTGGTAATGGTAAATAACATAAAGCAAGTAAATATATATGTAAACGTGTGTGTCTGTGTAATGCTATATGAATTCTTAATAACAGTGTAAAATTCTTAATGATTATTATATTGAGGTTGCCTCAGATTCTCCGGTTTTTTTTTTTGTCACAGCAATTAATCACAGTTTGAGTGTCACTTTATTTTATGGCTGACATAACATGCTGCTGCTGCTCTTACCCACCCCCCTCAAGCACAATAATATAATAAAGATAACAGTTACAAAATTTGTATACTCACCCCTCTTAGTTGGCCATGTACAAGGGAAAAATATGTTAAAATAACACGCGTTTTCATGTGATTTTTTAATGGCATTTTAACCCACACCAACTACAACTACACACCAAAAATAGGGCGAACTGGGAAAGTTCAACAAACAAATTGTTATTTTATGACAATATACTTTGGCCAGGTTAATGTTAGTCAACACAAAATGACAGTTATATAGTGACAAAATATGGGGGAGAAAATAATTTGTTTTTTTGTGTGGGATTCGCATATTTTGCTTCTGTTTGGGTCACGGCAAGTTAATGGTATAAAATGAACCAGAACCTGATGAATTTTATTGTCTAAAAAAAAAATGGTGGTGAATTTTTGGTTCAGTTTTCTTTTATTTTTTCGAATATTTATCATAAAATTTTATAAAAAAAATTCAAATAAAACCAAAAAAAAAAAATCTTTTAATTTTACTAAGAATTCAGGAAATACTTGAGAACTTAATTATAGTACATGCATACGTACATACATAATTGGTCATTCAGTCAGGATTACGACCTAGCTTCTCACACTACTCATGGTGTGTGTGTTAATTTTATACATATGTGGAGGGACATACAGTTCAGTTTTCATGGCATTTTTTTCGAAAACTTATTATAAAATATGCTAATGCGTAACGCGGCTAAATATGCGATATATTTTCTAAGATTTGGGTTTTTTAAAAATTAACTTCAAACAAACCGTTCTGTACCTAAAAATCTAAAACTCAAGTTCACATACATAATTGGTCATTACAACCCTTCAGTCAGGATTACGACCTAGCTTCTCACACCACTTATGTTGTGTGCGTTAATTTTTATACATGAGTGGCGGGACCTACATTTTAAAGTCGACTTCGAACGACAGTTTATTGAGAAGCTTTTCATGGCAATTTTAATACTCTCAGAGTTTTTGCCAGAAATCTGCTGAGAGGAAGTCGCCGAAGAAATATTTTCATAATTTCGTTTTGATGTCTGACCTGGGATTCGAACTCGGGCCTTCAGTCCAATAAGCCAACACACTACCTACTAGACTACGGCGACTTCTCTCAAGTTCATTAAACCGAAAAAAAACTACGCGAATAATATCGCGTAGGCAAAACAAGTCAAAAGACCATTACGACTTATAATAGCTATGGTGCCCACATTGTCTATGAGGTATTTACCGGTTCTACTGCTTTCCTAATGAACACAGAAACTGAACTGAAACTTACTACTCATTCACTTACATCTAAAACTGTTAAGGAATTAACATAATATTCCAACAAAGACAGAATAAATGCTAATGAAATAAGTATGAAAAACCAATACAAAACTTGTGTCAAACACAAATCATATTATAATAACACAAGAACATAGAAACAAGAACAGTCCCGAAGTTACCATAACCCAAAAAGTGATGTATGAATACAGTGGAAGGTAAAGTTGCCAAATAGTTTTAACTTAAGCGCTTTCAAAAAGATTTTTTCAACTGTTGCGTGTAGCCGAAAGGTTAATAGCCATCTTTAATAATGTACTATGTTATTTTATTGGGGGTAATAATAAGAAATTTAGCACTTTTAGGCTTATTTTCTCTCTAGAGTTGGTTTTGTTTGCCGTTTTTGCTGATGGAATTTATTTTGCTCCTCGTGTCCTATTAGAACGGGAAAAACTGGATTAGAGATTCCTTTGTAGTTGACCAAGTACCATTTTTGAAATAATAGGTATAACTAATATATGCTCTAATAGCTCGATTGACTTTACCACACAATCTGAACATTGAATTTGAAAGGATTGCTGTTTTGTAAAAGTGATTTTAGTCGAGTTTAGTTGCTGGACTTAAATCTATCATTCTAAATCTATCTATTTTTCTATCATAAATTAGACTGTATTAAGAATATTTTGCTCTCCTTTACTCCAGCAAACCCTACAGCCCGGTACTAGTAAACGATCTCAATTTCAGGCGAAATAAACTACCTCAGAAATGATGACTCAAGCTAGAAATTTAACACGGACTAAGAAAATCTCTTCTGACTAATTTGTCGTATAATTGCATATCTGGTGTGCATAATTAACACAGTCCTTAAGATAGTTTAGGGATCACAAAGCATTTGATATAGTAGAGAGTTTAAAGCTCTTTGAAATCATTTTTCAGACTCAAGCGTATATTCTCACTTATTCTTCTGGTTAATAGTTACCTTTATTTTGATGTTGGTATATATCTTATCAAGTAAATTGATCTGTATCAATGTAGGTCGGGGTATCACAGTTGTCATGGCATTTTTACAATTGACTAATTGACTAATGAAAATAATGACGGAATGTGGTATCTTCTACTCGCCCACATTTAATTTTGAATGTGAAAATTGTCGTTATTTTATTTTTATTTATCTCCCCCGAGGAAAGTTTGTATGATTTCCGAAATGAATTAAGGATAGTTTTCGAAAACGAATGCAAAAGTTTAATAAGAATAAGTTCTAATATATTGGAGCTTATGATGTCTGGAATGATCGCTGTTAGATACCTTATGTTAGGCAATTTTTCATAAGTCACTTTTCTAAAACCAAAACATTTTATCTTCTAAGATAATTTTGTTAAAGCAATTTAATGGCTTCATACCGCACTGGAGTTTTTCTTATCCTCTGGTATTTTTATAAATCCTTTATTTTAAATTTTGTGTCAATTTTAATTTAATTTTCTTCATAATTTTCCAAACACAAAAAACAAAACAAATACAAAAACTATGTTTAGATAAAATATAAAAAAGAGAAAACTTAAATTATGTTTCTGTTGATATTTACCTTGTCTGCCACAGAGTATTAAGTCAATAATAACGACCAACTAGCTGACAATGATATTTTATTATTCATGCCATTTCTTTCGCCACATACCAAAACTACATATTCTTATTTTCTCCCTTTTTGTTTTTTGTTACATTCCATTTTGTAATTATATTTCTTTTATACTTTGCAAAATTATTTGTTTTTGCAACTGTCAGCAGGAAAGATAACATGGATGTAAGAAAAGGAAAAAAAATAAAATCGAAATCAAAAGTTATTTTATTTCTCGAAATCATATACCCGGATGGATAGCAAATAAAGTGTGATTATTGAGAAATGAAAATCTTAATTTTTTTTAAAGAAAATGTAATTAAAAGTAAATAAAAATGGAAATTTAAATTACAATACGATTTTAGAGAATAGAATTCATTGATAATGACGATGATGTAAACATAGCATAGATTATTCGGGAGCTTTATTTCATTAAAAAATACGATTTTTCTGTTTTATAATTCTGATGACATTTTCTAAATTCTTTTTCATTTTTAAGATTTTCTTCTTTATAATGCCTTTCAACACAAATCCAAGGCATTTAAAAATATTAAAAACTGAAAATCATAAAAGATTTTCATAAAATCATGAAAATCATAATAGATTTTCATTTTTGCCATTTTAATTCAGATTATTTTTGCAGCATATGTTAAGGATAATGTTAAGCAGCAATATAAACAAGGTCCTTCTCGTGAAAGTAAGTAAAATAAAAAAAATCAGCACAATAATAATGGCAGTAAATGTAAATGTAAAATTAAAATAAAACAACAGTCCATACACACTTATGCATACATAGGACAGATGTAAATACAATTACAAAAAAAGAAATTCTCATTTCAATTCACCATAAACATAGATATATCAACAGGATTTGCTTTCTATAGTTTGTTTGCCATATGAAAAGGACAACAAACACATATATACAAACACACACGCATACGGAAATAAATATAAATACACTAATAATTGCTCTTGTACTTAAGGGACATTGAGGCAGACTTAAGAAATTTAACGCAAATGTGATTTAAGTGCAGTTACAGTTTTATTCTCAGAGAGAGAGAGGGACAATTAAAGAAACCAAGTAGATATTTGAATCTGTGTGTGGACATACACATGTCCTATCTCTGATGGTAAATGGTAAACAAACTCAGACATAAAACACAAAACTTTGCTTTACGAAAACCTTTCAATCTCTCTTTGTGTTTTGAGTCTAGTTGCTTGTCTATCTCGTTTTGAGTGTGATCAGAAATGCTTGCAAAATGGTCACACATATATTTTTTGAAATGAAAAGCAAGCAATAATAGAAAAAGAAAAAAAACTTAAATTGAGATGAAGCAACAGTGGGACTCTAAGCAATTCACTTAAAAATTAATTTTAAAATACTGAAGCAATTAGAAATGAAAAAGTATATGAGAAAAACTGGGATTTTCAATTCATTTTTCAACTTCTATTTAAAATTCATTCCTTTTAAAGCAAAAAAAGACTTGAAGGCAATATATTGGTTAACGAAAACAATTTCTAAAAACGTAATTAAAATCCTTGAATTTTTGGGTAAGAAATGAAACAATTTTCGATGTACCTTCTTTCTTCTTTACTAATGGAATAATTAGAAGCTATTAATACCGCACATCATTAAGGTAAAAGGGTTTGTTTTTGTTCCCAACAGATAGAAACTCAAAATTATTAACAAATTT
This sequence comes from Sarcophaga caerulescens, assembly GCA_927399465.1. Lineage (NCBI taxonomy): Eukaryota > Metazoa > Arthropoda > Insecta > Diptera > Sarcophagidae > Sarcophaga > Sarcophaga caerulescens. The sequence continues at coordinate 25,725,378 of OV656866.1, forward strand.
TAAGGATGGCGGCCTCTACCTATTCTACTAGAGTGTTAAATTTTAGAGAAGAAGATATGTATGTAAGGGAAGAAAACAGGATTAGTATTCATGTGTATTATATTTGAATCTTGTTGTAGTGGACAGGAAATACTTTAGCATGAAAAGCATTAGACATACGAATTCTCTTAGTATCATCCTCTGCCCAAGCGCTCAAGAACGGATACGATTTTTAAGTCAAATACAAAATACGTTAAAATTATATCACCCGATTTGCTTTGAGTAGAGTTCTTTGAGGTTGGAATCAACTAATGACACCTTAGCCATATTGCCACCATGCTAGAATAAATGAATAGAATTCGTTACTCTCCTGTTACTATCTAACACTTTTAGTTTCTCCTGTATTCACAAGAAAAACATAAAACAGGACTTTGAGACACCTGTCCGTATATGCAAATTGTATAATGGTATTAAATTAATAACTATTATGGGGCTATGAACACCATATACAGACTAACTATAAGTCCTTAGATGAAAATCAATTACAAATATTAAGTACTAGATGACCCGTGCGAATATTTCGCACCGTTAGTTGTCATTTTTGTAACATAAAATGAAAATAATTAATAGAAATTTTATTATATACATATATTATACATATTTACATACATACATATGTTTAAATACTTTTATAATACTTCTTTGAATACAATGTTAGAGGTAATGACATTGTTAAAACTACTCCCAAAACCTCTATAATTTATTTAGTGGTCTGGCAATATGCCATGATAAATTTTTAACTCTCCAATAGTATACATACATTTTTTTTAACGAAGATTAAGTTATGAAGTAAAATCTTATTATAAAATTTTCTATAGACGCGCTTAGTCATATAAATTTAATTAATTTTTTTCTTGTTATTCGATTCCGGTAGCTTTCCTACTAAAAAGTATGTCGCTTTAAGAAATTGTAATCTATTTTATATAATACAATTTTTAATTTTATTATACAGGAATTTTAATAAATATATTGCCTGATAAATCAAGTCTTTTGTTAGGATCTTGTATTTATTTAAAATCCCAGATTTATTTAAAATAACAGACATGATCATCGTTAACTTTTTGCCCGTACGAATCCTTAATACAAACAAAAATATCTTTAAACGTACGCACTCGAGAAAAAGCCACGTATAACTGCCCATGTGAAAAGACCGGTTCTGGTAAATACTATCCTACCTTTTGAAGGGTTTGACCTTGTTTTTCTTAAAACCTTTTTAACTGTTAAATATCAGCTGACACTATATACATATATGTATATATTAAAAGACACCGTATTACTACACTTCATAAAACAAACAATGCCATGACAATAACGACATTACCAACAACTTTTATATTATTACAACTTTATATATTATGTGGAATAGCATTACAATTAAGCGACCCTGTTTATCGCACTTGATCTAACAACTACTGCAAAGTATTGCCAAAACAGCTTTTTACAACTTAATATGCATATTATATATAACTGACTTAGTAATAAACGGCATTATAGTATATAGCGGTATTGCCAGAATGGATTTTAATACATACTATATTATGTAGAACTGCATTCCTATTAAGCGACCCTGTATTACCACACTTGAACAAAAACATATAATCATAATGACAATAGTATTATCATGCAGTTCTATATAAAATATAATTTTTATCAATGAAAATATTAATTTTTCAATTTTTAATTATTTTTTGTCATTAGTGTTAGATATAAGCTTTAAAATGAGATATCATTCATTAAATTTGATGCGGTGGTATGGGAGATATTTGCAAACGACAAAAAAAAGTGCTTTAGAAATAATATATATGATGATTTTAGCTTCAGTTTGCAAATGACTTGCTCCTCCTTAAGGGTGCGTACAGAGTGCGCGCTGAAAGCCGAGCCGAGAATGTCAGTGCGATAAAAATTGTCAGTGCGATAAAACTGGTTACATACAAGTCAATACAAATAAGCTTGTGTATAACACAGTGAATGCCGACAAAAGCAGAGATCAAAGCCGATGAGTGCGAGAAAACAGTTTCAAAGCGTTTTGAGAGCTTGTTTGCATTGTTGATGTTTACTTTTTAGTGTGCAGGCGTGTTTTTTAATGGTTTCAAATAAAAAAAAATGGATATCGAACAAATAATAAGTGAAATTTTCTTAAATCATTATATAAATGATGAAATTCACCAAATTCATTCCTTTTTAGTGTAATTAGATGTTTTCCAAATTCTTTTCTGTTAATAATTGCATTAATCACACCAGGAGAAGCAAAATACTCTTCATCAGAGGAATCCATTACAGTGTACAGCAATTTTATAAACAGAAATGAACAACAAGACTAAATGAAATAAAAGCAAAACACATGCAATAAACAGAATTTCAGCGCTAATTTCTCGCATTCACTGCGTTATACCCAAATGTTCTTCTCGCATGAAAATATGGGTCAATAAGCTCTGCTCGGCTCCGCTCGGCATCAGCGCCCACTCTGTTCGCACCCACTCTGTTTGTATGCCTGACAAATATTGTACGCCTTCTACTTCATAATCAATTCAATTACTTGCTTAATTGGTCGTTACAACTCTTCAGGGAGGATTACAACCTAGCTTAACACACCACCTGTGTTGTGATTTCAATTTTTATACATAAGCAACGGGACCTACAGTTCAAAGTCGAGTTCGAATGCAAAATTATTTTAGGGTAACGTTTCATAGCAATTTTTATTTTCTTTCAGAGTTTTTGCGAGAAATCTGCTGGGAGGAAGTCGCCGATAGTCGGCCTCACGTCTAATAAGCCGACACACCACCTACCTTTTTACATTCCAACAAAATTTAAAAGTAACGGCACCGTATGAGGTACTAAAAAGTTTGGATAAAGCAGCTTCAGCGTCAGTATTTTAATACCATCTCCCTTAATAGAAAAGAAATTTTTTAAATTCTTATTTGTTTATAATTTTTATTTGAATAACGATTTCCCAAGTAAAACTTAAATCCATTCAGTTTTAATCATTTCAACACATTATCACATCTCAACTGAAAAGTTCATGTTTGAACTCAATGCTTATCATTTCGCTGTTTTTTCTTCCATTTTAAAGTAATTTTCTATGAATTACAGACATTAAGCAAAAGAAAAATGTATCTATGAACAGTTGATGTTTTTATTTTTCCAAAGAAAAGTTTTTCCTGTTGAGTGCATGAATTTCAAACAGAATGAAAATTTTATGTTGCACGTTCTCCACACGGCTAACTACACGCCATATTTAGTTTCGCTCAAGCATTTCTTGTTAAACAAGAAAAGTTTTGAAAAAATACAAAAGAAAAATAAAAAAACTAAGAAATTAAAAATACACGAAAAGTATAAGAGAACGAAACTAGTGTAAAAGCAATTAAAGAACAGTGGAAGCCACCCTTAGGCTTATGAGTGTTGGAAACTTAAATCAAAAAATAATATTTTTTATACGTTATGTGGTACTTAGAACTACCATTACCATACATGCCATGTGCATAGGAAATTGCATAATTGGCTTTAAAGGAAAAGGTTCTAACTTTAATTACAAATCATGTAAGGAGTACAAGTAAAGTAGGGTCTTTGAAGTTCGAATAACATTTTCATATGTGACTAAAGCTACTACAGGTACAAAGGAATCAGATGAATTTGCTGCATTGAGACGTAAATGCCTTGGTTGATTTATTTACAGTTTTAAGCATTTTTGTTGAGACAATAAAATTTTCAAAAGTCCGATGCAGAATTGTAATTTCAAATCCAATTTTATTTTATTTCCTTTAACCTCTGTAACTATTCTGTAATAATTTTAAATACATTTTCACAAAATATCTTCAAAGCAATCAAATACCCTCAGTCATACACATATACTACCATGATTTATGAAAATAAATTTAACATCGCTTAAAATCAAGTGTCACAAAGCATTTCATTTAATGTGTACAATTAAAAAAGAAGACAAATTCAACTTAAAAAAATTTTTATTTAACATTCACTCAATTAGCATAATGAAAACGAAAAAAAACCAAAATATCATTATTAACGCCATTGTGATCATTATTATCATTGTCGTTATTATAAAAACATTTTCATTTCACTTCCCTTCTTTGCGTTTGTCTTTGAAATACATTCGCTTTAAACTCGTAGCCGCATATACTTTGGTGTCACAGACATTTCATTTCTTTGGCATGAGAGTGTGTGTTTTATTTAAAGCGAAACATAATTTTTAATTATAGTGAATGCCCCTGCCTGCCAGTTTTATTCTAACACTCTAAGCTTCTAAGATGAGTAGAGCACAGGCCAAGTTATTTGATAAACGTGCATAGTGACAGGCCAACATAATGGAATCTACACTACCATGGGTGGAAATGGTGTTTACGTTTTGACTGGATTTTTGTAACATTTTCAAAAAAATTGTTCGATTTAGTCAAATAGAGGGCTGTCCACAAACAAAGCGCTGACATCTTATTTAGCATACTGCGTCCCTTAAATGAACGCCTTGATTGATGGCAGCAGTCGATATTTTTGAGATAATTTTCGATCACTCCATTGTAATAGTCGAGCGATGTCTCGTTGTTAACGTGCTTGAATGTTGGTTTTAAAAGCATAGCTATAATCGGAAGCATACAACTTATCAAATCTCATGATCTTTACGGTCAAATGACGTTGTGAAAACGTAAAGTTGAATTATATCTTGAAACTAATTTGAAATCTAACTGATCCCAGAGCAATGAACTTACGGTAAATTTTCCTCTAGTATAATTTTTAAAAAATATAGGATCCATTAACATGCACAACCATAATGCCTACTAATCCACAATCACATCTTTGTTCTCTATGCTCCATATGCAAAAATTTTTTTGCTGTCGTTATCACTGATATAGAAATAGGCCTTATCGCACGGGAACATTTTGTACATCAAATCAAAATTATTCGGCTTTGTGCAATCTGATACGGGACATTTTTAGATAAGCAAAGAACTTATCTAGCCAGAGGTGATGTGAAAAGCGCCTGCCGTCCTTTAATGTAAACTAATTGGCGGCTATTAAGTTAGGTTAGGCAGCCTCCTCAAAGTTCAGAACTTACTTGCGTTTTACAAAATCCTTTGAAAAACCGATAGCATCACTTCAGCTACATAAATGACTGGCATTTCTTCTCGTTGGTATAATGAAGCTTAAAAAAGCTGTAGATTCTGTTCAGGTTCCATAACAAAGAAGATGTTCTGTGAGCTGATCTTCTTACTCGTTATTCCAGCCTCTGTTGAAGTCATTGTGAGCTAATCCCAGCATGTGCACCTAGAGGCTAGTGTAAAGTTGTAATTTAATTGGTCATTGCAACCCTAGGATTACTACATAGCTTCTCAAACCACTTATGTTGTGTGTGTTAATTTTATATAAGAGTGCCGGAACCTACAGTTTAAAGTCGACTACGAATAACAAAAATTTTTGAGAAACTTTTAATGGCGATTTTAGTTTCCTCAGAATTTTTGCCAGAAATCTGCTGAAAGGCAGTCGCCAAATAAAAATTTCTTCATGTTTTTTTTTTTGTTGAAATGTCTGACCGGGGTTTTGAACCGTGACCTCACGTCTAATAAGCAAACTCCTTAAGGTGTACTGCATTTAATTTTAAAATAAATTCTGATGTTTGTCCATATCTGGCTAGATCTGTCTGGTTTCTGAACGTGTAGGTTACTGCATGGCCAGCCGAGGCAGCCATTTGAATGAAATTATTTTCGATTATTAACCGAAAGGATTGTACTTTTAAATAAAAAAAAGAAATTTGAGAAAATATTCAATAGTTTTTTTTAAAGCATTTTCAAAAAAAAAGTTATTTGGCGGACCCTATAGTTCACTGCGTCCTGTCTCAATACCAGAGTTGTTGTAGTTGTCCTTCATGACAAAGTATAAATCGTCGCTTATTCGTCATGCTGATTCACATACTTTTAATTTCAAGAATGTTTTATCTTCAATAGTCGGTGGCGAATGTAGTAAGTCCTAGCTGCCAAACAACCTAGAAAAATACTGAAATGTATTGTACTATAGAGTACTACGAAGTCAGGGTTTACCGTTTAATTAAAAGTTTTTTCGTAGTCTTTTAATATCATTTAAAAGCTTTCTTCTGCCTACTCCTCTGGCATTTTTCTTAATGAAATGGCCGGAATACCAAAATATTATAAAATAAATGTTAAAAAGTTGTCATAGCAGTGGTAATAGTAACATTTTATGGCCGGAAACAATAATGATACATGGGAGTGAGAGAGAAAGGGACTGTCAAAAAATATTATCTGCAGATTATATAACGAAACTTCTGTTGTAGAGTGCTTTAGTAAATTATTAAAAATTATGTAAATTAACACGCCAAATATGTACGATAAGCACTTAATAAATTACTTTAAACAATAATGAAATGAATTCATAAAGGCGACAAAACAAAATTTAATTATCATTTTTAAAGATGTTTTCGTCGTCGTCGTCATCGTAATGATGGCATTAAAATAAATCTCTCTACCTTCCTCTGTCTCTTCCCCTTCCCTGTGTGTTATTTTCATGTAACAGACGTTTTTCATTTACTCAAAATCTCTAGCTTTTCTACTTTTTTGTCTCCTGTTTTTCAAATTTTTTTTGTTTAATTTCAATGAATTTGTAACTAATTAAAGACGACAATGATTTGTTTGTTTTACAGAAAAGATAAAATATTTATAGCACTACAGTAACAACTTGTAACATCATTCCGATGGAAAGAAGGTGTGAGAAAGTATGGAAAGAAATGACAAAAAAGTTTCCAATTTATTTTAAAAAATCTCTTGTTGTCACTTTACGTGAGTTATAGCAGAAGTCACTGTTAAGAAACTAATTATTAAGGAAAAGGGAAAGTTGTGAGGTGGTATTATTCTATGCTATCTGGCAAAATTGTGCGATAAGGTCAGATTGTTGTAAAAGGACATTTAAATACCTTAAAGGCTAATAAATCTTAATGAACTTTTTTAAAATGTTTCTTAAAAGTATCGTGCGACAATATCTTAGTAACTTCCAAGTGCTATAAAATTAATATTTATAGCCTTAAGGACATTAATAAATATAATAATTATTGCATAAAATAGCAAAATTAAATATTTACTGCAAAACATTAAACGAGCACTTTCAATAACTACACTCTATAGTGCCATATCGCCTTGTAGGTAAAAAAAATTGGACTCCTTAAACGCGTAAAAAAGTGAGGCGAATTACATTTTTATATTACATTACAATCATTTTATTTTTTTGCTTGTGTTATATAAACTTGGCACTGTAATGCAATACATAGACTCTACATTGACTTACAAGTTGATTTTCTTGTAAATTTTTTATTCTTTTGCGTTCTTCTAAAGATCCCCTGTGCCCCCATATATATACATATAAGATAACATATAGGATAACATAACCAAAATAACATCACAGAGAGGCCAGACAGCACAATCTCTTGCAAATTACAATTAAAACAAATACAATACAACATAGCAAATACCTACGTATTTATACTCTTTATACTCGATATTGTTTATGCCAAGAGTATAAACAGATGAATAACAAAGAAAAACAAATGTTGTTGTTACATCATGTTGGACTGAATTGAGAAACAGAAAGTCATATCAATAGTCCCCCTGAATAATGAGAACAAAAAAATTTAACTAAGCCACATGAATTTCATGTCCAACATTGGCGTGGGGTCTTGATTTCGTACAGATTTAAGATATTTTACAAGGTCAACAAGCTCATAGAATTTTTGTTATAAAAAATATGATAGCTCACGTTATATAAAGGATCGGCGTTGCTGTACGCTAGTAGTCGCCGTAGTCTAGTAGGTAGTGTGTGTGGCTTATTAGACGTAAAGCCTCGGTTCAAACCCCAGGTCAGACATCAAAATGAAAATATAAAAATATTTTTCCGGCGACTTCTTCTCAGCAGATTTCTGGCAAAAACTCTGAGAGTAAATAAAATTGCCATGAAAAGTTTCTCAAAAATCTGTCTTTCGGAGTCGACTTTAAACTGTAGGTCCATCCACTCTTGTATAAAATTAACACACACAACATGAGTGGTATGAGAAGGTAGGCCGTAATCCTGACTGAAGGGTCGTAATGGCCAATTATGTGTATGTTGCTGTACGCTTTTATTATTTGCTCTAATTAGTCAGCAATTCCTAATAACAATTAATTTCTCATTAAATGTTTTAGAAGAGAATCATTTAATCATCTTAACTACAGCACACTTAAATACAGTTTAATTTTACTTTTTCATATTTGATTATCTAAAAAGTTTATTAAACATTTCATTGAAATTACTTTGTATTTAATTTCTTACCAAATTTTAATTCAAACCAATTTTGTATTCAAATTCCTCTGGGTTGCTGTGCAAATTTCCAAGAAATACAAACTAATTTCTAACAGTTTACACAGACAAATAAGAAACCGTCCTAGAAAACGAAAACTTCACATTCATTCTTTTCAAACATTGCATTGGCTGTGCTGTGTGAAATACTCATTTTCATAAAATATTTATTGTGTGACGGGAAAATCAAAGAAAACTAAAATGGAAACCATTTTAAGCGATTTTTTTTGTCTGTAATTAAACCTTTTCGGTGGGTTTTCGAATATCAGAATTTAATGTTGTATACGAAATGATATATTTTCGAAACGAAATATTTTAAGGCTATTAAATGAAATTCAAATTTTTTTTTACGTTTTAGGCTTATAGTAGTCAAACAAACTTTACTTTATGGGTGAAGTTAAGTTGACATTTTTATAATAAAAATCCCTCGATAGTCTTACGATAGTCACTTCAACAAATTTCCTTGCCTATGAAACATACGTACATAATTGGTCATTTCAATCCTTCAGTCAGGATACGACCTAGCGTCTCACACCGCTTATGTTGTGTGAGTTAATTTTATACATGAGCGGCGGGACCTACAGCTTAAAGTGTACTCCTAACAACAGAGTTTTAAGAAACTTTTCAAGGCAATTTTGTTTCCTCGTAGAGTTTTTGCCAGAAATCTGCCGAAGAAATATTTTTTCATATTTCGTTTTGCTCAAGATGTCTGACGAAGGGTTTGAATGGGGGCTTTATGTCGAATAAGCCTACTAGACTATAAGGACTCACAACATGCTACTAAACATTGAGATTCTCATTTCCACAGTTTAACTCGATGTAATCCTATTGGTGTTGACGTTGTTAGATGCATGAGCGTGCGTGCAATACTCCTTTACTGAACCTGCGTAGACTAGGGGTTCTGAGAGAGAACAGCCTTCTGGAAACATACCGATATATTCATCATTCCTATGACTCTTGCAGGATTTGCGAATGACATAAAGAGGATGAGGCAATCCTTCATCTCATGTGCTTGTGTCTATAAAGAACTGGAGCTTATTGCCCTATCATTCGCTGTCATGTGTGATTAAAGTCTTCCAATCAAAATTTTCTACAGTAGAGAGGTTTATTTTAGTGTTGACCTCAGATTGCTTATTACCTCTGGCAATGATTACTAGCTCCTCTGACTGAGATATTGCATCCTTCATGGAGGGTCCACCAATTTCCCTAACCTAAGCTCAACACAAAATTTTCTACTCAGAGAGTATAGCCTCTGTCGTGACAACTACAATAGAAAGCAGCACAGAGTCGAGAATTAGATGAAGATAAGCGGCAGTTGACTCACTCGGTAAGATGTAGGGTTCGTTATGCATACCTTAAAACGTATGAATATTCCTTCCGAATAGGAAGGAATTAAGGACGTTAAAACAAAATGAGGACATCTAACAATACAAGAAGATCAAACATAACTAGTTTCAGCATTTGGTAAATCATGCAATCAGAGACAATAAAATGCCTGATAAAATGTCGAAAATAAAAGTGTGAAAACCAGGGAACTACATTCATAAAGCTGCAATAAACTGGTATACACAAGGAAGCCGTAAAAAAGACTCGCCTTCTTACCAATGCTTGGCAAAGGCATGTTGAATCAAAGAGACTCAAATCGGAAAATAGTTGGAAAGAAAGAAAATCATTGTCAGAAAATGACTGAATGTATGAATGCATGAATGAATAAATTAATGATCTCATTTTCTTCCGAAGGTCGTAATTTCAAATTTTCAAATTGCTCCTTAAAGGGTTAACTTTCTCATATGATTTGCTTGGTGTACGACATACTACATGTTTCTGAGTACAAAGTACTAAAGCTGATTTCAACTTGTTGTCTATAACGAGTAATACATTGAATACCATGTACGACTAGATTTCTGTATAAATTCGCATTTGTTTAAGTAGCTTCAAAATCTACATACGAAGACATGCATATGCACAAGCACATGCATAAATAGATAGATGTGAACATTCGTGGAAGATGTGTAGGGGAATGCAGTATGCATGATTATATGGCATGTAAGCCATTCAAGAACACGTTTTATTTGAACTTTGTCTTGCTAGTTTTTCGCTTACTTTTTTCTAGTTTTTTTCTTCTATTTTTCCCTTAGCATTTACACGTTCTAATACTGTCACATACACACTTGCCACATACAAATGTACGTGTGTAACATACCCCCTGTTGCATAAACTTGTTTTGAGGGAAGAAGAAAGAATTTTTTTTTAAATAAGATTTTCTACAACAACAGTAACATCACTAGTACAACATCTATAGTATGGTTTGTAACAATGGTAAGCAGCTATCAAATCAGCAGAAAAGGATCTACACTTCCATAGCTTACCTTCAATAGCTACAAATGGTCTCCCCTTTTCGGTAATAAAATCAAAAGCTTGCTTTGTAAGGTATGGAGTGGGAGAGGGTGTGGCTTTGTGCTTTTATTGAAACTGATTTACATAAATTTGTAAGATGTTTAGTATGAGAGTACATGTTGCCATAAATAACTTTTAAGAACGTGTTGGTTTCAAATGAGATTTCCAATTGAAATGGAGTTTTATTTGGTGTCTAGCTGTAGTAAATCTTATCCCCATTTTTTATTTCTCTTCTTTTTTTTTTCAAAAATAATAATAAGGGAATAAGGGGTTAGAAGTTTAAAACTTACAAAAAAAAAGAAGAAACGTTCTTATTATGATTTTATTCGGTCTTTCTTTCATTCTTCCTTCCAACATTTGTGTTTCATCCACAGACATACTTATGCAAAACTTTTCCTTTAACTTTAGTTTTTATGTAGTTTTTCCTCCTGCTTCGGTTTTTTTTCTGTCTTTGGTTTTCATTCCATTTCGAGTGTTTCTATACAATTTTCTATACCTCCTGTCCTCATATTTTTGTGGTTTGTGTTGAATAAAACGAATGTCTTTGACAAAGTAGGAAGAAATAATAGAGAAAAAAGGCTCAAAAACTAAATAAGATTTATGCAGACGACTTTTAAACACCCTAAAAAACAAAAAACTTTCTATTGTCACAACTTGAGACTCCCTTTTCGAGAAAAAAAGAGTCAAAAGTTGCCTTTTGTTTCACATGGAAAAACTTGTGAAAGAGTTGCTCATACACAAAGTTTTAATTGTCGGTACAGGAAAAACATTTTTTAACGAATTTTTTTTAGGCTGTGGCTGTTTTTAAAACTAAAGTTTGACACGGAATGTTAAGTACTAGAAAAGTGGGGGAAAGTTCCCTATTATTTTATAATAAGTTCGGTTACTTAAAACAAACAGAAAGAGGGTACAAACGTAAACGAAAGTAAACGTAAACGAAGTTTATCTCATTATAGGATAGAGTTACATAACTTCCGAACTAATTACTTGTTCCCAGAAAGGAGTCGTGCGATACAATCAACACCCATTGTGATACCACAATCAATATTCAATCAAGGGATTAAAAATTACCTAGAGTTCAAAATAAATCTTGTTATTGCAGCAACCCTTATATTAGAGAACACGGTTAAGGGTGTCAGAAAGTGAGAGGTCAAAAACCTCTGTCACTTTACGATAAGAGCAGGGCACTAACACATGAGATGAAATACGGTCTCTTCTTCCTCCTCAAACCCACAACTCCCACAGAAGTCATCTATCGGAATGCTAAGTTTTTCCGCATGCCTACCAAAAGGACAGAGGCCAATAATAATCGCCATTCTGTGGTGGATGGCCATGCGAAGAAGTTATTCGTTCCTATCCTTGTCCATGCCCGTACAGCAGATTGCACGTACCCTACAGCTGTCAGCCAGATTGAGATTGCCTATACAACATGTTGGTGAGTGGGAACTCCATACCGCCTCAGTTCAGCTCATGACAAATGTTATTTCCCTTTGTCCATAAGAGCTACCTATGAATGATCTAAAATGTCTCTGAGAAATCCTCTGCATTCATGGACAATGACGGACGTTTAAACTAATTTCATTAGGAAGCCTGACTGTCCACGTAAATCACGATATTTTCAGGGAAAATCACGATATTTTCAGGGGAAATCACTACACTCAAAAAGCATTGAGTCGTTTTTAAAATTGAAATGAAAAACTGAAAAACATTGCAGTGGTTAGACAGCCCATAAGAAAGTTTTATATCAGAACCCATGTATACCACACTCCACCCTGTCACTCATCTTTAAGCCATCAGTGTAAACTCCAAAATCTTGAGATCAGAAGTCCCTAGTTGGGTTTCTAAAATGGAATATTTCTATTCTGTAAATTGTAAGGTTTATTTTATAATCAACCCTAAGCATGTCCAAAGTCCAGATTGAACTAGCATTTGATTGCGTTGAGCATTACTGCCACTAAATCAGCCCTATGCCTTAATAGGAAGTCAGAGGGAAGCCAAATGAGTGTAGCAAATAATGAATTGGTCGGAGTGGAATAGAGTGATCAGCACAGCTGACTGCTTGCGTATTCTGTCTGGAGCAGTTAGCACCTCATACAACTTTTCATCGAAAAATGAGATCCAGCGATACCTTCTGAAGAATGTCGATTGATGTCGTTCCAAGACTGTTGAATTTTTAATGATTCAGATCCATATGAGATCCAAGAGCTTCCAATACTTTTAGAAAAGTCACGGTTTGGTGACGACTTTGAGCCGGTGGCTTTACCGATCGATATGTCTTTGAAAAGGTCTTTGGCCAGTCCATCACTGACGATGATTGTCAATTTCTTTTGGCCTGAATTGGATGAACTTGACACCAACGATATGTGGTTTCAATAGGACAGTATTACGTGTAGGGTTGGCAATCCCGCTCTATATTTTCAATCCCGGGATTTCATTTACTTAGTCCCGGGATCCCGGGATTTATCCCGGGATTTTAAAAAATTTGTTCTTGAAAGATATTAACTTATTATTTCAATAAAATTAATAACATGACATATCCAAAAATAGGTTTATAAGAAAGAATTTATTAAATTATAAGAAAATTAATTTTATTTTTAATTTTATACATTTTTAAATTAATTATAAAGAGTTAATTGTTTTTATAGATATATACTCTTTTGTTGATCAAGTGCTATATGTTATTATTTTTAAAATACGTTTTGAGGAAGCACAGAGTATCCAAAGTTTCATCGCTCAAATGACTTCTTATTTTAGTTGCGAAAAATCCAGCTGCAGAAAAAGCACGTTCAGACTCTACACTGGCTGGCTTAATAGTCATTAAAAAATCGTATGCTCTTTGCAAAAAGTCAACACGTGTTCCTCCATTTTCAAAAAAGAGCATTTCTCTCTGAATTTTTACAGACAACGTCTCACATCGAACTGCTACCCTCGGTAAATGTGCCTTTTTTTTAAAGCTTCATTGAGTTCGTCTGAAATATTTAAAGGTTCTTCAAGAGAACAAGAAAGAGATTCAGATGGAAGCTCAGAAGAATCTGAAACAATTTCGAAAGGTGCCTTATCTGAATCAGAAGGTGTAACTTCTGACTCAGAAGCTATTAGAAGTGATGTAGCTGGACTTGAAGCATTTAGTCTTTCGAGTAACTCAACTATTATTTTGCTACATTTTATGGAAGAAGGAACCGTTACGAGCTCTGTTTCCGATTCGGACTGAACATTTATTCTACCATTGTGCAGATACTGAAGTACCCCACTGATATCTGTTCTCCTTTGTTGCATGCGAAGGATGAGGGCTGAATGTAGTTTTTGACTTATAACGTTGTTAGCATCTTTAAGTTTTTTTAACATAAAAGTTATGGCAACATCGGCTGTGAACAGATTAGCATCCCGACGGCAAAGGGCGTCAACTGTTGCTTTAACTGGGACAAGAGCACTAATGATTGCGGATACCATATTAATCTCATCTTTGGATAAAGCAAAATATTCACCTTCAGGTGGACCTATGTCTATTAATGCCTTTTGTATACAATTTCTTAAAAAATAAAAACGTTCCAGCATTAACAAAAGGCTGCTCCACCTAGTTTTACAGTCTTTTATTAGAGTTAGTTGCTTTCCAAATTCAGCCGTAACATACTTTTGCAAGACATCGTAGCAAAACATCACTATTAATTTTCACACCTTCTTGATCACTGCACCGCAATTGACCTCAGTAATATCACATTGGTATCCTCCATGTCTATGGCCAACCATTTCTTCGTTGCCAGAAAAATTCTCATCCTCGTTATTCTCTGAAAAATCGTCTTCCTCTTCTGGTTCTTCACCTTCGTGGTATTGCTCATCTGTTTCTCTTTGTAAATCATGCTGTCTGCCATAATACCAACTATATTTTTTCTCAAGTTAAGTCCATATACTGCAAGCGTTTGTTCTAGTAGCCCAATACATCTCAAAAAAAAAAATCGCAATTTGAAGTTTTGTTTCTAATTTCAGAGCGGTTCATGCATTGAAACAACAGATTCTAATTTCAGGAAATTAGAATTAGTGAGAGTTCTAATATACGATTTTTTTCATTGCGGCTTAAAAAGTCAAATCCCGGGATTGAGCACTTAATTTTGGAATTGTTAAAAACTGCGGGATCCCGGGATTTCGGGATCCCGGGATTCCCAACACTAATTACGTGTCACACAGCTAATACCACATTGGATGTTCTGCGTTGATATTGTGATCGAGATCTTTTTCTTGTAGAGTGTTCTTAAGTCGCTGGTAGATCCTCATAGCCAATACAACCCATGTCATCGGTCAAATTCAGCGTGATTTATGCGTCATAGTCTTGGAAAATTGAACGTTTCACCCAGAGAAGCCGGTCAGATATTTAAACGATCTTAAATTTCACACATAGTGGCATCAATATATCTTTTACACGTATACAAAATTTCAATGATATCTCAGACATAAGTTGTTTTATTTAAATTTAAAGATGCGAATCCCTTAAAGAAACATCCGATATAGATATCGATTATTTTACTTGACTTCACTTAGTTTATGTCAATGGTGTTGCGATCATTTTCAAATGTAGGGTAACAAAATTGTTTTCTTATTCATAATTTCCTTCCTTATTTCGTTTGGTAAACAAATCTTATATATTTGAATTCAAAGAAACTCTTAATTAGAACTCTCCTTAGTTCCTGTTTTAAATTTAAATTTTAAATTAAATCCCATATCAATAAAAAAAAATGAGCAAATAAACTACAAAGAAAACTTGTGGAAGGAATTTCCATAATTTTCTTTAACCTTTTTCGAACCTGATTATTAATCTAGCAATTTCAGCTGCCTCTTAATGACGACAAGTCCCTGTAGACTATCCAATCCATACAAACAATCACTTCTACTTTCTTTTCCAGTGTTACAAACCGTATTAAGTATCCTATGGCACTGGTGAGACCTACAATAAAGCTTTGGCATATAAAAACTTGGTAACTTCCAGTTGTTTTTTTTTCCGTTTTTTGCTTTGTGGTAATAGAATGAGAAAAAGTTCTTCGTTTTTCTTTTTATTTTCTTTATATCGCACAAAATTAGAGACGAGTGTGCATTTGTCTGATTGTCACTTTAAAAAGACATTTTGCGGTTGACACTTTATTATACTTTTTTCTTCTCTGAGTGTCTTTATTTTTTTGCTTCGGAAATATTATTTCTTGTGGGAAAGTTGTGAGATTCTGTGCACAACCTCTTAAAAATTTTTTGATTATTTTAAACAACAGAATTGTATTTTATAGAGAACTGTTTGAATGAAGAATTATTATTTATTGCTTTCAATTATAAATAAACATTTCTGTGACCTAATTAGGTCTTTATAAGAAAATTACTTAAAGTATGTTGAAGTTGTTTGGCTCATATGGATGGTATTATTCTTTAACATACAATTTTACTTCACTTAAACTCTGCACAAAGCAAGTTTAGTTTTTATGTACATTAAATAATAAAAAAAATCAAAACCAATCTCCATAGCCTTCCCTGTAGATTGAATTGCCTTCACTGTTTTTCAATTACAAAATTTTCTGTCCAATATTTGCTGTTGATTTGTCAAAGGATGAATCCCTCTCTCATCCATGGTTAGAATCAATATAAGAACCCAATGTAAGACCCTGTCAAGCATCGTCTAGCATTTTATTTAAATAACTTCACCGTATTGTTACCTTCGAATTTAGCTAATGAACAACAGATGATCATACACATTAACTCTGCAGAGTTCGTAAAAGGTTCTGGGGTGAACATATCAATTAATCGACTACTAAAGTGGTTACCGTGACAGCTCGCAAGGCTTCTTTTCAACCGTCATTCATAGTCTCTAATACGTAAGACAAAATACGTAATACGTAATACAAAATCGAACAACTTAAAGAAGAGCTACGAGAACATGGTTTCAAATCTCTTGATCTGAGGAGGAATATTTGATTAAAAATAATTAATAAACACGAAAGCTTGGCTTAAATTTGCATGAAAACATCTTAACTGAATCGTTCAGATGACTCGAAAAATCTAGAATACTATGGAAAAGGAACCCAAGGCTGCAAATACCTCGTAACCATTTATGTATATCAGTTATTATAGAACATACATACATAATTGGTCATTATAACCCTTTAGTCTGTATTACGACCTAGCTTCTCACACCACTGATGTTGTGTGTGTTAATTTTAAACCTGAATGGCAGGAGCTACAGTTTAAAGTCGACTCCGAACGACAGATTTTTTAGAAACTTTTATTGGCAATTTTATTTGCTCTCAGAGCTTTTTTAAGAAATCTGGTGAGAAGAAGTAGCCGAAGAAATATTTTTTCATATTTTCGTTTTGATGTCTGAACCAAGGCCTCACGTCTAATAAGCCAATACACTACTTAATAGGTTACGGCGACTACATCTTTCTACCCTTAAAGTATATCTCCTCTATCATTATCTGAAACTTGAAAATCTGAAGCGAAAGATTATTGCGCCCCCATAATTTATTAACAGAACGTGTCTAACTCATCCACATAAATTCTTATAGGACGTAATTGGTTGGTTGGATTGGTATGCAGTTGATACAATTTAGCCCAAAATAAGATGGTAATTGTGTTTCTAAAAATATGTGAACTGTTGTTGTCTCTAAGACACTTTTTCAGGATGCTTTGGATGCTGTTTGGATCTTATATATTATTGCTTTCGTAACAAATGTGTCAATTCTGATTGTTCACGTACACATTATTCCAGAAATGTCATCAATGCTGTAAATAATATTGCAATGAAAACATTTGCCCAACGAACAGAAAAGCCATTTTGATAAAACAAAATTTTATTTACAGATTACAGATGAATGCCAGATCCATCCTTGAAGATTTGACAAAACAGAATGAATAACGGGAATTAATTTGAAGTTATCAACTGTCAAAGCACGGAAATATCTGTTGGACGAGAATATTGTTTACAGAGTGAGTGCTCTGTAAATTATAGACTTTCATACAAAGACCATAAAAATCAAGAATAGTTCACGATTTCTGGCTAAAACTCTGAGAGAAAATAAAATTGCCATGAAAGAGTTTCTTACAAATCTGTCTTTTGGAGTGACTTGGCCCCAGTCGCTCATGTATAAAATTAATACACCACAACATATGTGGTGTGTGAAGCTAGGACATAATCCTAACTGAAGTATGTATATTACTGATCAATTTTTAGCTATAAGATCGTGTACATATATTTGTTTTCCTTTTTTTGTAATTTTTAAAAATGTATCTTTCTATTGCAACCTCCTCCGCTTACCACATAATATTTAAATTTAGTTTTATTTCACTTGCACTACTTATATACGTAAAAACAAAAACAGAGTTGAATAAAATATTATAAAACAACTGCATATACTACCACCACTGACTGCAAAAGCTGTGTATACAACATCTCAGACATGTTTTAATTTTCTATGCAAATGCAGAGGGGTAAACTTTAAGGAAAAACTCTGCTGCTATAAACTATGTTACAAAAAACCATATAAAACTGTTTTATTTTTCAATTTATTTTTGTTTTTGTTGCATATAAAGTTATTTTAAGGTGAATATGCAAAAAAGTATTAAAAAAAATGCAGCAAAAAAACTGGAGAAAAATCAACAAATGCATCAACATTAAAACAGGTGTTGATAATGAAAAAAACGTATAGAAAAACACTGAAAAGAAAAACAAGAAAAATTACGAAAAACTATTCATTCAACTCAAACATTTATTTATTAAAAAAGTTTTTTTTCAACAGGCTAAAACAAAAACACATTTACTTTGCGCTCATTGTGCTGCATCATACAGTTTGAAAAGTGTTGGAAAGAAAAAAATAACAGAAAAAAATAAATGTTTTAAGCACAATTTCTAACAATTTTAAACATCTGTAGAATAATTAAGGATATTAAACTTCCACAACATGTAGTACCTATGTACGTACTTACATACCATATAAATATGTATGTATGTATGATTAATAATTTATTTTAATAACAGTAATTTATCTAAAAAAAAGAAAAAAAAGTGTAAAAAAATTTAAAATTTTCTTTTTGAAAAATTAACAGGAGGAAGTATACAATAACGTTAAAGTACATATCCTACTGAGATGAAGATTTAAAGAAGAAAATGAGAAGATATATTACGGTTCCATTAAACATCCATAAACTGAATCCAATGCTCTGACTGCCGCCTGCTTCTTGGTAGTATGTTATGCCACTAAGCTTTCTAGAAATATTTTCCAACTTATTAATCTTTATTGCAGATCGTAGAGCCTAAAAGATGCCGCAATACTCCGGTGCGCCAAACACGAAAGTCGCCTTAGTATAGTAACTATTGTGTTGGCTTATTAGCTCTGTTCAAACCTCAAGTCAAAATAAACGAAATATGAAGAAATATTTCTTTGGCGACTTCCTCTCACCCGATTTTTGGCAAAAACTCTGAGGCTAAGTGAATGAAATTGCCATGAAAAGTTTCTCAAAAATCTATCGTTCGGGGTCGACTTTAAATTGTAGGTCCCTTCGCACTCATGTATAAAATTTAACACACAAAACATAAGTGGTATGAGAAACTAGATTGTAATCCTGACCAAAGGATTGTAATAACCAATTATTTATGTATGTTATCGAGTGAGCTGAGAAGCTCTTCATGGCAATTTGATTTACTCTCCCCCCCAATCATGTATAAATTTAACGCAAACAACATAAGTGGTATGAGAAGCTATGTCGAAATCCTGACTGAAGGGTTGTAATGACCAATTATGTATGTATGTATCGAGTGAGCTGTGACTGCCGCGTTTTAACAATTCCTCCGCCTAGTGTCCCATCCAGTTTGAAATGTTGTTCATTGTCCTGTCAAGATATTGCCACCACACCATGCTTCCATAGGTTAAAATAGTCTGCTCTGTAGTCGTCTTAGGTCCGAAACATCATTTTTCTCCAATATCCCTGGTCTCTTTTGTTCTGTTTAGATATTTACTTTCTCAGATAGCACCTTATTCAGAAAAAGCCTGGAAATATGAGCCTTATCTTTATGTGTAAGGTCCGATCCAGGTCCGGCCAGGTGACTTATACATTCTGGTAAAAAATACTTCCACCATTTGTCCAAGATTTAACAAACAGATGTTTACTCGCTAAACATATTGGGTGTTGCAGCTATTCTGGACTACGTGCATAGCAGCTAGGTATGCAAAATAAGATTTTCCTCTGTGTATGCCTTGATAATGTAGGCGAAAGGGAGCTTCCACGCCATTGATAGGGGCAGAACACTTCTGTATAGTGGAGGTGGATATTTGGGAAGGTATGTTCAACGAAAGGGAAGATAAAGAGAGGTAATGATGGTTTAAGGCAATCAAATCTATTGTTGGGAAATTACAAAAACAGGAGATCTAAGTTATGCATCAGACTAACCAGAATATTCTAAGGTTGGTAAGAAGTCTTTTGATTTGTTTGACTCACTTATTCGAAATGGGGGTTCTTCAAGTCCAACATGTAGATTCCGCCACGATGAGAATATATCATATCCTAAGTGTATATCATATGCTAGGCAGACAATTGCCATTGTTGACACCGAACAGCATTCTGCAGTTTGTTAGGACAATAAACTTGGAGAACATATTATAAGGATACCCTATAAAGACATAAATTTATAACAATCAGTCTTTAACTGATTCAGACGTCAATGAAAGTACTTTAGGCCATATGTTATATGTTTTAAACAGTCAGCGCTAAAAAGCTGGGTTACAAAAATAGAAAGCATTTAATTTGAAACCCTCCCACATCATACATGCTGTTCTCATAACATTAAAGAAATAAAAGTTTTTGGTTTTATTTCTCCGCACCTGAAGTGTTTGTGTTTTTCTTTCTTCGACAACAGAAAGTCATCACGAAGTAAAAGAATCTCTCTTTTCACTTTCGCAAGATTAAAATGAATCCATTTTGATATTATTTTTCTTTTTGATAAAGATAAAGAAACTCTTCACAACTTTATAGCAATAAGAGTTTCTTATTTGTCAAGAACTTTAGCTCTGTTTTGCTCAGCACGTAAAAAATAAGTTTGAAAATTTAATTCCTTTTTCTCTTCTTGTTTTTTTTTTATCACTTTCACAATTATTTGCATGCACAGAGGTGTAAGGAAATTTTGTTTTGTGTTTATTTTTTAGTTGCCGATTTCTTTATTCCATAATTTATAATTTTTAAGTATTAAAGATATCCTACGGCAGAAACACTTGCACGTTGACATTTGTGCGATTCATAATCAACTATGAAGGCAGTGTTTGTGTGAAGAACGATTTTAAATTTCGTGAAGGGAATTATTTACGACACTTACTTTGGGTAGGCATTTGGTTACAGTTGTTTAGAGAAGTTGAATTAATTTAAAAGAAAAACTTATGTTAGTACGTTCATCATACTTTAAATGATAGAAAAAAAGTGAAAAAAAATTGTTTATAAAGCTTAGTCTGCCAGTTACGCAGTAAGGATCAGTTCCTCCAACAATTTTATCATAAAAAATGACCTTCCGCTAAGCTTAGAGATTATAAGACGAGTGAGTTCTATTCGATTCATTCGAACATCAAAGAAATGTATAAAATGGTTAAAAGACGCCTCAAATTTCGAAGGATAACGTCTCTAGCATTGTATTTAGAATGTCTTGATACTAACTCAAGTCAAATAATTAATTTTTGGCAATCTTTAAAGACATGTTATATTGAAGCCATCTTAGTACTGACAAAAACTGTCAAATATCACGCCAACTAAGCCCTTATCGTTAGACATTATCGTCATTTTTTATTAATTTGCCAGACCTAATAATGCCAATATGTGTGGCATATAATCATCGTTAAAATGTTTACCAGGACATCTTTGGTGCATAAATAAGACTGAATTTGACCAAGGGTATATGTTATGTTGGCTTTGAAGATCGCTGTGGTTTATTGCTTATTCGCATACATACACAACATAAAAAATTATTCCAAAAAAAGTCTAATGGGACCAAATCATATGATAACGGTGGGCCAGTATACAGCACCTTCACGTGAACTGACCAGGCCTTCAAATCGCCCGTATAGGATATCCAATGTGGCATAAACTGTGGCACTTAGCGCCATCCTGTTGCAACTATATGATGTTGGTGTCCTGATCATCCAATTTTGGCCAAAAGGAGTTCAAAATCATCGGCCGATCGATACGGGTATTGGTCGACCGTTTACTGAAGCAGTAGACCCGAATTTATCCAACACATTGCAAATAATCATTTTCATAGGTTGCCTATAGCGTCCGTAAAATGGTAAAAGCGTATGTATTCCTGACA
Organism: Sarcophaga caerulescens; assembly: GCA_927399465.1. NCBI lineage: Eukaryota > Metazoa > Arthropoda > Insecta > Diptera > Sarcophagidae > Sarcophaga > Sarcophaga caerulescens. Next base: position 25,747,470 of record OV656866.1, read on the forward strand.
TGAAGAAATAACGTTGCGTATGGATTACTGGGTTGTGCAATCTTTACAAATGGCTGGTAAATGGATGTTGTCTGTGCGAGTTTACTCTTTAACATCTTTGATGAGTATATTACATTCCAAGGATCCAGGCAATCTGACAATAATTGTCTAAGAATGAATCGAGACAGTTAAGCTATCCAAGTCAGATCGAGGTTGGATTTTGCTGTATGGAATGATATTGTACTGAGTTTCGTATAAATCGACTAGACTGCAGATGATACAGCACTGAATGGAGTGCAAAGTGCATGGCTAATAGATCGTGTCATCATGCGCGATAGAGCGGTATAGTAGAGACAATAGAATATCCAGGTTATTGTCGACCAGGATAACAGTTCTAGAATGAATTGTACATGCAATCTCCTAAAATAAGATTTTAACTCCACGCACATAATTGGTCATTACAACCCTTCAGTCATGATTACGACCTAGCTTCTCAAACCACTTATGTTGTGTATGTTAAATTCATAAATGAGTGGCGGGACCACAGTTTAAAGTCGACTGCGAACAACAGATTTTTGAGAAAATTTTCATGACAATTTTAACTGAGCATTGCGTTTTAAGGTAGAAGACTAGCTAAAGGACGCAGACATCCATTCTTTCTATTGGGATTGTGGAAGTATACATACATACAAACATACATAAATAAGGGGTCATATAGGCAGGATTACTATCTAGCTTCTCACACGACTTTTGTTGTATGTGTTAACTTTATTCATAAGTGACGGGAGCAACACTTTAAAGTTGACAGCAATCTATGGATTTTTATGAGAAACTTTTCATGGCATTTTTAATTTACTCTCAGAGTTTCTACCAGAAATTTGCTGAGATGAAGTCAACGAAGGAAATATTGAAATATGCTTGTGATAAATTAAATCTAATCGAGAAGAGTAAAAATCTAATTTAATAACAAAAAAATTTGATATTTTTTGTGTTTTTTAAAAAAAATTTCAATTCGATCTGGTTTACCTGTCGTAAATACTGTTTAATAAATTGCTGTTACTGTTCGTTTATAGAATTTATGATGAATTTTTTCTTTTTCTTTCTATTTCTATTTCTTCATATCTCACTTTCTATTTTCCTTTTCTCTACAATTCGTTGTTCTGGTCTCTTGTGCATAAGAGCCAGGAAAAAAATTCTTTCTTTTCTTTCACAGGAAAAACTCGGGATACAGGTTACGTGGAGATTTTATTAAACTTCTCTGAGAGTATATATAGAATATTATTTATTTTTTCTTAAATTTTGCATAAACAATATGATTTTTTTGGTCGTTTAGTATTTCTCTTTTAACCGATTATGAAATCGAACTGGCAGCTGTTGAATGTTTTGAAACATGGACACCAAGAAAGTGAACAAATCATACAAAATAATACAAATTTGTTCAATCTTTCTATCTTTTATTAAATTAAAGAATTTAGCATAAAAAATATTTATTTCAATATCATTTAAGTGTTACTTGTTGTTTTTTCTTCTATTTCCTGTTTGCCAATTCATTATTACTCTTTCGATAACATTCAATTACTTTTAGAATTTTCTTTGTGGTTTCCTTTAATTGCTGTTCAAAAAAGAGAGAAACTATGGAGTTGTTAAATGAAATCCTTTCGGCACATTGAAAGTTTAGCAGACCACTATCATAAATTGGTAAGAGAATCGATAAAATTGAAATTGAAAAGAAGTGACAAGGCAAAGAAAGGAAAATTTGAAAAGAAAAAAAGAAATGTTAAAGGCAAGTAAATATTTTTTTTCATCAAGAAAAATACTTCCATTACAAATATACTTCGTAACATATTCACATTTTCCTTAGGGTGATTTAGTTCCATTGGAAAAAAAAAGAATTCTAAAACACATCTGATGTGAAACTAAAACTTTTTAAATGAATTCTAATAAAAATCGATGATAGCTCTACAAGAACTATAAACTTGTATAAACTGCTGCTTGGGGATAGAATAATACGCTCGTTTGGCCACTTAGAACCTACGATGAAAACATATGGAGAGTTTCGGAAACCTTACATGGGACAACAGAAAAGGGGCTATATAGGGAGTAAGTGGAAAACTTATAATTAAATCGATTTTCCTAGTGTTCTAGAATTCAATTCAATAGTTTTTTGTAATTGTTACCGGCTGTTCTTTGTAGATTTTATTTCGTAATCGTTTGTGAATATTTTCCAATTTGTTTAATGCATTTCACATATTTTTTGCATATTTTTTTCCATTTTTTTAATTTCTTTAAGTTACAGAATATGTGAAACCAACGGGAAATAATTCAACTGTGCTTATGTGTATACTAAGCATATGCATATGAGCGTATGGTTTGTTTAAGAGCTTTGTTCTTTGCTTTGTTAAGAGAAATATTTTTCTTTAGCTTTTATACTCAAACATATTATTTTCATTTCTTATTGATTTTTTTTTCTTCTTTTTTATGCAGCGTACTTGCCTTGTAAAAGATAAGTAGTATTTTACTTTGAATTTATTTCACTTAAACTGACTTGCCTTCGATACAAGGTTTAGTTATAAGGAATATAAGAATAAATTGCTGGAAAAAGAAGAACAGAAAATAGTTACAAAAATAAATCCGAAATACAAGGAAAATCCTTAAAGATAAATTGGGCTTTTTGAAAAATTTTTTTTAGAACAATCTGTAAGGAAGAGTAATAATAACACAAAGGCTTCTACTTCTATTGTGTCGAAAAAAAATTAAATAGATAATAACTAAGCATCCCTCTCTCTCTTTCTCTTTCTCTCTCTCTCTGTGTAGAATTTTAAAACCAATTTGTATTTTGAATTTTAATGAGAGTTTGGAACTTCAGAAAAGCCGTTAAAGTTTGAAATTGTTTTGGTTTTATTTATTTTTTCCTTTTTTTTTTTTTGATAAATAATTGCGCAAAAAGTTTTTTGTGTTTCATTATGATTCATCTGAAATATTAAGAAAAATTTTTAAAAGTTTTTGACTTCGTTTAATCATAAAAAAAATGTACATATGATTAATATGATTTAGGAAATATTACGCATACGTTGCCATGTATAATCAATGGCAAGTACATACATAATTGGTCATTACAACCCTTCAGTCAGGATTATTGACCTAGTTTCTCACACCACTTATGTTGTGTGTGTTAATTTGATACATAAGTGGCGGAACCTACAGTTTAAAGTCGACTCCGAACGACAGATTTTTTTGAGAAACTTTTTATGGCAATTTTATTCACTCTCAGAGTTTTTGCCAGAAATCTGCTGAGAGGAAATCGCCGAAGAAATACTTTTTGTATTTTGTTTTGATGTCTGGCCTGGGGCTCGAACCCTGGCTTTACGTCTAATAAGCCAACACACTAACTACTAGACTACGGCGACTTCCAGTGAGCTTAAAAAGAAACTGTACACTCTTGATAAAATTCAAACAGTCGCCAAAACTCACCTTTTACCATTTAAGGAGAGTGCTCGAAAATAAATTGGCAATATTTCGAAATTTTTTGTAATTTTTTTTTTTTAATTTTGGTAATGAAACAATTTTATAATAAAAATAACGGTAATTTATTAATGTATATTTTTTTTAATGTACAATTTCTTTTGACGCTCTCTAAACGTTAACGTTATAAGGTTATACGGCCATTCGATTATTAAATTTCGATTATTAAATCACTGGCAGCACTTTCTTCCTGGTAGATATTCTTCTGTTAAAGGAACTTCAAACTATTTATCGTTTATATTTATATCTCAATAAAAGAAAATTTCCATTATGTTTTCCCTCTTGCCTAAATTAATTTAAAAAATTTTCTTTTACTATGAAATCAAGATTTAAGAAACCTTAAACTTAATGCTGAAACTATAAAAATTTCACCCAAAAACTCCATCCACAAAGCCAAGTTTATCTCCTTGATATCAGATTAAATTTAAAGCATTCTAACAATCATCCCAGAGCAAAGGAAACATTAATGATAGCATTGGAATAAAGTTATTTTTGTTGTTATTGTTTTACCTTTTGGCTATAAAAAATATTTTCTTTAAACATCCTTGAAAATAACATCAGCTAGAGTAAGAAATTCTACATAATTTTCTAGTGAAAAATTCTTATTAACAAGCAAAACGGAAGGAATTTGAAAATGTACTCTTTAAAGTATTTGTGAAATTAAAGTCTTCACACACAGAGAGGAAAATTCTTGACTTTAATTGATTTCAATTGCTATTGCTTGTGCTTGCACGTCTCTGCTACATCAAGGATTTTATTGTAATTGTTTACCATTTATCCTTGTGACCAGAGAGATTTTTTTCTCGAGATGCTGAGATGAGACATTAAGGATAACAAGAAATGTACAGCGCGTGTGGCTGCATAATAATGCTAAATTAGGGTGTTCAAGAAATTTCGTACTTTTTGAGAAAATTCGATAATTCATGAAAACTTAATTTTTTCAATTGGAATTTTCTTAAACTGAAAGGCTTTTACTGTTAGTTTAGTAATTATTTCTGCTTTTAAAATGGTAATGATCTCTCACCTTCTCTTCTAAAGAGAACAGAGTTCTGCATAAAACTGTAATCGAGAATGGCTTTTGTATTAGAGGACAAGCTTAATTTGAAGAACAATAACGGTACTCTATAAACTTCCTAAGCTATAATCGAATATAGAGTTGTTAAATCCCGTCAGAGAGTCATTGCTTCACTGTCCTCCCTAATCACATGCCATGTGACTACACAGCCCTCATGCGTATTTGTGTGACAACTTCTTGTTGTATAATAAGGCGTAAAAGAGAGTACTGACTCTGCCCCATAATGACATTCAACAGGATAAGACCTAAAATCCTCCCATTGGGTTCCCACATTGGAAAGCCGTCTGAGAGCAAAAAATTTTAGACCTCTGTAGAGGACAACGGCTTTACGGGCGTAATGCATGGTGTCTGCACTAGCTGCTTTGATAACATGGTTCCCATAGCACACCAGGCAATGAAGTATCAAATGGTTTATAACATAACACGCAGCAGTCACAGCATATGGCAACGATACAACTGGGGAACTAATTTTATTGGGAAAATTAATACGGCGGCACTACTATATAACCAAGTTCTTATCTGTCAATGGATATAATGATGCTGTGGTTGAATTGAGTGCCATCAGGTAATTGTGACTAAGATTGGTGATGTCTGTCATACAATCATAGTGCTGTAGGTGTAATGAACATAGTAAGAAATTCATCAGAAGAAATGTTACTTCGATTTAATGGGCATAATAGAAAGTCTAGACGTAGGCTAACATAGATGGAACTGACTATTGTGGCAGAAAGCAATATACCTGGAGACGAATTAGGTTCCGAAGTACGAAATTAGCAAGTAGTATTAGTAGTAGTATGAGTAGTGGTAGTAGTAGTAGTAGCAATAGTATTAGCAGTAGTAGTAGTAGTAGCAGCATTAGTAGTTGTAATATAAGCATTAGTGGCTGTAGTTGTAGCACCATTTTTTTTTTTTTTTTTGTTGTAGTATAGTAGCACAATTAGTAGTAGTAGTGGTAGTAGTGGCATAATGTAAAAGAGCAACCAGTGATGTTAAGGATGGCTCTGAGTTTACTCAGTCATTGCCAACAAATAACACTCTCTTCGATATGTATTGAGTGGCACTGTCACTGCAGTTTTATTTTTTCCTAAAAGGTAATGAATAAACGGTGCATTAGCCGCTGATAATGGATTATATTTGGTGGCTTTAACTTTATAAAATCCTTGTAACCAAAGCCAACAATTATTTGTATTCATTAGTAATCGTATCTGACACGCTTGAACTTGTAGTCAAGTGGCGAATTGCATGACCCATTAAAAAATATGTCAAGTTACACTCACATATTGCATATTCGCAACCGGTTCCATAGTTTCGAATTAAAAAAAAAAAAACAGAATCGTTTTTGATTTCCTTGTTTGAACACTCTCTACACAATATGAACGAAAATTTTGCATGTAAATGGCACAACCTATGACAACAAAACGATGCAACAAATAAAATACAATAACAACTACGGAAACATGAATAAGATACATATTCATGCAGCAAATTTTCGGTATGAGATCATGAACAGCAGCAGATACTCGGTTCATGGGTCTCTGGATAATATTATGCAGTTATGCTTTATTCTGAATGTGAATTTTTGCCTCATGGTGTTGTTGCTGTTGTTGTTCAAATTGTTTTTGTATTTATAAAATCACATTTGGTTTATTCATGACCAACATCAAATGCAACAGCAATAGCAACAGCTACAACAATAATGACATGAACAATGTTAATAACACTGTAATAGTGTTTGTTTGTTAGTTTATACTACCCTCCCATGATAATCATTTCCATGACAAAAATAATGACAAAATTTTTAACCCACAAAAGAGGGTTGGCTATGTTGATTAAATGAAAATGAATTTAAAAAAACTTAAATTGAAAATTAAATGAAACGATAAATAAAAACCCAATAAAAAAAACCCAGAAAAAAATTCAAACTAGAAAAAGAGTGGAGAATATTGTTGTGACATTAAATAAATTACACCGAGGATTTCAATTTTAATAATGAAATGGAACTCCATTTTGAATGAGAATAAGTTTTAAATAACAAAATTGAACAAAAAAAATATCTGAATAAAAAAACAAATGTGATTAAAATATCTCTGAAATAAAATTGCATGCAGGGGTCGTCAAATGATGTATATGAAAGAAAGATAAAGGGTAAGAGATTTAGAGACTATGGTAGGATTGTGGGAGACTTCTTCACCTAATAAATCGAGTGGCTAACAGCTCCCTTCTTAGCTGTCTCCTGCTAAAAAACCAACAAACTGCGATATTTTGCAATGCGACTCAAGGAGGATAAGTAAGAAAAATGAATGGAGTTCTCTTTTAATTCTTTTTTAAGGCGTATGCATAGCTCGAAAACAGATTTTAAAATACTGCGAGCAGAAGTCTATGCAATCGGATGATGTGCTCAATTAAATGTCGACAAAAAGTATAGATGACGGGAGAAACCAAGAATACATGACATACAATCCACCATCATATCACTTGGCGAAATTCAAAAACAATATGGAGCGAACAAGGTATGGGAAATAGAAACAGTCACTCTTGGGTTCAAGATCATGAAGGAATTCGGGAAATGAACAGGCAGATGGGCGAAGCTTCAATGTCGGAGATGGTAGAGAACTTTTCTGTAGAGTAGGAAAAGGCACTCTCAGCGAAAGGGAGAAGAAAACTCTTCTCAAACCAATAGGATTTGCGGCAATTTAAACTTTTGTCGAAAAAGATAAATAAAGATAGGAATAATAAGTCACACATACATACCTAGCTTCTTTTAGGCATTAATCCACCCGGTTTCATATCAGATTACGGATAATACAATAAATCTTATACGCATGCATTACTCAACACACAACACTTCAGTCAGGATTACGGCCTAGCTTCTTACAACACTTATGTTGTGTGCATGTTATCTTTACACCTGCAGTTTAATATCGACTTCGAACGACAGGTTTTTAAGAAACTTTTCATGACAATTTTATTTTCTCTCAGAGTTTTTTCCAGAAATCAGCTGAGAGGCTGTCGCCGAAGAAATATTTCTTATATTTCGTTTAGTTGGAGATGCCTGACCTGGGGTTTGAACCGTGCCCTTACGTCCAATAAGCCAGCACAATACCTACTAGACTATCTTAGGGAGATAAATGAACACATAAAATAGTTGCGTTTACTTCACCCCAAACAATCTCTTCTCTGCTTTCAAAATTATCTCCTCCTAAAAGGTTACACCAAGTACTTGCACTTTTACCACAACGTAGCCCACAATATTTATGAAATTTAAAATTCTTATCTTGAATTTTCAAGTCATAGAATAATTGCATAAATTTAAGTGCTCATGATTTGCCGTCTTAAATATCCAACTCATATACAGCACAAGTAAGAAGTCAGCCAGAGTCTGTCTGTTGTAAATATCCTTCTACACTTTTTATTTTCTTTCTATCCTTACATCCTGTGTCATCTTCAACTTATTGCCGTCACACTTTCGTAATGTGTATGTGTGTGTATGGGTGTATTATGAGTGTATACGATTGCTGAACATTTGTAATTCCAAATGTTTTCTACTTATTTTTCTGTTTGCATTTCTTTCTTGTTTTATTTCCGTGCAGTTAACTTGGCCTTGTAAATATCGATTTTTTTTTTTGTTCCATATTTTGCATTTAAGTTAATAATTCAGGAAGCATACACACGCAGTTGGTAGTGAAATGAAACAGTATGTGAATGACAGAGTTTTTTGTGAAAAAATAAAGTTTAATTTCATAAAAGAGCCATTGGGAGGCTAGTTGATAATTTTGGTCCCATTTTTGGGGACACTTTTCTTATCAGCCAGAAGATGTGTCCCCTGTTTTCATTTGCCTGATAAATTTCTCATCCAGTAAAATAGTATGGGTTTTAAAGATAGGAAAATTTCGTATTCAAAACTTGCTATTCTTTATGATACTCCCAATAAGGTAAGAATCAATAGCTCCGAATCATTATCAATCTTCCCACCTACAAACCTAACTTTAGCGCTCTTCTTCAAATGTTATTAAACACCTGAAAATGATATTTTTTAAGCTCCATCTTAAGCTTGTCACTTATTTTATGAAATTTTAATACTTTTTCTTCGGTAACAATAAATAAAAGGAAAACCATTTGCACACAACAACAAAAGAATCGGCTTATCGTGAGACATTTGTTGTAAAAATTCAAAGCCAACAAATCCCCAAAAAATATCCTTTGTTATCTGCCATCGTCTATATGGCATGGAATTAGGAACAGCTGCCGGTGTATTATACTGTTTGGGTCATAAATAATAAACAAAATAAAGCATTTGCGGAGTAACAAAAAAAAAATGGAAGAGAAAAAGATTTTCAAGGTTAAAACGCGAAAAGCAAAACGCCATTAGAAAAATATACTAAACACACACAAGAAAAATTAATGAAAATAAATGGCATTGGCATCGGCATCGCCTACAACATGAATAAAACCAAAAATCAAACAGTAAATGTGCGGCACGTGATAGAACTTTAAGACTTTAAAACATAAAACCGAGACTTTTTAGGACAATTGGATTTAAATTTTTGGAAGAATAATTTCATAGAAAATGTATTTAATGATGGAATATGGGGAGTTATTGCAAGATAATCACTTTTAAGAAAATCTCTTTTTTCTTTCTCTTAAACCGTACATACATTGTATACAGATAGGTATGTTGCTATATTTTGGATGTATTTCAGTTACCAAATGAAATTTGTTAAGTAAACAACCGTTTGGAACCACTTGGAACTAATTTCGCTTCTTCCGATTGCTGTGTCATAACATAAACATACCAAAAAAGCACATGAAAGAAGCGGATAAAGAAAATTTTTTTTTCTGGATTTTTTTTTCTCTATTGGAAAACAAAAAAGTGAAGTTAGGCATCTCTGCTTGATCATCTTATGAGCCGGGCACCGTTACATGAGGTGAAAGATGATCTACTCCTTCTTGTCAAGCCCATATATCTTGCAAAAGTCATTTGAGGAGACCAAAATACATGGCCTATGAAAACCACAATAGTAAATGGTCATCCTGTTTAAAAAAACAAGACATTCAGTCGTCTTCTTATTCATATTCGCCCACCAGAGCCTAACAATATTGAACGCTATTCAGATTGTTTCAACTCTTTACCAGCCCTTCACAGTTTATCAGAAATTTATTTTCCTACGATATCCTTGAACCTTCCCTGCGATGAGGACAGAGGTTGGCGTGACGTTCGTTTAGTTGGAGTAAATTTGTGGGCAAATATTTAGTTAAGGCAAATTTTCACCTATAAGTGCATGTGAAAACTCGAGATAAAGTCTCAGTAGTCTAGTAAGTACTACGTTGGCTTATTGGATGAGAGCAACCCTTACAACCCTTGTCTCAGACATGTCGAACGAAACGAAGTATTAGAACAAATATTTTTTCGGCGACTTTCTGTCAGCAAATTAATAGAAAAAACTAGAGAGAGCAAATAGAATTGCCATGAAAAGTTTTTAAAAAAATCTGTCTTTCGGATTAAACTTTAAACTGTAGGTACCACCACACATGAATAAAATTAACGCACACAACATGAGTGATGTTAGAAACTAGGTCGGAATCCTAGCTAAAGGGTTGTAATGACCAATTAAGTAATTTAGCAAGAAAACACAAGATGATAATAGGTGTAGGCGGGTCCAAAGCAATTGTTCTTCTGAGAACATAGCGGCTGCAATCGACAACAAAATATGTAGAAAAAATTTTGTATCAAAAGTCATTAAGAGCAACGAGAGCCCATTTATGTCCCTGTCGATACGTAAGAGAATGAAAAGTTCGTTTAAAATTACTGTGTTTGCGCTGGAGACAATTTACTACAGATCTGAGGACGTGTAAAGCATTGATAATACATTGGCCTGTCTTTGGAAATATTTTACTTGTCCTTGAGAAAAAGAAAAGGAAAAAAAAGAGATGGGGATGCATCAGCTGCACGAGGATGAATGTGCACAACTGAGTCAGTTTCTGTCAGCCGTATGTCATTACAAATATCAGAAGAACCCACATTTTGATTGCCACAGATCCTTCAAACTCTCTAATAATGCTGTACGCATGGTGTTTTCTTATATCGTACTAAGGAATGGACAGTTACAGAGAAACTACTATATATTCTTCAACTACTCTTCACTACCACACACTCTTTAATAGTATGCCCAGGATCAGTACCATATAGTACCATATAAGCGACCTAAAGCCACAACACCTCTTAAGGAAGCCTCTGAACAGCATGCCGTTGGACTTATTTAACTCTACCAGCAAACCGAATTTGCTATAACTTGTAGATGGTCAAAAGCATTTGAAAACGTATTCGATCTCTCCAACCAGCATCTGTGTTCCCTCTCCATAACCCATCTATTGATGAGTTCATAGTGATAGGAGATTGGAGAATTAGGGAAAAATCATTTTATGAGACAACCAGCTGTTAATAGCTGTTAAACACAAAGTTAATGATGACACAGCTTGGCAGGGAGAAATCTTGACTTTCGGTTTAGAGACCGGATATTCAAAAAGTCATGAAGTTATTGACCGGCTTTCCTATAATCGCAAAAGAGGATATACGAAGCTTATATTGAAATAATAAGCGACTTTCTTTTAACAACCCCTTATTTAAGTAATTATAACTTTTTCATAAGTTTCTATGTACAAACATAATAATTAAATCCAGAGTTTATTTTACATGTAATATTTCCCTTTTGAAAATAAGTTCTTCTCGAAATTATGTTTCAAAAACTTTACATAATTTGAGTTTGACATGAAATACGACGCTTGTTAAGAGACTTATTTGCATACAACAAACAGAGGAATTTGAATTAAAATTGCTTTAGTTGTTGAATTCTTAGAAGTTTTTATTCCTCTTTTTATGTATATGAGTGTGTGTGTATGTGTGTGTGTAGGTAATAAATCGTTTTATTATCATATTAACAGAAATCAAAGTTTACATATTTATTCTGTACGTAACTGAAATGAAGTAAAACTTCTTAACAATCACAGACACAATCTGATACGAAATTCATAAAATTTATAGTTTTGCATTCATTTGTAGGAATTCTTTGTTGTATTTTTTTTTTCTTCGTCCCTAAAAAAATATATCACGTCACTTTGGCGTATTGTCAACCAAACAATTATTGTATACGAATATATATGCCATAGAAGTCAACTTGTTGTTGTTACTGTTGTTGTTATATTATGTTATTTTTTTTTTTTTGAAATTTTTCTCCCCCAAAGTTTTCTTTTTTTTTTCGATAACAAAATGTAGGTTAACAACCATAAAACCCAAATAACAACCAGCTGGATACAACGCATGCCAGGCCAAATAAATAAAAACAAAAACGAAAAAAAAGAAAAAACAATTCTGGAAAAAATCAGATAAAATAAATGAAGTGAAATACAATTTTTACCCCGAACGAAAGAAGGAAAAAAAGACTGAAAAAAGGGCAAAGAAGAAATAGAATGAATTTCGCTTAATAAACGCATTTGTCAAGTGTCAAAAGGTTCAAAAAGCGAAACAAATTAATACACATTTGACAGACGTTTTTCTTCCCCCCTTAAAACTGTGGGCTGGCAGTGATTAAGGTTACCTTAGTTGAAATAAATAAAATCTGGCTTTAATTTATTTCCAAATATTTTATATTATTTTTGTTTAAAAATTTAATATTTGTCCTTGCATAGCTTGTTGTCGCATATGGGTACTTTATCAAATTTTTTGGCTTGTTTTATGTCAATAGTAAAATGCCTTGCCATTATAATGCCACATGCAAGATCACGTCTTGATTGTTGCACTTCAATTAATTAAATGCAATTTGCATCCTGGCCCATGTGCAATTTTGAATAGAAATACAACTACTACTACTAGTACTGCTTGCTACCATAGTTACCTACGCCTATATGGCACAAAGGCATGAATACTTAAACATACAATTAAGGTGGCCAGAGTTAAGTTTTTCTCTTTTCTCATATTCTGTAGAAGATATATAATTTGATAAATAGTCCTCCAATTGCGAAAAAAAACTGCATTTGCTTATACCTTTACATCTACATACATACATACTATCGGGTGGGCCATCTATCGGTTTAAATTTGAACCATCGGATATTTCGAATCTGGCAATACTGCCAATACTGCGAAAAAGTCTCGGTAAGACGCTTTACAAAATTCAATTGGTTCAAGAGTTGAAGCCGCATGACAATGCGCTTCGCTTTATTGGCCAGCGAGAAACTGCACTATGATATCGACTTTGACAAAAAAAAAATCATGTTTCCGGATGAAGCTCATTTTCATATTGATGGGTACGTTAATAAGCAAAATTACCGTATTTGGGGCTCAAAAACTCATGTTTTCCTACAGGAGCCTATACACACATTACGAGTGACTGTTTGATGAGGCTTGTGGAGCCATGGCATCATTGGCCCATATTCCTTTTAAAATGAGGACGACGTAACCGGTACAATCGCATCATGATAATCGATTTTCTTTTTTGTACGCGCTCCTCATTGTATTGATGTTAACGATGTTTGGTTTCAACTACATGGTGAAACTTCCCACACATCTAATGCCACAGTAGATCTATTGCGTCAAGCGTTTGTTAGCCATTTAATTAGCCGAAATGGTGATGGCAATTGGCCGTGAAGAAGTTACGATTTGACACCGTTGGATTTTTTTTTATGGGGCGCCGTTAAAGAAAAGCATTATGCCGACAAACCAGAAGCATTTGAGTATTTGAAGGCCAACAAGCCCATACACTCGTATGTTCTCACATATAATAAGCCAACACACTATGTGCTACACTACGGAGATTTTGATGCATTTTAAGCTTGGGAGAACAGATATAAATTAGCACTAAATGAGACTCTTATATAAAATGGATCTTTGGACGTTTGTTAATGTGCTTTACTTCTAACTAAAGTATAAATAAGTTTCCTCCAACTTAAGCTGTAATCCAGTCAGCATAACACATTTAAAAAACTAAAATTTAGTTTCTTTTTTCATTCTAAATTAACTTTTTAGTTACAATTCTTTTATTATTTAATATGGCCACTTTCGTGAATTTACAATTCCAATTTCAATTTGCTGAGAGATGCATATAAATTTTCTTTTATGTTACCATTGCAACAGCAATAGCAACAGCACAACACAAAGTGCTGTAATAATTGTAATTGGCCAATTGCAATATCTCATATGCATGTTCAGCATGCGTGCTTAGCTTGAGTTCTTTGAACAAATTTTTTAATATTTTCCTACTCAGGCCCTATCAAAGCTTACAAGCGTTATTACTTTGTAAAGTATGTGCCATACGAACATAAACATGCAATTTATAAGCACTTTACAATGAGGGATTTTGTTTTTTTTTTTTAACTAAGAAATCAAAGTCGAAATAAAAATGAAAATGCAAGCAAGCATCTTAAGAATACAACAGCGGTTCTTGAAGAAACAGAATATGATGCTTAAAACAGTTCGAAATAAAAGATGAAATATAAACAGAAGCAGCAGTAAATATGAGACATTTTGTTGAAAATAAAACCGAAATAAAAAAATGTTTTCAAATCTAACAAAACGAAACAAATATAATTTTAAAAAGTGCTTAGAAATAATGCGAAAAAAAACTTTTATTACTGCCTCTAGGAGTTTGGATTCAAAGGATTTGTATGAGAATTTATTTTTTCTCCCTTTTCATTAGCACATGTTACTTTACCCATACAAAGTCATTTACAATGTTATCGTATGTGAAACACAAAAGTAAATACGTATGTGTACATGTATGTAAGTGTACACACACATATAGCTTTCCGTTTTAGTTATGCGTGTATGATTTTGCGCTTCGTTTTTGTTTTTCAGCTTCAAATGATTGAATGAATGAATGAAAATATGAAAGAACGTGCCTTTTGGCTTCGAAATGAATGGATTCCTCTGTACGAATTTATTCACTCATTCATACATGTTTGTATGCATTCATGTACGTGTGTGTTACGGTGGTGTATTGAAGCATAAGTCTGTGCCTGGTTTATTGGTTTGTCAGTTCTTTTCGTCATTTAATTTATTCCTGTTCCTTTCGTTAATAATAAATAAAATCCTGAAGGTCATAAAAAGCATTGACATTATGTGAATAACAGCAATAACGTAGTTAAGCAGTAGAAATAAATATATTACATGCAAACAGCATAATAATCATGCTTCTACTGTAAACTGAAAGGAATAATGAAGTTTTTTTCAACCCCGTATATTGATTTCTAAGGCGCCAGTTTGAGGCAAACAACTGCTAGCTGGATCAGTCTGGTGCCTTTAGTTTTATTTCATAAGAAATTATTTCAAAATGTCTGGTTGAAAATCCACAAAATAAAAACAACAAATCCGGGAGCAATTGTTCCAAAAAGCGAATCACTTGGAGCCCACACTTCAGTTATATATGCAAATGCAGACCTGACGATATACATCTTACAGCGTCTAAAACTGAATCACATCGAACCACTCAGGGAGATGTTTCTTGCGAGTATTCAGATGTACCATTGAAATGGTGTAGAGTGGGAGAAGTTTTCGAACCAAAGGCAAAACGAAATTCTCACACTAAATCCAAGAACTTTATATCCATAAGCCTTTCCTCTTTTCTGTTGAATAATTTGGAGCCACTAATTGCTGCTAATCTGTGTTAGATTCTGGATGAACACATATAACAGGAAACGGTGAAGACTGATAGCCCAACGTGTACGATAAACAGAGCGCTGCCTCAAAAGAGGCATGCACTGTCTACTTTCCTGGATTCCGAAAGGGCTTAGCGCTATATCTGTAACGGACATATTTGCGAACTGGATCTCAAAATTTTTTTGTGGAAGAACGATCTATCTGATACTAGAAAATTCGCAGGTTCTTTATAGGGAGGGGAACTCTACAGTGTTGTGTACTCTCGCCTCTCTTATAGGACCTGGTGATGAATGGACTACTAGTGATGCTGGAACAGTTTATATGTGGATCAATTGGCCATGCTGATATCCGTGTTCTTACAATATCGGGCAGTTTTGCCGTCACTATATGGAGAAGGGCGCAACTTGTTCTGCGGAATGACTCGCGGACAGTTATCTGATCGCAGATTGTTTAGTAATTCAAGGTAAATGGAGGCAGCACTCTTCACTAAAATTGTACGAGAGGGAACTTAAACTGAAGATATAAGGGGCATACTCTAGGACTTGTTGTGGGTAGAAAGCTGTCTGACAAAGTGAACATCATTAACAGATTACAAAAGCTTGTAAAAAAATGTTGGAAATAGGGCCCAGGACCTTGGAAGACAGCAGTAGTCAGACCAATTTTGACCCACGGATGCCTAGTTTGCTGGGAATCTCTCTGTGATAAGACAACATATTTGAACCTGATACAGCGATTGTATGATTATGTCTGTATGATTGTTAGTGGTGCCTTACGTACTACACTTTCATCAGCATTGGAGACAATTTTGTGCCTCTTTCTGCTTGATTTCTATTGTAAGGCTTTAGTGGCTAAGAATAGTAGCCGTTTCTGGATGACTACACTGTGGAATGAATAGAATACTGGTCACGAAAGGACCCTGCAAGCAGTTGTAACTAAAGATAGCAGTGAAATTACATCGCGGTGCGACTTCTCCATGAGATGTAATACATCCATTTCGGTCAATGATATCTGGGAATATGGTGCGACATATCTCGTAAACGATTGTATACAAATTTCCAGCGATTGCTTCAAACTGAATGTGATTGTTGGAGGCTGCCAAACCTTACCACACTTTCCGATAGGCATTCATTCCTTACTATGATTTTCGTCATTGACATTTTCCTCAGGAGATTTCCTAAGACGGGTATTTTAGTTTTATAAATTTGATAACACTGTTTAAAATTTTTGTTTTAATTCTTCGGGGATTAAATCTTTAACCAATATCGTGATCTATATCTTTACTTTCTTTCATTTCCAATCTCAGCCATGAGTCAGTTGAGTACAGAAATTTAACTTTTCCCCACCTAAAACATTTCGAATAGTCACAGTAATAGATTGCCTCTCTAACATTGTAACAATAACATTGCTGTTTGAGTATGTATGCGTATATGTGTGTTTACAAGTTGCACCACAATGTATGCATGGTATAAATAATTTCCATGAATAGTTTAAAAGAGACCTGCACACATGCTTATGGTACACGGATATGCTTAGACTCACACTAAACCGTTTGCAACATGCACTTGCTGCTGTTTGCCTTTACGGTGATTGTGTATTCGATTCTTGCAAATTCAGCACTTTAATCCAATTCAAAGGATTTTGCAAATTTCATTTCAAAACAAAAAAAAAAAAAAAAAAAAAACAGAAAAAAAGAATTGAAAAACCAACAAAATATTGCCAATTACAATATATGTGTGTGCTTGACAATAACATAAATATTTAGTTGAAGTTAATAAAAGGAAAAATTAATAATGAGTGTGGATATGCTGGGAAAAGAAGGAAGAGAAGAAAATTAAAAATAAAATTAAAAACAACAAAAAATTACAATTAAGGTGAACATCAGGGCAGGTCAATAAGTCCGCGAATTTTTGTATTCCGTGTTCCATAACTGTAAACAGACATCTGTCGGTTGACTCCTGCCAAAATTATGATAAGTTACATTTTTAGTGCGTGATAGACTGTCGCTATTGGTAGACTACTACTAAAGTTAATTTCGGAGCAAATATATCATGGAGAAAAAAAACAATGCTCAATAAATACTTTGGGAACGGAAGAATATACGATGCCGAAAGTTTTGGATGCTCACATAAGATACTTATACCCAGCGTCCAGTGTTGGCCGATCCGAAGTTATAACTGTGAGAAACTGTGGAAGCCATAGGAATCTCATACAGGGCAGTAGATGAACTTGAAGTAGAATGAACTTTTGTGTGTGACTAAGCTTTCTGCAATCGTACTAAACATTTGTAGACATGTTTAACGTTATTTTGCCGCAGTATAGACAAACGATATAATCAAACAAAATTTACGGTATCATATATTGTAGTCTTCGTCAAATACTGTTCTTGTGGTGTAATGAATGATTGTGGATTTGATATAAGGTGGGACAAATTCTATGAGGACTTAGAGCACTCTGATGAATTTTCGACTTTGGTAATCCCTCTAAGGATCTGTGAGCTTATAATTGGCAATACAGTGTCATCGATTCTGTGTGTCTTTGTACACAACTAAATCTGGCCAAAACTCCTCAAACTTTAAAAAAACACGTTCAGTACGGTTGTCCAGTTTAAAATGGGGTATTCCACTGTGGTCACGCATACGAGGCGCATTAGCCTTGGCCTCCTTCAAATGATTTCTGCAGAAGCTGCAAAGATGAAAAAGAAGAGGAGGCCTCCTTGCAAATGATTTCTGGAGAAGCTGCAAAAATTGAAAAAGAAGAGGAGGCCGCTTTGCAAATAATTTCTGGCAGATGAATAAGAAGATTAGACTGTTTTTCATCTACTGAATACATGCCGTGCACTATTTCGTAGGAGAAAAAGTTTTCAAGTAACTATCAAGTCTTGACATTGGCAGTCTGTGTCGTTTCATCAGAAGCTCCTAACAGTTCCGGGACTAGAAGGTAACGAAATACTGTGGTACCACATTGGGCCCTCTCTGGCCTATGTGTGTCCATCCGACTTTCTTGGATATACAGACAATTCTATCTCTGGGTATGCCATGTAGTTTAGTTTAGGATAATTGAAAAAAAAAAAAATTGTTTCGGGACAAAATACATGACTTAGGATAAAAATTGCTTTCTCATCAATCTCATAAATATGTCAAGTTTACCAAATTATCACTCAGCCAGATAGTATATTCTCTGATCACACTTACCTCTGCTTAGAAAGTCATTTTATGATGCATTGCTTGGTTTCTGGTTCATCTATATAGACTAGCAAACATATATTTATGTTCACAGCCATATCTGTAGCAATAAGTCTCGTTGGTCATCTGTGCCATGTATCCATTTGACAAAGAAAGTCGATTTTGTATCAGTGATGCAATTGTCGAATATTTACTTGTCGAGCCTATTTTTTCTTTTACGTATATTTAGAGAAGCTTCTCTGAAAATAGTTTTAATTTTAATTTAAAAAAACATCCTCATTTGATAGTTCAATTAAGCTGCACATAAATTTCCATAATTAAGACCCTAATTAGCTGGCTTTTTAGAGATGAAAAAAATTCTGGTTATTTTTTTCCAATGAATGTTATGCTTCAGAATACATTAAATATACTATATTATGGTATAAAATATTCTAGAGAGGAAGAGGGAGAGTGAAACGAAACATTTTTTGTTTGTAATTATTTGTAGTCTTCTTCTTCTTTCATTGACTTGCTTCTTTCTTTGTTGAATAATTCTCGCACTTTGTTTCGCCATCTTTGTTGTTGTCTTTTACTTCCATGTTCCATTATTATTTGAATATTTTTGCCTTTATAGTGCTGCAGACAGCTATAGAGTGAGTGAATGCGAGAGTGTCTAATAGTCTACGCTAGAGAATAGCAGCTACTGCAGTATAGTTTTGAATAACAAATGACCGTACTTTACTATACTCTATTGCGTGTTGATTTTAATGCTGCTGCTGTTGTCTTACGCATTTATTTCTTTCAGTATTTCTATGTTTTTTTTTTTAATTTCCACTTACTGACAAATATTTTCCAACAGTCAACAAAAACGAAGACATTTACATTGTTTTTCATTTTGCTTTCCCTGTCCTCCTCTTCCATCCTGCTCATTATGTTCTATTTGTTGTTTCGTTTCGCGTTGAAATTTGTTTTTCGTTAGCAATTTTTATTTCATTTTTATTCTGTTTAGTTTTGCAACTGAAAGTCATTTGTTGTATGGACTGACTGCATCCATGAGCACGACAAACGAGACGAAATACCAGTGTCTCACAGTGTCCCTTCTACTTTGGATTGCAACGCAATTATGCCACAATTTTATGGGAAAGCGGAAATGCAAAAGTATTTTGCAACAGTAAATAAAATAACTGAGCCAGCATTTCCAAGCAATTTTAATTTGTTCCGAAGCTATTTTTAGTTTGCTTGCTGTGTGCTGTAAGCAGTTGAAGATGAAGACATCAACTGTCTGTCTGGCAGTAGCAGTTGAAATGTCATTGTTTCATTGCAATTATCCTGGTAAGTATTTTAATTAAGATCTCTTATTTGCAACAACTAAACATTATAAAGATGCCTGTCCAAGGCCACCATGACCACTAGAGACCACAATCTACTTTCACTCGTCTTAATTAGTGTGTGGCAAAAGGGAAAGAATTAAAAGTGTTTTTACTGCATTCCACTTTAAGTTAAGTTTTAAATAAATTAATGGTTGAAATAATTTCTAATATTAAATGGAAAACATTTTAACTTTGGTTGGGTATAAATAATACTAATAACTTCGTATTGCTCATACGTACAGGGCAACTCGCATGTTGTTAAGTAGTGTACGGTCTTATTACGGTATTGTCAACAAAAGTATACAAGCAGAAGACCCAAGATCTTTAGCACACTGAAAGTATAAACAAATTTATATACCTGCTCTTATTAGGTCCACACTTGATATAAAATATCGGGTGGGCCATTTATTAGTTTAAATTTGAATATGGCAATACTTATGTCATTCTATTCTGTCACAAAAATTTATTATATATAATAAAGCAACGCTTTACGCTTATTGGGCCAACAAGAAACTGCACAATGATATCGATTTTGCCAGAAAAAAAAAATCATAGTTTCGGATGAAGCTCATTTTCTTCTTGGTGGGTACGTAAATAAGCAAAATTGCCGTATTTGGGGCTCAGAGAACCCACATGAAAATTGGTCCAATCGAATGAGGTACTGTGAGGTCCATATCTAACTGGAACAATTGTACTTCACAACAAGAAAATAAACTTGGCAAAATTTCAAACTGTTTTCGTTTTATTTCAGTTTTAAATTTAAACTTTTAAATTTCCTACCCTGTATGACGGAGATAATTAAGTCGATTGGGGTATTCTTAGAAAAAACCTCACGAGAAATCTATAATTCTGTGAAAATTTCTTAAAATAGTATACATAAGAAAAAAATGCCTTCTTATTATTGCAGCTGCTTTAAATAACTGTAGTTTTCCTTTAGCACTGCTCTTTTTATATTCACCCTCCTATCCTCCAAGCTCTAATCATTCATAGCCAAGCCACACAAAAATTTTTCAAATGCCAGTTGAGTTCTGTGAACCTTAAAAAATATTTCCCGTATAAATCTCTAAATTATGCCTTTCTATCATTTGTCTCTCTCTTTATATTCTCTTTTCCTCTCCAATTCTTCTTTTTCTTTTTTGTTTAGAAATTCTCAAAAAATTGCATTTTATCCTATTAAACCCACTGATTTATGTTTCTTTTGTTTAATGTACCGGGTCTTTAAAATTTTACAGGGAAGCTGCGGGGTGGAAAGTACATTCATTGTATATTTTACCCCTTTTTCGGCAGGTTTTTATTTTAAAGAAAAGTGAGAAAAGAGTGAGGAAGCAGTGATGAGCAGTAGCAGTAGTAGTAGTTCGTTGTACAAAAAAAGTGAAATGAATAATGATGCAGGCAACAATTAAAATGTAGTGAAATCTAATGTTTTATGTTTATTCAACACAGCATTTAGGAAGGAACAACTAAATCGAGGGAGAATACAAAAACAGCAACAACAAAAGGAAAATGAAGAGGTAAAATTGTTGCAAAAGTCTTTGGATAAATGAACAACAATTTCTTAGCACCACCACAGTGTAGATTTCATTTTAAAGAAATGCCTCATGAGAAGAGGAGAATTGAAAAATTTATAATGAAACAGTGAATAATAGAGTAACACTTGGGGTTAGTATTATTCTTGCCTGTAATGTTTGCCATTATTTTGACGAATTAGATGAGACTTAGAAACACATTATATTCCCAACTACATAGTTGGCATATTATAATCAATCGTGGCAGAATTTTAGAATTTTATTTTCATCCAAAATATACGCCAATTCTGCTTAGGTAAACAAAATATTGCATTATCCCTATATTTCTTACAAAATACGGATTCTGCTTTCAAATTCTGTAAACGGAAGAAGCGTGTACAAGTGTTGGCGTTCCACATCGACCGAAACAAATGGTAGGGTGGAGCACGATCTGTGGTATAAAGCACGTGGGCTTAAGTTTACCATCTACTATTTGCAAAACACTTGTTAACTGTGTTTTCTAGTTTTTTTGCAAAACTAAATAATTGGATGGCTCGAGACTAAGTACGTCCTCTGTAGAGAGAGGTCATAAACCTGCGTCTTTTGTTTCTTGAAAGACTTCTCAACAGATATGTGCCAAAAACTCTGTGAGCAAATAAAATTGAGATGAAACGTTTCTCAAAAATATCTGTCATCCGGAGTCGACTTTAAACTAAGGGATAAAATTAACAAACACATCATGGGTGGTGTGAGAAACTAGGTCGTAATCTTCACTGAAGGGCTGTAATGACCAATTATACATGTTTGTACGTATGTATGTTTGACTCAGACTCCCAGCACTTATAGAAGCACTTGGCAGAATGCCTTGTCTTTTGGCATGCCTACCTAAAAAAACAGTGGGTCGTAAGAATCGCTATAGAATGTCATATGATTTAAGGATAGAAGTGACTCAGTCTTCTTCTTAGCATAAGTGTCTAGCAAAGTCTAGCAATACTGAACGTGCACTCTTGCTGCCAACGAGATTGAGCCTTCTTGTAGAATGAGTGGATAAACCCCAATTTAACTGAAACAAATGAAATGCCTGTACTCTGTTACATACCGAAGATTGCTAGCCCTGTGCTCGATCGAAGATTGCTGGCCTCAACAGTAATGCAATTTCCAATGATATCCCTATGTCGTCGAACTCATACAAGACATCTTTGATTGATTTGAAATTTCCCTGTGAAATCCTTGACATTCAACGAGGACAACGAGACAATCACAATACCTATGCGCTATGGTATATTGGAGATTGTGACCACCGTGACCAGCTTATCAGCAATACAATTTCAAACGACATTCCTATGTCCTCGAACTCTTATCAGATTATATTTGAATGATTCGAAATTTCCAGCAGAAATCCTTGGCATTTATGGACAAGAAGGAACGTTGGAATATCGTATGGAAGTTTTATAGAATGTGGTGGTAAATAGAATTCCAAAATGCCTGTCGCCATTAACTGGTAAGATAGTGCGTTGTTCAACCCTTGCCTCAAATATCTCGAACGAAACGAAATATAGAAAAAAATATTTCTTTCGACAACTTCCTCCCAACAGTTTTCTGGTAAAAACTCTGAGAGTAAAATGAAATTGCCATGAATAGTTTCAAAGAAAAATCGATATTAAACAGTAGTTCCCACCGCTCATGGATAAAAATAACATACACAACATGAGTGGTGTGAGAAGATAGGTTGTAATCCTGACTAAAGTTACAATCCAATTATAACAACAAGATAAAGAAGATCCTTAGTGACACACCTAAAGAAATTAATAAAAATTTGGATCACTGTTTCAATTAATGGCTTTGTTTCGTTCTCTATCTCACATTTATTTTCGTTACACTGTCCACCTTAACTAAACTATTGTAGTGTAGTCCGTAATCTATTCTCTTTTCCTATACATATGTATATGTAACTGCTACTACAAGTGCTTTCCTCAGCTTGACTTGGCTGCAATTTATTTACATTTTACGCGGTCATTTTGGATATTGTGCTGTTATTCTAATCATATAGTTGCTGCTCTTACTTCTGTTGTTGTTGCTAAACAAGATATTGCTGATATAGTTGTTGTTGTTTACTTTCCTTTTGTATATTTTATTGTCTGATAACAATTTAATTTAAATTCTTTTCCCTTTTAGCCATTTGTTGTTATTGTAACCATTTTAATTTTCTCTGTGTTGTTTTCATTTTTAAAGTAACATTCTTTAGTTGTACTTCATTTATAAAACAACAACAATAATAACAACAAATGTGTGTATATGTAAATCACTTAATATATAGTATCTGCTGAGATAAAATTGAGAAAAAGTAAAAAGCGAAACGCATTGTTTTGAATTGAATTGTAGTTTCGCCTGAAGCAAGAGTATGCAGAAGGTGGTTACACTGATGTTGTTTCAAGTCCTTTGGCAATGTCTGTTGAATATTTTTCAATGGGGATATTGTAGCTGTCATTGACTAATAACTTAAATCTGCTATACAGCACATATAGACGGACAGACAGACAGAGATACACTGCTATGGTGAAGAGAGGAATTACTCTTGAAATTCATGATAGTTTTTCACTCTTCACTCTTTTATACGATTTTAATTGAAAGAAACAAATGCACAATGTTAGCTGACTGGCTGGCATCATGTAAAATTCAAGAGGATTATAAAAGCATACGGTTTCAAATACAGAGTGTTATGTTATGTTGTTATGTGCTCAAGAAACTAGATTTGAAATTACAGAGAGCAACGATTGGTCTCTGGTGTTTTCTTTTTTTAGAGATTATTTAAATCGGAATGTTAATTCCTAGAAAAGCTAGGTGAGTGTTAGTATTTATTTTTTTTTATTTAATAATCTGTCGTTCGGAGTCGACTTTAAACTGTAGGTCCCGCCATTTATGTATAAAATTAACACACCCAACATGTGGTGTGAGAAACTGCGGGCTTCTTGGGGACGATTGCCTGTAGACTGTGTAATGGTGAAGGTATAGCACTGGCCATTGTATAGTCACCTAGCAGCAACTCGTTTCCTTGCCCCTTTCCACCTTTCCTAAAAAACCTGCACAATGCACTGCATGAGTAGGGGCCATCCCCTGAGTGCTGGTTTCATAAAAAAAAAAAAAAAAAGGGGAATGATTATTTGCATTACAAGAAGAATTTATCGTGCTGATATCTTATATATCATCTCTGGAGTACTTGATGTTTGGAGAACCAAGACATGAATTAACTAACAAAGATGAAGAAAGCGTCGTCATATATTTTTTATAATTGCCCCTTTGATTCAAGTAAAAGTATAAAAGGTCTTACAAAAAAATTGTTTTCCTTTCTGAAAATAAAATGTTATCACACATCTGCGTTCCAGCACTCTCTCAGAGCCTTACAATTGTTCGTCTTTAAAAAACAAAAAAAATCTGAGGTTATTAGCATTGAGAGTGAATTCTGAACACATGGTTAAAGGCCTATGGTTCCACGAAAACTAGCCACGCATGTATAATCAATTTGGTGAGCCCTGAAGGAGCATGTAGAAGCAAAACTCCGTTGTGTTTACAAACTGCAGGACGTCATGTTGCAGTAGTTTTTATTGAAAAAATTTCCTTCTAATGCAGCCCTTTTAGCCAATTCCCCATCTGTTTGCCATTTATAGGAGATCATGTTGAAGAAGTTTTTATTTCAAAATATTTTCCTTGTTCACCGATAATCCTTTTTTACTTCGTTTGCGGAGAGTCACCCTCGAATTTTCATTGGCGATTAATTGCAAAAACCGTAGGAAATCGAACTATTTCTGAAGCTAGTGACTACGAACGATGGAAATGTATCACTTACGACAACAATATGCGAAAAGGACCCTGAATAAAGTAAGATAAAGCCTTGTAGACGAATCAAGTCATGATTACATTCATACATACATACATAATTGATCATTACAACCTTTCAATCAGGATTACCACACACAACATAATTGGTGTAAGAAGCTGGGTGGTAATCCTGATTGAAACTGCTTCAACATGATCTCCTATAGATGGCAAACAATTAATTTAATACATGAATAGCGCGACCTACAGCTTAGAGTCGACTTCGAACGATAGATTTTTGAGAAACTTTTCACGGAAATTTTATTTGACAGAATTCTACTTTTATTTAGATGTCTGACCTGGGATTTAAAACTTGACCTCACGTCTAATAAGCCAACACACTACCTACTAGACTACGGTGACTATAAAGCCACGAGTAGCTACAACGAAAAGTGATGCAGTGTGCCTCAACAACCACCTCAAATGATAGGTTTTGATCTCTACTGTCAACAGTAAACGATATAGAAGGAAGGCATTGTATTCAAAACAACAGCAGACATTGAAAGTGCAGAGAAGTTTTGGTGCAACTTCAGATTGATCTCTTAATGGTGTAAATTGAACTTCCGTTGACGGTGGGTATGTGAAATACAATTGAATCAATTTTTCGCTTAAAAGCCACAAAAGTTCTATTCTGATGTAATAATATATGACATACCCGATCATTGAATGATTACTAAAACCTTGAGAAAAGAATTTCAACTCATTGTTCTTCATTCATTTCTTAAAATAACGAAAACATTTCAATACTTTCTTTCAATTCAATTGTCTTTATGTATTTTCTGGATTTAATCTCTAATAACAAACCCTGTAGCTGTACTACAGTACACATAACAAAGTGCTGTACGCCAGCAGAAACAATAGAAAATAAATCTTTGTTTAAATTCACTCTTCTAAAGTATACAAAACCAACAGTTTGCAGATCTCAATATTCCGCCACATTTCAAATCTTATGAATCCATTTAAATAAAGTAAAAAAAAGAAACTAAACTTCCATACATTACAACACACAATATTTTTGATTAATAAACATTTGAAAACAATTTAACTTTGACTGTTTCACAAGAACTCCGTTTGGGTGTTTATGAATTCATGTTTAAAAAATTGTTTGATTGGCATGCAGCAATTCATTAAGTTTATAAAGGATTTTAACAGTTTATCTCTGGCTACAGTCGCTCTCTCTCTCTCTCTGCAGATTTGTGCTCGTTTAAATGCAACATTTGTTTTTAAATAGATTTGCCACTCCAGTTTGAAATTTCTATATTGGCAGCAGCAGCAGCACTTTTGTGTGCATTGATGTTGCCCCATTTATTAGAAATAAAAATACAGAAAAAGCAAAGCAAAAATACAAGCATCAGAAGCATCAGATAGTAAAAATACGCATTTTGAATTCAATTTATGATGCAAAAACAAAATGAAATGGAAAAAAAATTTTATTTTCCATTCATGCTGACAAATGCAATTTTTTTTCTTCCTTTCATTGTTTGTTATTTTGTTCTGCAAGCGATTTTGTCTTGAAAACTCAGTGTGTGATGTATTTTTCATTTTGATTTTCTATACCCTACACTGTTAGAAAAGAAAATTTTATTTTTTTGTTGAGTTGAATAACACTTTAAAGGAAAAGTTGTTAAACCTTCAATAGCAATACGTCTTTGAATGTGATCACCTTTAGTAACAATATGTACATAATTCGTTGAGTATTTGTGTAAAACATTGAAATATTCTATATTCGCGTAATTATTTCAAATAATTTAATAATGTAGAGTATCATATAATTGTTTCAAACCGATACCAATTTTCTTTCTTCATACAATTTGAGTTTTATGAGCAGCTTCTCAAAAATCTAGAGCACAAATTCATTTTATTTTATTATGCATGCATTTTAAGTTTCTGATTGCCTTTCACAGTCATTTATTAAGTACTGTCTGTGTTTTTATTTATTTCTTTTAAATTTAGTTTTATTTGCTTTTCATATTGCATTTTATAAATTTTTTTAAAAATATTGTTTCAAAAAATATAAATAATTATCATTTAAAATATAATGATTATTAGAAGCATAAACGGAAAAACTCAAGTTCGGAGAATTAAGAGTAATACAAAAGGATAGACATGTATAGGGGAAGTATGGCTAATAATGTTACCAGAAATATTTTAACACTTCTACACGAATCATCCGGAATAGTTAGATTATTTGTAGGGTAAAAGCTCAGGTGCTTGTTTGGGGTTTTCTTCTCTTCCTTGTGTCTATAATTCCTGGAGCTTATGAGCATCAAATTCCAGCAATGACTCCAACAATGACGTTGATTGTACTCCTTTAAAGATTTCACAGACTTATCGTTCACTTTCTAAATGTCGTACCGCCCTGCCATCTCGTTGAGAGACTCGCAGCAGTCGGTATTACCCTAGAGGTCATTATCCTTATAGTCGTCTGGATTTCAGAAAGTATCAGCGTTTATCGCCTGCATTTTCGCCTGGACGACGCTACAAGTGTCTGCTAGCTTTAAAGAAAATGAAAATGTACCTCCTACCACAGATGCATTCAGTCTCGGGTCATCCGTGAAGAAATGTGTCAAGAGGTAAGCAACACCATTTTTCCATTTCCCTCGATCTGAACTGAATATCGTAAAGTACTGCATGTTTAATACCAAATTTCCAGAATTTCCTAAATAAATCAAATGACCAGAAATGAAAACCAAACTGGAGGTCATTGTGTTAGAAAATAGTGCCTTGAATTGAATTCTAAGCCTCTGACGTGGCCAGAAGCTTTCTGTGGAGTGGGGGAGATATTTTGAAGGGTGATACTTAGGGAAAGGAAAAACAGAAAAGGCGAACAGTTTGCTCAAATCTGTATGAGGGGATTTCAACTTTTCTTAGATAATTCCAATAGAAGAATATTTGCGTTACGCATTTGATTATCCAGTAGAATAGCCCGTTAGTTATCGGCCTTTTGACAGGTTATTGTACACTCATGGAATACTTGTTCGTATCGAACTCAATGTGATGATGAGAATGGATCATCAGACCATATACTTGGAAACAGTGAGGCATTGAAGCATCTCAGAAGAAATCGCCTGGTTGCATTTCAGATTCTGGGCAGAGAATAGTTCTTGTTGACACCGATCAAAATTCTGAAGTTTGTTGAAACAAATTTTAGCGATATTCCACTTCAAGTAACTGTAATGTTTTTGTTTTATATGTTTATCGATATAAAATTTCTGCTATTCAGCTAGTGTTGGTTTCGATGTATTAATCTGGTGTTACTGTTTCATCCATATGTTTGAAATTCTGATCCTCTAGGCTAGCCAGTAATAGTCCAAAAAAACCCTTAGTTGCCTAAGTATGCTCTGACAACTAGTTTGTCAAGTGACAGGTTTCTAAATTATTACATTGTAATCAATTATTTGAAATTTTTAACTTTCCAGCAACTAATCAATCATAATTTGTTAAAATAAATGTTTATAAAACATATCTTCATAAAAAAAAAATTGTATTTGGACCGACTGGTACATAAATCCTTTTAAAAGCCCCACCATCATCCCCTGATAGCCTCATCACCTCAATAATTCCCATCAACATCACCGTTGAATGGATGACACTGTATAATCGCTCTTGGCCTATAAAATTTTACCAATTTTTTTGAATTTCTGTCTTTCATCCACTTTGTTGTTTTTGTAAATTTATTTTTGTGTTAAAACCATGATTACGATTTATGCACAGGGCATTGTGCAGCAATGCACACAAGGCAAACAGCAAACAATCAATGACAGTAGGGACTACAAATAATTGACACGCACATAGAGAAGACAATAAAAGAGTGGAATTATTTTTCGTTTAAATCCTGTTTATAATGCTTTAACTGTATATTTCATAAAAATTGCTGTTTCTATGTACGTGTGTATGCATACATATGTACGTGTGTGCTTATGTTTGCCATCGCCATTCATTTTCTATTATTTATGTATGAGAGAGAAAGCTGCAAAGTTCTGTGTGTGTGTGTGTGCATCCGAATGCAATGTTATTGTCGGGTTACTACGTGTATATTATTGTTGTTTGTGTGTATAAGCAATGCATAATACATTTCATTTCCTTTTTTTTCATTTGCAATAGTTTTCATATTTTTTTGAATTTTTTTTTGCTTTTATTGTTGCTGTAATTGTTGTTGTTGATTTGTTGCTGTATTGTGTCATTGTTATTCATGTTTTCATTCGTTGTTGTATAATTTTTCGATCAGCGCATATACAAGTGCATATGGATTCCAATAAACTGATGCAAGTTCTCTTATTTTTTAATTGTTTAATAAAAAAAAAATTATTAAAAAACGTGTTACAAGCGATATACACATGCACGTACACAAATACAAGTATTGTATGGTTATTTATGTTTGTTGTATATTTTATTTATGATTTTTAATTGCAGGTAAATTTTTACATCGTAATTTTCTCTTTTTTATGTCTTAATTTACAATAACTCGTGCATGGTAAGCTTAAGTCTTTTTTTTGTTTTTTTTTTTTTTAATTTTGTTGTGTATTGTTTAATAGAAATTTTTTTAATAAATATATTTATTGTTCACTGTTTTTTATGTCGTGTAATGTAATTTATTTATTGTACATTAATCAAAATAACGTAGCAACAATTGTTCGTAGTCCAATTGTACAGCGAATATATCTTAGTAGACTCATTGGTTCCATACTGAACAAAGATCAAAATAGAACTTGTCTTGGCATCAAGAACACTCTGAACTCTACCTTAGAGGCTAGTCGGAAGACAAGGCTGCTATTTGTCATTTCATAAAAATGTTCTCTCGTGAATTGGTACTAAAGTACAGAAAAGATTGTGGATGAAAATAATTCAATCAATTTGAGAAAATGAGACTAGCGAATATCAGGATACCCATAGTGCGGATCTCTAAGGCAATTTATTGTGGACCTGTAATCAACGATTATGCAAAGGCGCATATATCCCTTGTTTTCCTGAGGACTTTTTTCTGTCCCACTCTCTATATCTGAAATACGATTTGATCTTTCAAGATCTACAGACTGGAAAGTCTTGTCGACATTAATACATACATACATAGTTGGGCATTATAATTCTTCAGCCAGGATTATGACTTGGGTTCTCACACCACCTATGTATATTGTGTTTGTTAATTTTATGCATGAGTGATGGGGCCTACGGTTAAAAGTCAACTCCGAACGACAGATTTTGAAGAAACTTTTCGGGCCAATTTTATTTACTCTCTGACCTTTTGCTGAAAGGAAGTCACCGAAGATATATTTTTTCGTATTTCGTTTTGCTGGAGATGTCTGACCGGTCTTTTGAACCCACACTACCTAGTAGACTACGGCGACTGCATTAAAGCCTTCTACTCTTCGATTATAAAGTACATATGCAACTGACATCAGTTACTGAAGCGTTCGAAGTTAGCAGGAAATATGTTAAGATAGGTTTGGATACCAGAATGTGGAGCCATTGTTGAATATAGAAATTCTGCTCGAAATTTACAAACGTCGTATATAACGTTTAGTGGTTTTGTGCAAACTATTCACTTAGCATGCGTACCATTCTTTTGATTTCGATATACCTAAGATTGATGCAAATATATGCATATGTTTTCAGTATTTAAATGCTGAGCATTATTGATAATGTCACCAGAATCAGTATTGCTAAAGGGTCCTATTTTTTAAATTTCTATGTGATTTTTCGATTCCTTTTGTTAATTCAGTAATCAATATAGATTAACTTTTGATATCATAGATCGGTGGTAGGGTTGTATACTTACAGATCACAGACTTCTGGCATCCAAACCAAAGGCTTTTCAGAATTGTTGCCTACAGAATAGACGATCTTAAATAAACGCGATAAATTGACATTTAAATTGAATTTCCATTTAAAAACCGCAAAAAATGTTAAATAACATATAAATTGTTTAAATATTTACATTTAATACAATAGACTTACGTACAGTAAGCGTTAAAAGAAACTGTACATTAAAAAATGTACATTAATAAATTACCGTTACTTTTATTTTAAAATTCTTTCATTGCCAGTTTTTAAAATTGAAACCAAAAAAAAAACAAATTTAAAAAAATTTCGAAAGATTGTCAAATTTTTTCGGTCACGCTCCTTAGGTGGTAAAAGTGAAGTTTGGTGATTGTTAGAATTTTATCCTTAGTGTACAGTTTCTTTTTTTCTTTTCACTGTATATATATATTTTGTAAAAATACCATAAATGTATGTAAATTTATTAAAAAAAAAAGAAGTTTATTTACTCAATAAGGTACATACAAAGTTCTTTATATAAAAGTGGAAATTTTACTATGGGTCAAAAGAAGCTGTAAAAAACCTTGTATCTGATGCCATTATTATCTGCATGTACAGTTAGAGAACAGTAAGGTCAGCTCTGATTAAATTGGCAGCTATCCTTAAGCATGGCTAACTTATGTGCTATCAAAGGACTCGTAGTAATACCATGGTGCCTATTTTATCGAATATCTATTGTTCTTCACCGTAGTCTAGTAGGTAGTGTGTTGGCTTATTAGGCATGAGACTCCAGTTCAAAACCCAGGTAAAACATCTCTGAAAAACGAAATATGAAAAATTATTTCTTCGGCGATTTGCCCTCAGCAGATTTCTGGCAAAAACTCTGCGAATAAAATAAAATTGCCATGTGAAAAGGTTTTCAAAAATCTGTCGGTCGGAATCGACTTTAAACTGTAGGTCCCGCTACTCATGTATAAAAAAAGTGGTGTGAGAAGCTAGGTCTTAATCCTGGCTGAAGAGTTGTAATGACCAGTTATGTATGTATTGTTCTTTTTTTTTTTTTTTTTTTTTTTTTTTTGTCGAACGTCCCCGGCCTCACACTAACCCACCCTCACCCGACCGCGGAGGGCTCGTCCCCATTACGTAGGGACACGTACACACTACAGTCCGGACTATAGCGGGTTAGGGAAAAGTAAAGGCAACGACAACATAAATCAGCTACAGAACTTAATCACAAGCTGAATAAAGCAACAATAAACCATAACTACCTAAGACAAGAACGAGAATATATTTTTCTATAATAATTTACAAATTAATGGCAGCATATAAGCTACGTTTAATATTATAAACAGTACAATTAAAATCAATAAAATCATAATACATGTTAAAATCATTACATAATCTACGAAAAGGAAAATTACAACCATAGTTTGTTCTATAAAAATCTAAGGAAAAAGGACGATAGTGCCGTGAAAATCTTGCTGGAATACTGAAATTTAGGTTACAAAGCAAAAACTCGGAATCGATATCACCTTTAACCAGATTATGGACAAAACAAACGCCTAACACAGCCCTTCTACGTTCCAAAGTTGAAAGTTTTATCAGACCTAATCCAGCCTCATAAGATGGAAACCCATTGGCATAATCCCATCCTAAGCCACGTAAACAGATACTTTTGATACTTTTGTATCAATTTACATCCGGCTAATATGGCTAATAAGTCTCCAAGTACGATAAACGTTTCACTTTTCAGTGACTTCATCAGATATTCAAATTTGATTACAAATATACTAGAGCCAAGACTTGCGTCGATCCGATATGGGTCGTTTCGATTTGCGTCGCTTTTTAAAAATTGACAAAACTCAGCTCGCGTTGTTGCAATTTCAACGTGCGTCGATTAAATTTAGCCGAATTTGAAGGAATGGAAGAGGATGACATTAATTATTGTCACACGATGAGGAGCTTGATAATAAAAATTTATTATCCATTAATATTCAGCATGCTTTAGAAGATGATGTTATGATAATTGATAATACATTAGAGGAAAAAAAAATAACAATCTCCAATATTTCGAAAGCTATGCAATTAATTTCCCATGCATTGGATATATTTTCTGAAAACGATCCTGACGAAAATCGTAGCGAGGGCGTAGCAGCATCTGCTGACCAAGCCATTAGTTGTTACAAGGAAACATATCAGCAAAAAAATCTCTAAAAATTCAACAAACCTTTTTGTTAACAAACCTGTAAGATCACGTAATCAAATGGAGTGTTGTTGATTTGAATTTATTATCTGAAGAAAGCACCACATAAACCAAACAAAGCACAATTTCTTCTTTAAAATTTATTTTTTTATAATTTAATTTTATTGATTTTTGTTAAGTTTTTTTGTTAATTTATATTTTTGCTATTTCTTTATAATAATTAGAGAAAACTTTACTGAACTTAATAAACTAATGAAAAATGTTTTCATAATTCTGTTTTATCCGAAATATTAAGTTTTTTTGCTTCATTTTGATGAATTTCAATGCATTTGTATAGAAAAATTTGATTCGATTTGCGTCTTTTCGATTTGCGTCGCAATTCTCCGGTCCCCTTTAACGACGCAAGTCGGGGCTCTAGTGTATACGAATATTTTAAATGTACTCATACATATTTTACTGCCCTATACCACAGCACAACTCATTTGACAGCGTAAAGTCAAGCTATGCTGTTAAAGTCTGTATGTGAAATATTGTTTGAAAATAGCTTTGGAATGTTGTTTTATTTATTGTTTAAATGTTTGTATAGGAAATTAATAAAATAACAAATAATAATAAGTATGCATATGTATGTATGTATGTGTACATAGTATTATTTCGGTATAATATTTATCATTTAATTGTTGTAATATTTCAGGTTAATTGGACATAGGAACTGAAAAAAAGTCTGAAAATGGAAACTTCATTTTAAATTGAATGAATTGAAACTGTTAGGTCAGTAGGTATATGTGTGTGTTACAAAATAAATTAAAATTCGTTTTTTATTTAACAATTTCCAGACTGTTAACTCTGACAATTAATTTTCCAGCACATATACAAAATGAAAAGCAACTTAATATGCTATCTTTGGTATTAATTCTGCCTGATTTTGACTAGTAATTCAGGATATAGCTGACAGACAGCGTAATGATAAAAGCATATGGCTTCTCTATATTAACCATTGTCCGTGGTTTGATGAATAATGGAAAGTTATTTTGTTTAATATATATGATGGAAATACATACAAAATAATGTGGAATAAAGAACAGCATTATGGATGTGTAATTAAAAACAATCAATTCATTTGCAGTTCAAGTTCAATAAATTTATATTGAACATCTTTGCAGACTTCTTCAGATAGAAGGCATACAATTTCCAAAAACTAGTTCAATACAGAGAAATAAAACCAAATATAGGAAAATATGAGAAGCTAATGTAATTGACTGCCTTCAGACAATCTCTCTTCCTAAAGTATTAAACTTTCTTCTATCAAGATCCAAACGAACACAGCGAATATGCTATAACACCTTGTATTCTTTCTTATCTCCACAAACATAATCGGTCAGGATTACAACCTGGCTTCTCAAACCACTTATGTTGTGTGTGTTAATTTTATACATGAGCGGCGGGATCTACAGTTTAAAGTCGGCTCCGAATGACAGATTTTTTCAAAAATTTCTCATGATAATTTTATTTTACGCTCTGAGTTTTTTGCCAGGAATTTTTGAGTGGAAGTCGCCGATAGAAATATTTTTTCAGATTTCGTTGTATTGGAGATGCTTTGAATCGTGGTCTCACATCTAATATGCCAACACACTACCAACTAGACTACGGTGACTTTATTTAATAAGATAATGACATCAAATCACAGCATATTACTTACTCCTTCTTTTCCTCCATTTTTTCGAATTTCAACAAAATATACATATGTATATATATATCTAAAATCAAAAACTATGAAGCAGATATGGATATTGCTGCTAACTTTTAAAATAGCTGGAGCGGTAATATAATTAATTAATGTCCATTAATTTTATTAACATCAATTGGGAGCCTCTAGTAGATAAATATTCCATTATTAAGTCTTCACAAAGCAATTTTTATATTCGCTTTATATTTTAAAGATACAGCCGCTCTTTTTATAATATTTGTTTCCTTTCTTTTTTTACTTTTAAATAAAATTAATTCAAGTAATATAAGCTAATATAATGGACCATTCAAAGTTTATTTCATTAAACGAAAGTTTTCAAATCAATTTAAATTTAAAAGCCATCAACTGTCGTCCACCTAATCCTTTAATATTCCTTTTTCAATTGTGTTGAAATTTATGCAAAATTTAGTAGCAAAAACTTTAAATCGAATTTAATCGTCATTTTACATCTTTTTGTTTCCATAACATTAAGGATTTGAAATTTCACAAAAGGTCATTCATGTTAAACGGTGTGTGCAAAGGGTTCCACAACAGCATAGTTTGTGGCAAGAGTAAAATGTCATAAAAACTAAATCATAATGCAATGGCACACATTGTAGATTCACATAGATATTTATATTTGAAACGTATGTGTAACAGAGTATATGTGGCACAATTTATTGACTCGAACTTAAAATTGTTTTACTTTCGAAAGTAATTAAATTTTAAAGAGTTTATGGTATTTGTGTTGTTTGTTTTTTGTGTATTATTTTGGCTAATTTAACATTAAAATTCATCTTCTCTTTTACAGTTAATTTAACATTTTCAAAAGGCATCTTATGTGCCGTAGTTTAGTTACAATTTCTTAACCGTAATCCACTTGTGTTATGTTCAACTGTGTTTTAATTGTTTTGCAATTTCCTTTATGGTGACAAATAAATTGATAATCATTAACTTCACCGACGGTTGCTGATAGGTTTCGTTAACCCCCAAGCTATTCTTATTAAATTATGCATTTAAGTATGCCCACAAGAAAAGGATGTCAAATAGAAATGTGCACATTGTGTTTGGCTTTGATGCCCAAAAATTCCCTTTAATTTCCAAAATGCTAATTAATTTATAAGCCCACCAACCAACGCAAGTATTAATATCGGTTTAAGGATTCCAAATTAATGCTGCTGTGACATTTGGTGGCACATAGTTTTGTCTTTGCAATGGTTTGATAAGCACTCTTATTAAGGGTGACAAGAAAACCCTGAAATGTTTTTTATTCTGAGTCCTACTTAGAAATTGAAGTGTATAGAGAGTTGTAACCCCATGTGGGTGACACTAATTACTACACTGTTGTAGTCTTTAAAATACCAAAACTAGAACTCAATCGAATGTTAATGTGCGAATATGTTATCTTAAGATCAAGTTTCCTAAATAAATTTATTCAATGGTGTCTTCAATCCCATGAGCCTTTCAGAGAATGGACTGGACGCTAGAAACAAATATTGGGAGCATAGATCGGATTGTTGTGTGGCTAATTATTTGTGGTTTTAGATTGCCTCTAGAAGATCTGACTAGCTAGTAAGACTCAATTAGACTAACGTGACATTTGTAACTGGGTTCCTTACGGCACAGTGTGGCATCAGATGGTTGACTAGAAGATTTGATGTACATATAACAGGCAGATTTCTCCAAGATATGTGGGGAACGTGTAATAGTCGCCGTATTCTAATTGGTAGTGCTCCGGCTTATTAGACATCTCTAACAAAACGAAATATTTCTTCGGCGACTGCCTCTCAGCAGATTTCTGCAAAAAACTCGGGGTAGTAATGATCAACTATGAATAAGTGCATGCATTGGTTAAAATTCATTGAAATTTGAAACGGATCTATTAATTAAATTAAGAAAAGCTAAAACTTCATTAGAATTAGCCAAGTCCACAGCCTTCTTAAATGATTAAACAAGAGTAAGTAATGAAGAGACAAAACAAAACTATGACAGAGAGGAAACCGTCCACAAAACTCAAAACATTTATGTGGGATATGAGTCAAATCGGACCACTGTGTAGAGCAGAAACAGTGTATAATGTCCGTCCGTTCGTTCGTCGAATGTTGTGGGTCTTTTACTCGTCAGTAACAATACAGCAGTCCTGCTCTAACCCACACTACACTGATAAACACCAAAAAACAGACAAACGTTCATCTCAACAAATCACACCATCAACGGACGAATGTCGAGTGGACGATTGAATATAAATAGACGGATCTTTCGTCTATAGAGTTAGTTGAAGTTAAGAAGTTGAGCCAGTTATTTAGAATATCCAGTAACAACAAAATTAATCCCTAGACATTAATATTTAATATTAAATAA
Source organism: Sarcophaga caerulescens (assembly GCA_927399465.1). Classification (NCBI taxonomy): domain Eukaryota; kingdom Metazoa; phylum Arthropoda; class Insecta; order Diptera; family Sarcophagidae; genus Sarcophaga; species Sarcophaga caerulescens. The sequence continues at coordinate 25,784,649 of OV656866.1, forward strand.
ACAAATAAAACCAAAACATTTACGTTTTTTAATCGGAGAAACCCACATTTACTACAAAAAAGAAAAACGTTTTTTATAAAATATAAAAAAAAATAATACAAGAAACATACCTTTTCGTTGTATTTAAATACCAGTCGTATATAATCTGTAAATAATACAAAACACAACAAAAGTTAAAAATATATATTTAAAGAATTAATACATTGCATTATAAATAATGTATGTATATCAATGTTTGTATGTGTGTGTATAATCGTTAATTTTGTTAATATTAATAAATCCAAAATACATTCATTTTAAATTGTATGAATTTTTTCATCTATGCGTCAATATTTAAAATTAAAAAGGTGTAAAGATGTTTTTATTGCTATTTTAATAAGTGAAATATATGTATGTTTTTAATAAAAATTAATGAATATCATGGATTCTTTAATTATTAAAATACCTGCCGTTATTAACGATTTCTCTCTCTCTCTCCACAGTAAATAAAAGTCAACAAAAAAAATTAAAATAAATTCGTAATCGCTGAAATTAAATTTAAACAATTGTTGGAATGTTTGCGGGTGCTTGTATGATAGGAGAAACAAAATACGAAATTTTTCTACATATACGAGGGCAGAAGCAGATGGTGTCATCCATAAAGCGTAAGGTATTCCATTGTATTCCAAGCACAGTGTTTGATTGGCAATGGGAAATTTAATTTGATTTCCTCGGACAACGAGACTGTAATCAACTCCGTCTTGACTTCCATTCTCTTTAATTTCTACCGAAAGTTTCACAGGAAAATTCTGTGTTATTTAAAACTCAAAGACACTCCGATATTGATGAACTTTCCAGGGCTGGTGCAGAGCTTGTCATCGAACGGAAAAAACAATATTTGGACTAATATCCACCGAATTTCCAAAGTTTTATAGGTTACTTCTTGCATCATTGGCTACATGAGCGTAGTTGCAGTATTGCTGCTGATCCTTGGCGATTGTGTTCATATCTTGTTTCGCATAGCCATCAATTGCCTTCGATTGCAAGGGATGTCGATAAATTCATCATTCTCTTAAATGTCTTCTACAGAAGCTGTGTATCTAAGGTCAGTTGGCTTTAATTGTTATGAAGTTATACTTGGACTGGATGTACGAAAGTGTAAATTCATATGCAAAACATGGCATAAAATTCGTGTTATCTTCTACACTTTTTCTAACAGAAGCAACATCTGTGGCAGCAAAGCATACATTGTAATGAAGACCACAGTGATCCTCTTTCTCTGGCATAGCTCATACAGCTTGCGAACATAGTCCCTTACTAAGCCTCAGTCGAACTCTTAGGTTTGACTGTCAGATAGTTTTGACCCGTTATATGTACCAAGTTAAATCGAGGATGTTTTGTGATTGCGTAGACTTCTTCTATCCCGTAGCAGTTACGCTTTCATTCTCTTCAAATTTCCGTATAATGTTGACAACCCTAATGCAGTAGGTTGATTATGCTAACTTACTTAGCTTACTACTGGACAAGTGTGTGAATTACCAGTTTTAAAGTACTAAAGTACGTTTTTTGTCTAAATTATTATCACCAACTATAGCTGACGACAACTAATTTTGCGCCCATCCTCGTTAATCAGAGTACATTATTCGAATATGTATGAGTTGTTAATGTATTTTAATATCCTGATACTCTACATTAATCTAGGAAGTGCGTTTTATTTTCTAAAAGATGGCAATGAACAGTTGCACTTTTTTAATCGAAATCTGCTGAGAGATAGTCGCTGAAGAAATATTTTTTCATTCGAAATATGAAATTTAATGGAGATTTCTGACCTGGGGTGTGAACCGTGACCTCACGTCTAATAACTCAACACACTATCTATTAGACTACGGCGACTCAGTACATATCAAGGAAAATCGATTATAATAAATAAATTCGAACGTAATGATCCACATGGTCGCATATTTCCAACCAAAAATTTGTTGTCAGTTTATTTTTATATCTTTATTTAAAAAATTTTAATTAATATATTAAATACATATTTATTTTTTTTAATATTATAGCTTTAATTTTATTATAATTTTTCATTTTTTTTTATTTAATTTGCTTTACTGGTAGCATTTTTCCCATATGTGTGAAATTGCAAAGAAATTCTGCGAAATTCTGCATTTTAATATGCAAATTTATTACTTTCAGAAAATGATGCAGCCATGAAAGTCATTTAATATGAAAATCAATTAAATTGTTTGTTGTGAATATTAAAAAAAAAAATTGTTGTCCTGCATATAATTAAATGCCTGAATCTTCAGATATTTAATTAGGAAAACTTTTTAAACGATTTTAAATTTTTTAAAATTTTTTCCAATAAATTAAGTTGTTATAAACACTTACAGAAAAATATTGAAAACAAACAAAACATAAATATTTATGACACTTTATAATCCTACAGCATAACTTAGGATTAATTCTTAAAACTTCTTCTAAAACATTGACACACGTTACTATTGTGATTATCATTTCTAATTCGCTTCATTTATTTCCTAGCCTGTAGTCATATCCTTAAATGCCTGTCGCCATGTCCTTGTTTTTGAATAATTTAATAACCTTTGAAATGTTAATCTCTGCATGTAAATGTCCTTCAATTATGTACGCCAAAGATGAGATACAAAATTATCTTCATTAGCACTTGTTCCTCCACACAAAATATGTATGTCAAATTGGATAAAAAGTTAAAAGAAAAAATAAAATTAAATGGAATTTCTCTTTGTGACCTTATAATCTTCTCTTTCTCTTTCAATTTCAAAAGACAGGTAAGGTAAGGAATGTTTTCGTAGGAAAGTGAATTAAAAAAGATATGACCCTTACCAGCTTTCGCCAGCTAGACACACCAACGGCTTCCTTAAATAGTTACTTCCAACGCAAACAAGGTTGTCCTCCTTGCCGAAATCCGGTAATCTCCGTATCAAACACCTGCCTTGCTAGAACATTCTTTTCTATTCGAATGACAGAGCCGTAGTCTATTTCATTGAACAGCTAATACAGATTATAACGATAAGCTGATGCAGTAATCATTAAGTCAAAGATCTTATGTAGAACTTTCCTTTCGAATACTCCCATGGCAGCTGCATCCATGCGTAATAGAATCCATGCCTTCGCATCTTCGAGAAATACAAGGAGGATGAGCGACTAGTCGCCGTAGCCTAGTAGGTAGCGTGTTGGCTTATTAGACGTAAAGCCGGGTTCGTATCCCAGGTCAGGCATCAAAATGAAATATGAAAAAAAAATATTTCTTTGGCGACTGCCTCTCAGCAGATTTCTGGCAAAAACCATGAGAGTAAATAAAATTGCCATGAAGAGCTTCTCAAAAATTTGTCGTTCGGAGTCGACTTTAAATTGTAGGTCCCGCCACTCATTTATAAAATTAGAACACACAAATAAGTAATGTGTGAAGCTAGGTCGTAATCCTGACTGAAGGGTTGTAATGATCAATTATGTATGTATAGGCGACAAATTTCGATTGTTAGATTCTGGTGTAAATTCAGAGATTTCGGGGTATGTTGTTGAATGGAAAAGTTTAGATAACTCGCTAAACTGATGTACGTATGTATGGAGCAGGAGATTCTGACTCTCTAATACTCCACTATTAGCCATGGAAAACATATTCATAATTCTGGTGAAGGATACATTCCTTTCATTAACTGCATTGCCAACTTAAGTTCTTTTTTTTAAGATAAAATTTTCTTGGTCCTTGGTAACTATTTCACTTACAACGTCCCACACAACTAGGCCAATGGAAATAAAACAGATTTTTTAACGCCTAGTTACTGTATAGAAATAAAAACGACACGTAAAAGATTATTCCAAAAGTAAATTCTGTTGCTTATTAAGTTAAAATGTAAAAGCCGAGCAGCTACTGTGTAGCAAAATTGTTTAAAGAGGCAAATAAAGAGGCAACATCAACATTAGCGGCATTCATTTTAATGGTGTATGGAGGAATTTGCCGCAGTTTACTTTACCACATTGGATTGGATTTTTATTTTTAAATCCTACTTCCTCCTTTTGCCGCTCTCTCTCACAATTTGTTTCTGTGTGTGTGTGTTTAAGGCTTTGGTAGTTTTAAGGCTTTAGTGAATAAAAAAAATTCTAAAGCTTTAAAAGATCGCAATTTGTAAACATAGCAGCAATCTTTACGCCCAAAAATAAAAAACAAGAAGAAATACAAAAAATAGCGAAAAACATTTTCACGTGGTAACCAGATTTTTTCATTTTTTTTTTTAGAAAGAATTTCAAGCCAAATTGAAGTTTTTCAATTGTAACGTTGACTGCGTACGTTTTTTCCTTTAAAGAGTAATGGTGGCAGTAGCCATAGTGCTATAGTAGTAGTGATAGTCATAGCCTTTCAATTTCATACATGTTTTGGCAGTAAACCGCTATTTTCTTTATTCTCTTTATGCTTCTCTTTTAAATCTTGGGTTGAGAGGTTTTTAGCCAACAAAAATCCAAAAAAAAAAAAAAAAAAATACGGTGTTACGGTAGTTATCTTAGGCATACAGCCACAGCCAAACTGGCAAAGAAATTATAGACTGAATAGGAACAAATCCAACCAGATGTTGTTTGGAATAACAGTGGTTATGATAGCCAAAGACGGCGGTATAAACAATTCAAATGGGAGTTAGAAATTCTTCTCCAAAGCTAAGGAAAATCTTACGAAAAAGTATCAAAAACTGTTAAAACGTCCAGAAATCACAAGGTTTGATTATCACTTCAGCTGCTGTCATGTGCATAAATTGAAATCAAATTCTTTTTCCAAGATCTTTGGCAGTATGACATAAAGTTAGAGCTACTTTGTGTATACTGATGTAGAAAATTGTGAACTTTTAATCTCGTTGTGATTAATACAGACTCTGTCTTGTTTGGATTATATCCCAGGCGATGTGTTTGTTACAAATGTTTGTTACACGATTTCGATTAAACCTGAGGATAGATTTCTTTATTTTCTAAATGAATTTTGGATCTTTACCTGCAGCTGTTACTGCCACGTAGTCTGCATAAACGATAGTCATGCAACGTGTACTTTTTATGGCCATTAGTTGGGTGTTAAGATTGAGATCACGTAGCAAAGTCTAGAGGACACTTTCTTAAGGTACCTCAGAAATCGTCATTTTAGAAATACTTGCGGTGCGAAAACTTAGGTCCTGTAGTCCAGCTGTTTAATGATGTTAATCTATTTCGGTTTAACATTTTTGAAAGCAACTTCTATCAGAAGGAAAGCAGCCAGAGTTCCCTATAGTGCAGGGACCTTCTTGGCACAAACTAATGAAAGTATGACAGTTTCGATAGACGTTGAAAGAGTTCCTGAAAATCTAACACGGTTTGAAAAGCTTGACGTCATAGGAATAAAAACAATATTGTATGTCGTCGACTTAAGCGAGATACCAGATTATGAGGGCAATTTCGTAGCTGTTTCTCATCCGTTTGCTTCCGAAGTGCCTCAGGGTACTCCTTTTATATCATTCTTAAAAATAATCACAATATAACGTTAAATTTTACAATACTTTTAACCAATACTAGCAGTATCCCGACGGCATGCCGCAATCCGAAAGCTTTATTTATATTTGAAGAATAGATTGCGTGGAACTGAAAGTCAATCGCAAACATTCAAGTGCCCATACATTATTTGGGGAGAAGGCTTCAAACTCCGCAGTTGGCGCTTATCATTGAGTTGCTTTTTTTTTAGGACAGAACAGGGTTTACTTAGATAACAATCCTGATGGATATTTTCCCTTTTATGAAGGCACTTTCAGTCTTAAACAATTCAGTGACTTTAAGCCATCGATTCTGCAGTTTTCAAATTGCCCTCTTGACTAGATTGCCTCTCCAAACTATCATTGTTGTTTTCAGGTTATCTTATTGTGATGTAGACTACCTTCTCAAAGTCACAATCAACGTTGACATATCCGCATAACTTTAATATTCTTTAAGTATATGTAACAAAGTTAACGTTTTAATTACTGCTGTTTGTCTTTTCTGCACAACTTCTCTTGTGTGAGAGGACTTCTCCTCTCCATTCTCATTTTTTACAGTTCTTTAAAAAGCTACGTATGGCCACACTGCATAATTTTCGTTTTCCTCTGGATAATGGACAATTTTTGCCAATCGTCTCACTGTTCTGTAGTGTATTCAGTTTTAACCCAAAACATACGATTATACCTACTACACCCAAGTTAATAACACTAACAACACCACCAACAAAAAAGAGAAGAGCAGAATAGAATGGGAAAGGGAATGAATTTTTATTTTTTACTGTGGCATGACTATCTGGTATTTGAATAGAAGAATTTTTTTCATTTTTTCATGCTTTATTTTGGAATACTTGAAAATTTTTTCACTTTTGCCAAATCATTAGATTTTACTCTCCTTCCACTTGTATTTTGTAGCGTCGTTCAACTTCAATTTCACATTTTTCCAAATATTTTTTATTGTTCAGGTTTATTTTCCTCTTTTTAATTTTTTTTTTTTGTTTTTTTTTGTTTGAAAGGCAAACACTGGCAAGTAAACCGAAAAATAACAGGAAAAATAAACAGAATTTTAACGTATCTTCACATTTTATTTGTTTTAAGAGTTAAAAGTTCTTTCGTGAAAATCTTTGTTTTTCACTCAGATTTGTTGGCCAAATATTTTGTGAATGAAATCGGGGTGGCCTCTTTTAACTGCTGCTACTGCTATTGCTGTCAAAAGAGACAGTATTTGGTAGGCAGGTGAAAGAGAAAAAAAAAATTAAGTAGGCTGTGTGTTTGTATGTGTGTTCTTTGCCTTTTTCTGTATCCCCCATAATCCCTTTTAAATCCACCATAAGCCTCGTTTAACTATGATGTTGCCAAAACAAAAACATTTTTGTTTACTTTCCTATTGAGTTCTTCTATACATAATCCTGGCAAATAAAAAGGAAATCGCACACCGATACACACATAGACAGTAAAATCTAAACAATAAACAAATAATAAATAGTTTTACTTACAAGTAAGTGGGTTTGTGTTTGTATTTGTGTCGTAATAAGCCAAAATATTCGAAGGCAGTTTGTTGAAATTTGCCAAATAAAGCGATTATTGTCATTACGGGCCATTGTGTTTTTGTGTTTCTTTTTTTCTGGTTAACAAAGGAAGTTTTTTTTCTAAAGGAATTCAAGGAAATCTTGGACATATTCTGTGGGTTAATGAAATTTGATCAATTTAAAATGCGAGAATTTTATGCAAATTTAACACAATGAAAGTTATTTTTATTTTTATAAAATAAGGGAATGAAAAATACCTTCCAGGACACTGAATTGGTGGCATTGTTCAATGAAAACTTATGCTTCATTAGCTTGCATTAAGCGTTTCTACCTATTTCTAGATGACCGCATGTATTCGAAATTAATCAAAAGCAAGCATTCTGGGCTTTTTATAGTTTGAAGCCTGTGAACAACTAAGCAGTGGCAAAAAGGAAGGGGTTTTCTCCAATACATCTTGAAGGATGATAAAAGTTATGGGAATGTCCACTCATGCATTTGCATTTGTGTTATACCGTGCATCTAACGGCACATGGTCTCCTTTTTTTTACTATTAGTTCTTGAAACCGAAACAAGCCATTCCTTGGGGCACAGTATGAAAAACATTTGATGTGGCTGAACCTTAATACGGCATTAGTCTTGAAAAATTGATAACGATTCGCGCATCTACAAATGGTAAATCCTATCCTACTTGCCATTTTTCATTGCTATAAATTAGGCCAGGTTTCGGACCCTCTATAAAGGGAAGATAAGAGCCATGTTGTCTTTATCTACGATAATCAAGCATCGTGTACTCTTTATGCTAGAGGACATCTACTTGTGTAACTCCTCAAATCGTCATTTTAGATATACTTGATGTGGCCAAATTAAGTTCGATACCTCTGTTGTCCAGTTGTTTCATGACGATAATCGATTTCAGTTTAACATTTTTGAAAGGAACTTCTATTATAAGGAATGCAGCCAGAGTTTATTCTCTATGGCGTATGGATTTCTCTGGCGACTATTGAGTGTTTAAAGCTAAATAAGAGCGACCAGAGCATATTCAGGGGATAGTCCGCCTTACATGTACAACTGAAACGTATTGCAGTGGTGGTAAATGATGAGTGCACGTCATGTTTTTAAAATATGGAAACGAAAAACCACTTTTAGTAAATTGGCCCAGTTCGAGATATCGTAAATTCGAGATCTCAACTTTTTTTGGGGACAACATCTCAGATGAGTGGAAGGGAAGAAGTTAAAGGAAGTTGTATAAAATAAAGAATTCCTATAGAAAGCAAGGTGGTACCTAATTGTAAGCGCCTAAGAAGCCTAAATGATGACTTCGATGTATGTCAATAGGCTTTAGATTATTGACTGGTTTTCTCTCCCTCAATCTACCTATCTACTTGGTCGTTACATATCTTCTTTACAAGCCAATCTTGTGACAGTAAATACATATATTTACACAGAATCTGAATGGCCTACTTGCATGCTCGCACATGGGAAACATTTGTTGTGAATTACATTTAATATTATTAGACCCTTTAGTATATGTATTAATAAACATGATAAATTTCATTTTAAATCCATCTAATTATCCTTAAAAACACATTGACACATATGCTTCGATAAGTTTTATTATTTTTTTTTTCTCTCTCTTTTCATTTATAATTAAATTTTGTCTCGAACTTTTTTCTTTCTGTTCGTTAAAATGCCCAGACATATTACGATTACTATTTAAAAAGAACAAACTTTGTCCATTTTCCAATACAAAAGTTAACAATATTGCTTGTATACATGGGAGAATATGGTCGAATTTGTTCAAAAAACCATAAAAACCATGTTTTTGTTGAAAAGTCCCAAGGGCATTATGAAATTTTTAGTTTTTTCATACCAAATTTTTCTAAGAGGCAACATGAAAAATTTGGTCAACATTTTAGGCAAAAATTTTGTTCCAAAAAAAGGGCCAACAATTCAAAATTTATTGAAAAACGTGTTTGACTGTTGGACAGCTTAAGGCCACAAAAGAAGGCTTAATAATATAAGCAGCAGCACAAAAACATAATGGATGTGAAACTTTAAACTTTTTTTCTTATTATGAAGGAATTAACAAAAAAATAAGACAATAACTTGGCCCTTAATATACATATGTACATACAGAGGGTGTCCGTCTGAAGAATTTTTCGTTTTTGTTATGCTTGACAAAAATTTTGTTTTAAACTATGTTTTCCTCTTTATTTTAAGGAACTTTTTGTTTCTTTCCTTAATTTTTTTTTTTGTTTTTTGCCATTGAAAGCCAATTAACAACTAATAATGGAGGGTTTTCATTATGCCACTCGTCGCTGTAGTAAAGTTTTCTCCATTTTTGCAAAGATTTTCTTTATTTTCTTTATTTTCTTGTTATCCTTAACATGGATTTTCCTTTATTAAAGTTGATCTGCCTTATATTTCTATTTATTGAAGAAAATTGTTTGGTATACTCGTATATTAACTTAATCTTGTTATTATTGTTGATAGAATGTGCGCTCATTAGTTGAGCACAAATTGAGTCCTTTTATGCGAACTAAATTATCACATTATGCTGGTGCTTAAATCAAAGTTTTGTTTTTTTCCCCTCTTCTTTTGTGGCAAAGTTATTAAACGAAGATAGCCTGTATAAGATGATAGCAATTTGCAGAAGATTCGATTTTATGAATAATAATTAATAAGAGATTCAATCGTAAGCCACTTGCATCAATATAGTTGATAGTAGAGAACAAGATTAAGAATAACAAACATTATTCTTCATTCATATTATTATTCAAAGAAACATAATTTTTAATTCATTTCATGTCTCCATTTAGCATTTTGTTGTCAATATTTTGTTTTTTATTTTGTTAACTCACATTCTCTGACAAAATTTTCTTAATATTTGCTATACTGTTGTTTACTGTTGGTTTTTTTGGGTTACTTTTTCTACAGCTACTCAGCAAAAACTACTCTCCATAAACGCTAATTACTTGGTCTTAGATTCTGCCTTTAATGTAGGTACACTAGGACCTCCTAGACTCCACATAGAAGTTTTTAACGCATAACCGTCCATGAGTGTGGCTCGGCAATGTCCTTATGAAACATAATTTCCTATTGACTTATGCTAATCTGTTGTTGACAATTGTTATCTTCAGATGATTTAGTTGCTAACTATACATATATACACCAATATATAATTACTGCAACTTTTCAAACAGGATTACAACCTAGCTTCTCACACCACTTATGTTGTGTGTATAAATTTTATACATGATTGGCGGGATCTACAGTTTAAAGTCGACTCTGGACGACAGATTTTTGAGAAACTTTTCATGGCAATTTTATTTATTCTCAGAGAAGAAATACATATGTTTTTCAGATTTTATTTTGTTGAGGTTTGAACCGTTGCCTACCGTCTAATAAGCCAGCACACCTATTAGACTGCTGTGTCTTCACTGAAGCATTTAGTCAATTTTATTGAAAAAAAAGGTGAAATACCATCTGAAATATGAAATTATTTTCTTGTGATTATTTCACTTACAATTTTACTTGGAAATTCTCATTCATTTGCATTTTGCTGTATTCATAAAAGGAATGTGACATCATTTATAACTTTCATAATGAGTTATTGATTTTGTTAGTTTCTTCTTTTTAACCTCTATTTCCCCAAGATCACATTATTTTTTTTTTTCGTATTCGTAACAGTTTTTACATTCCTTCTCTTAAGCGATAATTTACAAATTCGATTGCCACGTGATTAAAATGAATGACATGTGTGGGAAATTTTAGCAAATAATTATTTTTCATAATGTTCTATCCCTACCTTCCCTGCCCGCAAATGACAAATTAATACTTTCAGCAACTTTTTCATATGCTAACAATTCCATGCAAATCATCATTGTCGTCGTTGTCAACATCATTAATGACAAGAACAGCAAGCATTGGAAAATTCATTAGGAAATGTCATTATCATTAGTACGAGTAAATACTTGAGATATTTTGTCACATTTAATTATGTTCTCTTATACGTGTATGCATGTGTGTGTGAGTGCTTGGTAGATGATTAAAATATTTAAGAGTGTTTATTTGTATTGGTTGTTTATGATCTTTTAATTAAAAACGTGTAGTTGTATAACATTACTGTTAAATAACTTATATAACACATACATACGTACATACACACATAGGCACCCTTAAATCTAAATAATCTTATTATCAATTAATAACGGTTAATATTAATTAAACGCATAATAAACGTAACAATTCACAAACTCATACGCAGAGATTTTGTTTTGTTTAAAGAGGATTTTATTTCTTTTGTGTGTGTGTATATGTCCATGTGTTTGTTTACATGTAACGGCTTATATTTTGCGGTATCGCATAATAAACCAGTGAAAACATTACTATCAGTGAGAACACATTAATCCATCCAATTAGCAGCAACCAATAATGCGTTACACACACACGAAAAACCTCTTGAAAAAGATTGAAATCGATTAAATGACCCCAAAAACAAATCAAAAATAAATACATGGCAAGGAAATCAAATTAACAACAGAATAAATAAATCGATTGGGAAGGAAGATTGTAAGATAGTGCCTTTAATATAATATTATGCTACTTATCACGTAACATTTCTCCTTACAATCTAAGCAATTTTTTTTAACAAATTATTCAATGAATTATTGAAGTCGCCGTAGTCTAGTAGGCAGTATGTTGGCTTCTTAGACGTTAGGCCACGGTTCAAACCACAGGTCAGATCTCAAAACGAAAATATGAAAAAATATTTCTGGCAAAAACTATGAAAACAAATAAAATATATATATATATATATATATATATATATATATATATATTATATATATATAAAATTAACACACACAACATAAGTGGTGTGAGAAACTATGTCCATAATTCTGAAGGATTGTAATGACCAATTATGTATGTAAAATGATATCACTCGGCTTTAACAGCTAATCTGATCTGAATTAATTTGCAAGTGGCACCAGTCTTACAACGCTGTCTGCTGGTAAATATCTTTCATATGAAATACAACTTATTTAAAGAGCATGGAAGCGTTACAAATGCGGCCAAGGATGCGAATCCTCACAATGCATGCACTGCCGGTAATATAGTTTCTGCTTGTGACAGTATAGCGAATACACCGAATTTGTCCATTCCACGGCATAATAAGCAATTTGGGGCTATCTTACGCTCCATTATGGAGTATTTTGCATTTGGTGTGGCTTTTCCATCCCTAAAATATCCAGCTTATGCAACAATTACAGCCGGCTAAGCACTCACAATGCCGTAGGACATCTAATTATTTCTTCCGCTATGACCCTCATTTCTAAGTTCGTGTTTCAGTCAAAACGCAAAAAAACAATATTTTTTTTCTGAAGTTTTTCAGGGTTCTGTTTCTGTGCCACTTCTGTTAAATGTAATGTGCTAAGGTGTATTTGATTTTAAAATTTCGAAAGAAGCATTCATTGTAATATTCATAGAGACTATTGCGGTTTTTAATGAAGGAGAACTGCAACCTAGCTTCTTACACCACTTATGCTGAGTGTCTTAATTTTATACACGAGTGCCGGTACGTACCTACAGTTTAGAGTCGATTCCGAACAATAGATTTTTGAGAAACTTTTCATGGCAATTTTATTTTACTCTCAGAATTTTTGCCAGAAATCTGCTGAGAGTAAGCCGGTGAAGGAATAATTTTTCATATTTCGCTTTGCGGGAGATGTTTGAATCGAGATTATGCGTGTAATAAGTAAACACACTACTTATTAGACTTCGGCCACTTCAAAAATTTCTATTCTCCAATCCAACCAAAAAATTTTCCTCTTATTTACCCCACTTATGGTTGTAAAAATGAAGTAATTTTTCCAACGTGTATATTTTTTTAAATCCACTTCCAGGTTTGAGCGTTAATACAGGCTCAAACCTAAATACCTTTTCCATGAATTACTTTCTAAAGAAAATATGTTTCAAAGGAAAATTTTAATTTTTAACAAAATAGTCTCTACAAATACTTCAGTGGATTAGGCATGATTTATATTGTAAAGCACAGGATTTCAAACAAACAAATCATATTTGAAAAACGAAACAAATTAACAGCAAACGGCTTTCTTTACAAGATCTTGTTTCATTTGCTCCTAATCTCTTAACAATGCTTAAGAAGTTCTTAAATTTCCTTTTTCTTACCAATAAAAGCCATTCACTTACAACGCTTATGCAACATTACACATACGACATATACTACTGCTCACACAAGTGAGTGAGGGAGTGAGTTAGGGTGTGAGTGAATGGAAAACTTTTTCCCATTCAATGTTGCTTTAAAGTATCATGTGACCCAAAAGTCTTAGGGTTCTAATGGCATACTTTAAGGCATTTCCGCACTATTAAAATAGAATAAAAATCGAAGGTATAGCTGCTGGCTTTAGGTAAGTGTGTGTGTGGTGTCTTGTATTTCAAAACTTTTTTTATTTTCATTTTCTAACCGTATTAAGTAAATGTTTTAAAGGAAATCCATATAAAGACGAAATAAATAAAAATTGAAAATGTCACTCACACACGGAGGCATAAATGTATTTACAAAAGCGGACGTGAAGCTAAAATTTCATTTCCATCTGTTAAATGCTTTCTTTTGTAAATAAATTTTTGGAAAGAAGTGTGTCTCACTGACAAACATATACGAAAGATTCAGTTCTTAGTTTTTCGCTCTTTCTTTTATTTCCATTCTTATTTCATTTGGGTTTATTTTCTATTGCTTTCAGTTTTCTTTTCTTATTACTGTATAACAGGGCTCTGTGTCTTTGTGCTACTTTCAGCCACATTAAATAGGTGAAAGCATATTTGGTTGGGGATGAGGTTTACAAAAATATACAGTCCGACTTAGGAACTATTTGTCATTTAGTCCTAAAGCTGTCCATCAAGCGAAAATAATATTTTTATGACAGTGTAGCTTACACTCTAATGTTTATTCGATGAAAATTGAATGATTGACTTCCTGTGCTTCAATAAGCAATCATTTTGCTTTTGATAATCTTTAAAAAAGAAGCTTCCTGTGCTCTACAAATGCCTGTAGAAATAAATTTGAACCATACCACCGGACAACTTTTTAAGTTATCTGGACAGATTACGGGTTATTGTCCGAAAGGGGCACAAGCAAAGAGCCTAAATCTTCCCCTAAATGACTGCCGTGAAAGCATCGACATGTAAAAGAGAATAAAGCCATTAGACATTTCGTCAAACTGTATTCACACACACATACATGCATGATTAGTCATTACAACGCTTCAGTCAGGATTACGTAGCTTCTCACATCACTTATGTTGTGTGCGTTAGTTTTGTACATGAGTGGAGGGTGCTACAGTTTAAAGTTGACTCCGAACGACAGATTTTAGAGAAACTATTTCATGACAGTTTTAATTACTCTAAGAATTTTTGACACAAGACTGCTGAGAAGTCGCCGAATAAATATATTTTCATATTTCGTTTTGTTGGAGATGTCTGACCTGTGGTTTGAACCGTCGCCAACACACTGCCTACTAGACTACACCGGCTACAGTTCGGTCTCCAAATAGCTTTGTGAAGACCCATAAAAGTGATGCAAGGATGGATCTAAAATGCTTCACAGCGTGGAACCAAAAATAGTGCGGTCAAGAGTACCCAGATCAATTGCACAACAATAGAACTTTTCCAGGCAAAACTCTATGGAATACTTGAAACATCGGGAATCCTATCCGAAAGAAGGCTTATAGGAGCATGAATATACCCTCGCACAAATCTGTACCCAAGATTTATAGCTCTTACGCGTTTACATTCAACTACTCAGATGGTCAGAAAAAATTATTTTTTTATGACTTCCAGGATATTGAAAGAAGCTATGGACCAGCACCCTTTCTTGGTTTCAAAAGAAATCTTCTGAAAAGGAGCGAAGATAATAGACGACCTCCATTGTAAGAAAATATTGGCATCACATCATTGGTCTCGACTATGCCAATAGGTTTTCTTGCATCAACACTTAAGAGCGCATGTTCTGTTTTAAAACTGGGTAGTAAAACAACGAGTACACTTTCGAAACACTAAGAGTTCGATATGTCTACGACAAAGGCTTGTATCAAATGGGCATAGTAGACATTAGTACCTGCCGACCTCTTCTGTGAAGAAGAGGAGTGATGGACCATTTGATTATACAAACTTATATGCTGGGCGTGCTGGCTCTCTGGTATAGTTTTCATGAGTTTAAACTTCTGCACAAAAAAAAATCTCTTCTTCGCAGACTTCTGGCAAAAACTCTGAGGATAAGAGAAAGCTTCTCAAATTCCCCATTCGGAGATGATATTTAATAGGGTGTGAGAACCTAGACCATAATCCTGACTAATAGGTTGATATGACTCCCAATAAGCTTGTTCGGTTCCTTTACGTGCATTGTCTGTGAGTAACGATTGGATTCATAATAGATCATAGTTGATATTCTTCTCATTACAATACATTTTTCATTTTCTCTATTATTCCTTATGCTGTTAGCAAGCATTCAATGATTTCTAATTCTATTCTAATCACATCCTCTGTCACTGTAATTTATACTCGAGAAGTAAGGATATGGGTTCCTATGTAGAGATTTGCTTAACTAATTTATCGATTTTGCCTTCAAACTATTTTCAGAAACCAAGTGGAACATCTGCTTTACTATTCTTCTCCAATCGATTGCATCCAACCTAACCTTAAGCCAGTATTACCAAATACTTATAAAATGCAGTCCTAGCGGTTGTTATTTAAACGGTTCAATATTCCCACCACAATTTTACTTTTTCACATAAAAACTTATTTATTTTTTCGTCTTCTCACTGTTAACGTTCGCAATTTAAGTAGTTTTAAGAGTGTGTAAATAGTTCAGAACCATATGCTTTAAGCCGTCATTATTTAAAATCTTAAACATTTTAAATTGCACTCGTATTTTGTGTAGTAAATACACACATACTCGTGCGCTCATACGTATATTGCATTCAGTCATAATATCTTGCAGTTATGTGTGCCTTAAAGCTAGACATCATGGAGGGTTGTTTTAAAAGGTGGTGTTTAAAAGCGTATTTGGTTGTTTTTTTTTCATAATAAACGACTACTAGCAAATTTTAGAAGTGAATCAGTGGTCCTAATTCCATCATATGGGCTTACAAGAACCACTCAGTCAACACCAGTTTGGTAGTAAACTGTACTAGTGGATCTAACGTCACCATATGGTCCCACAATGACCACTTAGTCATTAGTCCTAGAGTCACTAGTCACTACTAGTTTTTCAGTTGGTCTATGTCACCTTGTGGTCCAACAGAAACGACTTAGTCACAAGTCCTAGAGGCACTAGTGGAGACAACAACCAATTTGTTCTAATGTATGGAGTGAGTAAATTTGTTAGAAAATATGAAAAAATAACCCGGTAAACTAGCTTTAATAGTAGCGATAAACGATCTACGATGTGGACACATGGAAATCTTTCATATTAAACGGCAACCAAACTTCATTTTCTTCAGGAGGAGTGGAGGCATTAAAGCCAGAGTTGCATACATATTCTCTCTTAAAACAAAAATATTGTCCTCTAACGCTTGCATAAAAGCCCCACTGCCATAAAGATCTAACCTTGGCCTTTCGTGTGCTATTAGCGAAATGCAATTGAAATAAACCACAATTCAATGAAGTGTCATTGAAATTTCCCCTGTATTTTATTTTTTCAACAGCCAACCCTCGTGTTAATATTTTGATGGCAGCAGATAATGGCAGACGACGTTTCCAGGGCGCTTGCCTTTAAATGTGTCTTTTGCTGGTGCATTTTGTTGGTAGAATATTTATGTGGATATGCCACATATTTTCTATTTAAGAGAACATTTATGGCCAGTTTTTGTTTCTTCTCATTTTACTCCCTGCAGCATATTTTAAGCAGGCAACGTATTTATGTATGTATTGTGCTAAAGAGCATATTCTTTTAAATGGTTTTTATTGTAGTTTTTTTTATATTTTTTAAACCTTTTCCTTTCCTCTTCTATTCGTGTGTCTAAAGAACCACTACAACTTTCTACCTTGTGTTAGGCATGTACAATGACGCCATAATGAGCGAAGGAAGACAAAATCGTTTGGGAGAAGAACAAAAAGCAAAAAAAAATACAGAAGAAAGCATTAAAGTGGCCAAAAGTTTAAGTCAAAAAAAAAAATGCAATTTTAGGTCAGTATAGGGTTACTTAAATGGCTGGAGGGTCTAAATAAACTACTTCGGCTGATAAAAAGTACTTACGCCAAAGATAAATAAAATGTATGGAGTGAGTAAATTGAAGAAAATTCGGGCAATAAATTATTAAGATTGTGGTTGAATTGTGGTGTATTGAAGGAATTTAATTAATATATGAAGGTGAGAAACGCCTTAAGCGTTTTTGGCAAAACCGTTAAGGAGATCATTGCAATTAAAACAAAATTAAATTAAAAAATGTAAGGAAGTCGTTAATAGTGGATGGGCGAGATTGTAGGAATCGCGAATCATGGATAAACTAAACACCAAAGTAGTTTTCCTGACTAAAGGGTTATAACTTTACAGAGCTTAGTACTGCCATAAAACAAATTTGGAGAACCTGTCCCACATCGACACTGCAGACTCTGTTGGACTAAAAACCACTGTACATGGTAGTGAAGACTAAAGCTTTGAAGTCTATGTTCGGGTTGATGGGAGACAGGTCTAACAAAATTTCATTGGGGAGTTTCGAGACTTAAAGAACCGATTGTCTTACAGCACCCTCCTTAATTGTCAGAACCAGTAGACCTTATGATTTTGGGAAATGCTTTCCAATGAGACTAACGTAACAAAAACGATTCGAGAAATCTGTAGGCTACATACTCTAGTAGGAGAGGAAAAAGGGTCAAGAACTAATCTTGGAATAGGAACAGGAGTTTTTGGTCCCTGAATGAAATATTAAAAGCCCATGACCGAAAGTCTATGCCACCGAAAGATGTGACAAGGAGTTACAAAAGACAGGACATCTGACAGTCAGGCCCGACAAAGAATGAGATTATCTGGAGAAGTAAAATTGGTTAGTGGTGAAAAAAGGTTACCCTCAGCTAGGTCATGTGGCAAATCACGGCATTGAGCATCCGTGCCTCCGAAGGAAACAGAACCCTTCTATGGAGTGAGAGCAAATATTTGGAAAGGTATGTTCAACGAAAGAGCGACAAAGACTCTTCTCAGACCAAGTGGCTTTACGGCATTGTAGTATTTTGTTACGAAACTAGAAAAAGATGAAATTTGAGTTATACATCAAAATATCCACGAATAACCTGAGCTTAGTAATTGTTTTTTTTAACAGGGCTTTGTAGACTCTGGATACACTTAATTACAATGGGGTTTATATTGATCTGGATTCTGTGACGATGAGAATGAATCATTTGAACACATTCTTGAAACTTGTTGGGCATTAATGCATCCTAGTACTAGGCAGGGAATTATCAGTGCTGTCACTGAGCACCATCCTGAAATTTGTCAGGGCATTATAAATCTTGAGAGACCATATTGTCGTAGTACTAAGGCACCTCTTCACTACGATATCTGATTAAAATGGTGAGAGATACTTGCTAACTAAGATCTGCTGTTGGGAAAGAGGTACCACTGCATGTTTATCTACAATACTAATGTAATAGAGGGTAATGATTGCAATAAAAACCCATTAGTTACCCAAAGGGCAGCAAAGAATCATTCACGTTATTTTACAAAATTAAAAAACCATAACATCACATCATATAAACCCGCTTCTTTGTACTAAAATATACAAAAGCAAGGTTGTAAAATAAAAAAATAAAAAAATATATTTTGTAGCGTAGCTTATTTATATATTTATTTATTTTGTATTTTATTTTGTATTATACCGATTACTATTGAATTGTACGTCACTAGCGTGTGTGACTTTCTTAGGATACAACACTGTCTTTATTTAAATACAACACTGTAATAGAGAAGCACTATTTCGTTGAGTTTGAAACTGAATTTGAATAGCAGCGCTTGCTGTGATTGATATGAGGAAAAGCCCATTTGAAAATGGTATAAAAGCAGTGCACTCAACAGAATCAGTCTTTTCTATTGTTGCAGGTTGGTGAGAGTGGTCGCACAACCAATTGCAACTGCATTATAAGCTTCGTGGCAGCGATGGTTGCCGTTGCTTATTTTGTATATGCAATTGGTTGACGAATTCTAAGTGGATGTTGGTCGCGATGGTGGCCGCAAATACTTGGAATTTGTGTGACTCTTTCATTTTATCTTTTCTATTGTTGCAGTAAGTATTGTTAATAAAGAAAACGTTATAATTTAAGAATTATGAACTCATAAAAAAGAAAAATCGGAAAAAAAACCAAGACTGCCATAATGAATACGTAAACTACAGGAAATAAGAGTATACGAAGATGGGAACATGGCATACAATTGCCAAACAATTTGTACTGTAAGGAAGACAATGCAAACAAAGCAGAAACTCTAGTCCACTTGTAATGCAAGTGAAAGCCATGAAAGGAATGAACAACGGAAAAACGTTAAAACAATTTTCATAATGAACACGAAGAAAAACACTTTTTTGGTTTATTTTTCTCGTTTTTCCTTTAAGAAAAACAATAAAACTGTTTGTGCCGAGAAAATTAAAATTTTTAAAAAGGAAAACCAATGAAAAACTACATCAAGCAAGTCGTGCTGGCACAAAAAGTAATTTTTAAATTGATCTCTGCGGCAGTTTTTCCTTTCCAGCAACATCATCATTTTCACTGCCTTAAGCCAATTATGGTGAAAAACCAAAATTCGCTTATTATAGGAGGAGGCAAAAACAAGAATAAGATTCAAGTCTTCATTTATATGTCGTTTCGTCCTTTGCTGTCGTTGTTGTTCTCGTTGTCGTTGTCGTATGATGAGAAAGAAGGTCATAAATTATGCATTTTTGCAATGACATGAAAATTATACAACCGAATTTTTGTGTATGAAAATTTAAATATTGATTAAAAGCAACAACAAAACGGCAAAAAAAAAATTGGAAAAAAAATAAAAAATTAAGCAATTTATTGAAGTGCAGAACGGATTATTTTTCTGAAGAAAATTTTTGCCAATAAATTTTTAATTGGATTTTTATTGAAGCACAACGTTATTAAAGAAAAATAAAATAAAATCACCAACGTAATCATTTGCGAAGTTTTTAAGATCAATTAAATAATTATTAAAAACCAAAGACAGAATGTAGGAATCAATATAAGCACGTTGCAATGCCTCTTAATTTTACAAGATTTTAAATTTCTCTAACTTAGTATGAAGCAATGCATGTATACGCATAATTACCGAAAGTATTATGGCTGTAGTCTAGTATGTAGCAAGTTGGCTTATAAGACGCGACCCCGTAGTTCAAGCTCTAACTCAGAGATCTCGAACAAAATGAAGTATGGAAAATATTTCTTCGCCGACTTTCTCACAGAAGTCTTATGGTAAACAAACTGAGAGTCAATAAAATTGTCATGGAAGTTACTCAAAAATCTATTGCTCGTAGTCGACTTTAAACTGTACGACCCGCCACACATGGCTGGAGTTTTGAACTTTTGTGCTGTAAGAACCAGCCGTCCTGACTAAAAGGGTAGGTAGTAATGACCTATTAAGTAAGAAAGTCATTAAAACCTTTATTAGGTTTTTAGAGAGCGTTTATACCACTTCTAAGATTGTCTCAGCGTTATGGGCGTCTCTGGAGGAGATATCGAGTAATACCACTGCTGCCCGAATTATTTACTTATTGTTGTTAAGGCGTACCATAGTACTGCGACCATGTGGTCAACTAAACTTAACTTAAATTTCATAGGGTATTCCCCCAATGTCTCCTCCAAGCCTCAATGTTTCGCGGTGTCAAAAGTGACAATTCCCTGCCCAGCAACTGGTATGTTCTTCTGGGTTGTATTAATATCTCACAGGCTCCAAAAATATGTTTTGTGTCTTGATAGTCTGATACATGACTTAGGTCTCCTCTTATTGCAATTTTCTAAAAAAAAGTTTCGATTGCCTCACACCCACTTGGTTAGAGAAGAGTGTCTCTCTATCTGCCCTTTCCTTATATAGACTGTTAACCTTATATGGGTTCCTATTCGCGGGTACATTGAAGGTAAAAATTGTGTTGATATGTCTTCAAAGGCTTGAACAACGAAAAACTCAATTGAAATCATATGTAAATTAGAATTCCCTTGTAGAGAAGCAAACAAATAGTCTCCACAAACACAAAAACAAAAATGGAGTAATAAACACTCATGTAGCGAGACCCGATAGCTCTGGTCCGATATTGAAATACGTAGAATGGATTGTTTTGATTTTCAAGGATTATAAAGATGAGATAACAGTTCTGAGTAATTCAACATGACGAATGTAAGGTGATCATAATCTAATGAACTCAAAATTATCCACATGGTGGCTTCTAGGCGAAAAGCAAAAAGATTTTCGGTTGTAAAATTTTCAATATTTCAGTATTAACAAATTTTTCCTCTCACTGTACATAAAATATTTCCCCAAATACTTGAGTGAATCAACTGACTTGCATTAAGCTTTCTGTACTGTTAACTAAAGATAAACTAAAGTTTATTTGTCTATATTTACTATTTATGTATGTGCGTGTTGATAAAAACATTAACATTCACTCACATACACATTTGCCACTTCATGTGGCATACATAAAATAATACATAATAAAGCATAACCATAAAGTTTTATGGCATATGTGTGCAATAGTATGAGTGTTAATTTTGATGCTCGCAAATATTTGAACTCATAAAGTGAAAAACATTTAAATCTCCATTGCATTTGCACTTGGATATGTGTGTAGTCGTCTCTCAAATCCATGAAGCGTATACATAACTTTGGATGTTTGAGTATGTTTTACGTGGTTGCATGAAGTATGAATAGCATTTTAAACAAATATTTACCGTTTACACTTTGTTTTGAGTTTTCATCAAAACTAAATTAGAAATTGTGATTATTTCTTAAGTTACTAGCAACTACAACAGCAACAGCAGCCAACAGCAGCATTACTTAGCAACAGTTGTTATTAATTTTAAAGCAAATTTAATTCCTAGTTTCATGAAAATTGCTTGTTTTGTTGTTGCCAGCTGAAGGTAAATGGACAGTGTTGCAGTAACTACCATATTTTGAATTTAAATTACTTGCTGGTTGTGAACTTAATTCCAAATAAATTTAGTTTTTGGCAAAAGTTTTTAGAGAAAGTTGTCTTCCATATTTTGTATTTTGTATTCATAGTTTCGAAATGTGGAATAGCAGGGAGCCTTTTTGAATATATGAAATTACTGGTAAAGGAGAAGAAAGTTTTTTTGCAAAATTTCTGTATTTTTGTAAAACAACAAATAAACAAAGTTTAAAGAGTACAGAACTTATCTGATACAAATTTAATAATAAGAACATAATTAATCATTGCGAAACAAGCATGTCTACTTCACATACTTTTCTCTGTGACAAAGTTTGACTAGCCTAGTAGATAATTTCGTAGGTATTACATGCATACTCACCCTTCCGTAAGGATTACGACCTAAGTTCTCGCACCACTTATGTTGTATGTGTTAATTTTTTACATTAGCAGCGGGACCTACAGTTTAAAGTCGACTCCGAACGACGAATATTTTTGAGAAACTTTTCATGACAATTTTATTTACTCTCAGAGTTTTTGCCAGAGATCTGCTGAGAGAAAGTCGCCGAAGAAATATTTTTTCTAATTTTGGTTTGTTGGAGATGTCTGGACCGTGGTTGGAACCGAGGCCTCACCTCTAATAAGCCAACACACTAAATACCACCTATGGGCTCGAAAAATCCTGAAGTGATTATGTACATTCATTTAGCTGAAAAATTCTTTGACAGCCTAAGGCCAAGCCCAAGTCGCCAACTGATTCCTTCAAATTTTGTTCCAATATGTTCTTAACATGGGAGCGATTCAATTTCTAAAAATTTGTCGTTCGGAGACCGACTTTAAACTATAGTTCCCGTCACTCATGTGTAAAACTAACACAACAGCGACAATCTTGATTGTTAACAAAAATCATCGTTTATGAAATATAATTCATCACTAAAAAATTTTATTCTATAAATTCGATCATTTAAAGCCTATTGCGAGTAAACAGGCGGCCTCGGCTGTTGCGTGATTTGGATTTCGTAAGGATTGTGGTGTAAATTCACATACAAAATACGCCGTTCTAAGCTGTGAAATTTTGGAGTATAAACTTCCACTAACAGCTGTAGAAAATCTTAAACGCATTCAATCCATAAACATCGTAGAAGGATAAATATGGCAACATTTTGCTAGTTTTGTTGTAAATTTGACTACTTAACAGCTGTCAATATTGCCGTATTATAATCCATAGGCCAAATACTACTACTACTAATACTTTTTTCCTTTCCACAGATTAGTTTTCGAATTGCAACACAATAAAAAGTATTGGAAAAATCTCCAGAGTAAGAGCAAAAAAAAAAACTACCATAATTTTTATTTTAATTCCCTATTGAATTACATGGAAATCCATTTAAAATATAAAAATTTTATAAAAACATAATTCATATTGAAAATAATGTCAAGGATTAATTAATTTAAACTAAAACTACGAAACATAAATTAAATAAATTGTAAAAATATGCTGCACCTTCTTTTACTGTGGTACAAGCAAACATAGTTTAAAAAAAAGCACGTTCCTTTACAAAAAAAAAAATTATTTTAAATGGAAAATTTTTTTATGTTTTATAACCTTTTATAAGCAATAACAACAACAACAAACATTTTTTCTAATTTATGTTAATAACCACAAATTTTTCGCACCTGCGACCTAATGTCTCTCGTATTTTTTTTAACTTTTTTGAAAAAAAAATTTTTTCTACGAATATAACATACTCCGGTTAAAATTCAAAACGAAAGCTGCAAATGGCGATAATAAAAATTTATATTTATTAATTAAGTTTTATGCTTTACTGTACTCTACTGTACTCTTTTACTATACAACCGAAGAACAAGAAGCCAAAGCCAAATAAAAAGTAAAAAAATGACATCAAATGCACACACGTATCGTTTTGGGGGAAACAAGTATGAGCAAAAAGTTAACACACACATACTTACACTTCCCTGTGATGGTCGTCTGTGACACCTGCAAGTGCAACACGATACATACAGGATAGCATATCGCAGTGTAAGAACATATGTATGCGTGTACGTAAAGTTACTATGAAGTATAGGTATTGAGCTTGAGCTCTGAAAGAATGCCTTGTGGTTCAGCTAAAAATATTTCTCTCTTTTAAATTTGCTTCACTATTAAGTGCACACATACATTTGTGTGTTATTGAGCGTTAGTGTCCGGAGTGTGTGAAACAAGCTGAAAAATGCATGGATGTTCCCAATGCTCATAATTAATTGTTAAAGTTGAAAAGTATGCATATCGTTAACCCATATACAACTGTTGTTACTTTTCAAATGACAACGAAATTACAAACCAAATTTAAATTTTTCTCTTTATTTTTTAATTTAAATTTAATTTTTTTTATTTTATTTGGTCGAAATGTCAATCAAGACAAAGGTTGATTTAATTTTGACAGTTGCGCATATTGTTTTGATAAAGATAACGCCGGAAAACATGTCAAATTTTGTAAAACAAAAGACAATTAAAAAAATTACCAGGAGATATACATCGATTATCTTATACTCTAATGCCAGTTTTAATAAACAGTCGTAGTTTTTTCTTTTCATTTATTTAATTTAAATTAAATTAATTTAAAATTGAGTGATATTCAGGATCCTTTTTTATCAACCCCACCAGCTCGTGATAAGTACTAAGTGAAAGGCAAATAGTAACGCCAAACTGCATACATTCATACATACATTCATTATTCACCACTATTGCCTGGCTTCTCACACCACCCATGTTTTTCTTGATAATTTTATCAGTGATTGGCTCGACCTATATTTTAATATCGAATCTAAACAATAGATTTCATAAGCTTCTTCATGACAAGCAGTTTCCATTTTTGTCTATGAAATTATTTGCAATAGAGTGCATGCGACTTGAAATTAGAATTGAACTGTGGAATGTGTGCATAAGTGGTTTCAGATATTTTTCTAATGAAATAAAAACTCTTTCCTATTAACAATAATCTGAAGTACATTAAGATCAAAACAATTAGAAGCAGCTCATGTATGATGACTTCCTCTTAATCCAATAAAAAATACAGCGAACCGAGTCTGATTATTCTAACGTTTGTCTGGAACATCTTTGTCTAAACACATTTGTTTGAATAACGTTGCGAAATTTCACGATTCCCATTTGGATGACCTTCTGAGGCGGACTTTACCTGGTAAAACCATGGTCCATTGCAATTAAGCTTTACGCCGATGATGTGTCAAGAGCCTTTTAAAGGAGTAGAGTATGGGATTGGAGGGATATTCTTAGCGAAATGAAAGCCGTACACTTTTCTGAAATCAAATAGGCTTAAGACAATCTAAACTTTCGTGGGGTAACTACAATCAGAAGCGATTTCCATCAGACTATCGCAAACTAGCCTGAGTTGCCAATTTACCGGGCCTTGTGTGCTCAAAGGAAGGACCAAATCGAGGAAGGAACACATCGAGGAAGCCCTGCGTGTGACCAATGGGCGAAGATGCGCTATAAGTAGAGGCGTCTGAAAATATGTGTTAAGGCTGGCCAAAATCGTTTAATCAGATTGTTACTGGTCAATTTAGTAAGCCTCTCAGCAAAATTCTGTTTCGAAGTCGAATTTAATGTGTTGGTCCCGCCACTCATGTATAAATTGAACCCATATAGCATAAGTGGTGTGAGATGTTAGATCGTAATTCTGACTGATGGATTGTAATGACCAATTATGTATGTATGTATCGAATAGAAATGCTTTGAATTTAATGAATAAATTTGCAAAATCTTTTCGGTTATATTCACAAATAATTTGTGTTCAAACTTATGCTTTCAATACAAGTTAACCCTCTTTTTTGTATACACTACCAAGGCTAACATTATGTAAGGGGTTAACTAAGAACATTTCGAAGATAAGGACATTTAGCAGCCAACGTTGCATGTAAATAGCGTTCATTATGGGATTTTTGGTTGTTCGCAAAATGCTTATAAATGTCCACTTAAATTTGTTTTTCTGTAACACAATCACATACTCACATAGACACAAGCAAACACCCAGATATCATAAAGCATACAGAAACACAACACAACAAAACATCCGGCATATGGTGGAACAACACACACAGAAAAACACAAAAATTATTTTCAAGCAAACAGCAAGAGCAACAACAACAAGAATGATGTTTAAGCTTAAAAACTTAAAAGTTTTGCAAAACGTGCCTTTAAAATTGCTGGCAGAGTTTTTTCACAAAAAAACGGAACGAATGCCTTGCATTATGTAGTTGACAAGAGAATTTTTTTTTTTAGTTTCAGAAAGTTTACCTTACGGTTATTGAGAAGAGGCTGGCTTTTAATAACAAAAAAAAAAACAAATGCATCCGCAGTATACTAAAATGAATGAGCCATGTTTCGTTCACTTTACAATATCTATGTACACATATGTACGTGTGTATTTCCTAAGGCCATCCATAAATACCTAAAAGCAGAGCTGATTTTTCACAAAATGAAATCTCTCTCTCGCTTTTTACGATACACAATATTTTTGTTTGTCTTTTTTTAATTTTTTTTTTTTTTTTGGAGGCATAATGCTCTCTAATACACACACTGGCACAAATTGCACTTCACTTATTTATCTTCTCTCGAGGCATATTTGAACTTAGCCTCTTTTCATTCATTTAAGCACCTCTTGCCTCCGCCTGGCCTTGCCACTAAAAGTGTTAGCAGGACAAGTTATGCATAAGATGCAGCGGCAAGTAACAATACCAACAACAATAACAACTTTAGTAGTATCATCATCATCATCAACATTATCGTGAAACATGGCAAACGATGTATGACAACAATTTGTAAGTCAAGTGTAAATTCCATGCATTATGAAGAGCTACTAGGCGTTTTTTTTTCTTGCCACGGCACATATACATACATAATGAACAACAAATGCACAAAAGAAAAAAAATTTTATGCTTACACTTACTCATGTACAAGAATACACACATACATGCATTCAAATTAAAGGCATTTAATGTCAACATCAGCAGCACCTCTGAGCTTGCAACATACAATGCAAAAATGTAAAACTTACTACAAGAAAGCAAAGCAAAACGAGTGTGAGCAAAGTATTGTAGCACAATCTAGTTTCTGAACACACAGGTACATGCATACTTATCACCACCTAAGTGTTGCAAGCATACTCTCATATTCTTAAACAGAGTTTTTGCTGTTCAAATTTATTTTTTTGCAATGCAAAGTTAATACACTTATAAATGATTTACAAAAATTTTACGAGGGAGGGTCAATAAGTTCAGAAATCTCATATGCTCAGTTAAGGACTATGGTCAAACATCTATCAAGAGAGAGTAGCAATACTCTTAAAAAGCAAACTCAAACTGATAAAACTCTGTATCCATCATAAACATATTTTTACAGTCACAAAAGCTCCTCTACATGTATGGTATGTATGTATAAGTATTTTTGTCATGGTATATGTTGCATATTAATGAATATGAATGTGAAAAACGAAACAAAAACAAAAAAAAAACAACAAACAAAATTGAATTACTCTGGCGAAGTGGAAAGAAAAGAAACACTGTGTGTGGTATTGTGTTGTGTTTATAAAATATTTTCAACAACAACAGCATAAAAGCATTTTATTTGGTCAAGAACGAAAATAAGAATTTTGTGCATATTTTAATATAGAACTGAAGTAAAATGCATGTGCATATGTGCTGTATACCTTGTAGAGGTAAAACCAATTGATAAATTAAAGAAAAATTATAAAAATGTGCACAAAAGTTAAGGTTAAAGTGTAGGGGAGTAAAGAGGGCAGGTTTTAATAAACAGCTCAGTTATCTTTTATTTTTCTTTAAAACGTAATAAAAAGTATAGGAGAATGAATGTTCGAAATCAAAATTGAAAACTTGTCGTAGTAAAGACAAATCAAAGTCAAATGACATTTAAGGACTTATTTACGATCACTTTTTTTTTGCACTGGTAGGCTATTACTGAAAAAGTGGATAACATTCTACAATTGATGTAGCAGAGGTACAAACCATCAACAATGTTATAATTTGGAAAAACTTTAAACAAACTCAAAGGAAATTACCTTCCGTTAAATCCTGCTAAAAATTATGCAAAATCATCAAAAATATTTTAAGGCTACTATACCCCTTACAGAGGACGCTAAATATGTTTCTTAACGACAGTAGGGTATGGCAATATAAATTGTTTTTCATTGTTCTACCGTGCTTTAGTAAACAAAGGGAATTGCTTTAGAAAATTTCAGAATATTTCGTATTAATATGTTTTCGGCAGAAGAAACACTCGTTCATAGTTTATGTAGCTATGGATCACACAATGTATGAAAGAGAAAATTCATTCCCTAGCTGCACTATCCATATGTGAAATACTCTTTTTGTAAACGTCTTGTTTTCAAATCTAAATTCAACGAAACCTACTCCTTATGTGCTTTCCTAATTGCAACACAATGCAGTGCACAATGCAAGACGATGAGCCATCTCTTGAACTTATAGGTCATATACAAAAAAAATTCTTAAATAAAAAATATGCTGAGTTTCATTATGACAATGTGAGGTCATATATGTCGGACAAGTTTTTAGATCCCCATTGTTTATCTTGAATCTTACCCCAACGAACTAATATTTATATTGGTCCCTTCAAAATTCTTTTTTTAAAAGAAATTGTCAAGCAAAAAGTCAGAAATTATCATTTGGTGATGAAAAATGAAAAAACTTCCTTTCTTCCTTCCCTCCTTTCCTGCCTTCCCTCCTTTCCTGCCTTCCCTCCTTTCCTGCCTTCCCTCCTTTCCTGCCTTCCTTTCTTTTTTCGTGTTATTTGTTTTGACCAATTGATAGCATTAAATGTGAAATACAAGATCAATCAAATGTTTACCAAGACTTTTCTGGGTTGACACATCCGAATTGTTCAATTTTCCATGACTTTGGCGCATAAATTTGAGTGATTTTGACCGATGCCATGGATTATGTTGGATCCAAGGGCCGTTGCTGTTTGTGATTTATTCGCTTACACCTATGACTTAAGAAAACCCCACAAGAAAAAGTCTAACGTGTTCAAATTGCACGATGTCAGTGGTCAGTTCACATAACCTCCATACGTGATGACTTTGCCCACAAATCGCTCACGGAGAATATTCAATATGGCATAAGCTGTGTGGCATATAGTGCCGTTCAGTTGGATCTACATATTGTTGTTGCTGTTCAGATTATATACCTCAGGCCAACAGAAGTTGGTAATCATCGACCCAAAGTGCTAGCTGTTGCCAAAGAGTTCCAGACCAAGGCTTTTCCCAGCAAATATGGATCTATGATGTCGCAAACCCAAAATCATATCAAATAGTGACTTTTTCGGAATGCATTGAAAGCTCTAGGATCTCATGTGAATTAATGTAGTCCCAAACAATATCGTCGACAATTTTGTTTGTTCAGGTATCCCATATCTTCTCTAAATATATTTGTTCAATGAATTTGTTGCCAGAACAGGGCATGTAGTTTGATAAGACAATCTATGGGGATTTAAAAAATTTGACTGAATGTATGACAACTAATTCGATAGAAGTAGCTTCACAACAAAAATTCTACATTTCCTTAATTTGTTTTTCTTTTTTTCACATTTTAATTATTAATCTCAACTTGTCTTCGAAATAAAAATCAAAGCGAACACAATTTGAGAAACAATTTGTCGCTCATTACAAGAATGCAATTAATTTTGCAAAAACATGACAAAAATTTATCACACCGTAATTATCTCAACAGGCAACTTAACCTTAAAAACTAATTAATTATTTATAATGAATTAATACAAGTCAATTAAATAAAACATTAACAACAGTTTTAGGCTCAAGTGCAAATTTAAGAGGCCCAAAACTCATTATAATGCAACTTTAGTAACTTCAGATCTACTTATGTGAGCGTTGGTATGCAAAAATACTTTGTGGCGCTTAGAACATACCTTTAGTAGAGAGAAAATTAACAGCAACATAATAAGTTAGAAAACATACAGACATACATACATATGTATGTACATGCCTTTATACATTCATAATATTGTTGCATAAATGCAAATAAAGGAATAATTTTGAATGGAAAATTTGAAAAGTTTTTCGTTGGCTCGAAAGTTTTTTTTTGTTTTTTGTTTTTGTATCAGCATAAATATTCTTTATTTCTATAACAACTTAAAAGCACTACTCAGCTTGTTTTGAATACTTTCGAAGGGGAAACATGTGTAAAAAATACTTGCAACATTTAGAAATTGCATATGAAAACACTTCATCTCCATTTAGAGCGAATGTGCCTGCTGCTTATGCATTCTCATGAATACTACCGTAAATGTTGTTTATTTCCATATTGCACATGCATGAGTATGTTGCATCATTCCTTTCTTTTTTTCATAGTGTGTTGTTTGCATAGTGCATTCTGTATAGCAGCCTATGGTTGTATTGTATTTTATGACGCACTTATTATTATTCGTGTTAACTTTAATTTACAACACACGTATGTATATGTTTAGTAACGTTTATTACAGCCATTATGTTGATGATGATGGTGCTGTTGGTGCTAATGTTTTACTCGCCATACTATCTCTCCATTTGCCACTTTACTTGGCATTATCATTTTACTGGCACCACAATTTTCATAAGCTTTATTACCTTGAGGCTAATGTAGTCGAAGAAATTTTGCTAAGATTATATGCTTATTCGGTATGTGGTATGCGGTATTACGCCTAAGGTATAGTGTTGTTTCATATTAGCAGTAACAGGCAGGAAGATGGTTTTAATTATGGTTTCAAAATGGTATGGCAACACTAAATGAATTTAAAAGTTTTGAAATTAGGAAAAATATTACAAATTAGAAGAAGTTAAGCTTTCTAATGGTAATCAAAAACTTACTAACGTGAAGTAAAATTAAGATAAACATGTAGACTTTAATATAATATAATATATTATATAATTTTCAATCTTAGTTTAAGTTTAAGAAAATTGTAGGTCCCGCTATTCATAATGAAAGTAATCACATCTCATATGAGTGGGGGTTATCAGCATATTACAATAAATCCTGATTGAGTTCTGCGTAAACGTGCCATAAATTTTTTTAAAAAAAGTCAAATCTATTGGGCACTAAACGAATCATACATAACCTCGACATATAATATATGAAAACCAATTAAAAAATATTTAGTCTATGCAGCATATCTCCCATGAAATTGCTGCAGCGTCAAAATAAAATAAAACCCTGAATAATACAGTTTCAAATCCAGCAATCGAGTTTTAAATCATTTCTTTAGGAAAAATAAAGTCGAGTTAAAAAAATATTCACCACTATACCCATACATACCCCTCAATTTGGTATCCTAAGATTCTAGGACTTGCTTCAGTACATTTATTAGGATTACGACCTAGTTTCTCACACCACTTATGTAGCAAGACCTACAGTTTAAAGTCCACTTCGAACGAAAGATTTTTGAGGAATTTTTCATGGCAATTTTATTTACTCTCAGAGTTTTTGCAAGAAATCTGCTGAGAGGAAATCGCCGAAGTAATATTTTTTCGTATTTCGTTTCGTTGGAGATGTCTGACTTGGGGTTTGAATCGAGGCCTCATGTCTAATAAGCCTATACACTACCTACAAGACTACGGTGACTTCACATGGTTGTAATCATTGCTTGTAAATGGCTCTCTTGTCAAAAACTACACCCATGTCGGTGCCTTACCTACATACATCCATACATACATAATTGGCCATTACAACCCTTCAGTCAGGATTACGGCCTAGCTTCTCACACCACTCATGTTGTGTGCGTTAATTTTATATGTGAGTGGCGGGACCTACAATTTAACGTCGACTCCGAACGACAGATTTTTGAGAAACTTCTTCGGTGCCTTAGGAAAGCTTACTCTCTGACGGAAACAATATGTAAATTGTTGTTTTTTCATTGTAGTTATTGAAGAGATAAAGTCCATGTTAACTCAACTTTTGTAAAACCATAAATAGAAATAATTTGCCATAATCGAAACGAGTGGCTGACACAAATTGCTACTGATAAGAAGCCAATTTTTCTAATCTTATACCAAACTGAACCAGTCATTCGTTCTCTAAACAAAAATTAAAAACCAATAAACAGACTATAAGTGTAGGGTACAATATGGTTTATTTGTAATCCTAAAGTCTATCACAGATTCTCTTCACCACCAACCCGATACCATAAGTATACAATTTAACAAAACTCCAGATTATCATGGCTTTTGTTCCAATTCTTTAGTTTTATTTATTTACTCACTCTTCTATATGAAATATTTGTAAGAATGTTTATTTTCCTTTTACTACCTCATTTTCCAGGATACTTCATAAAAGAGGAAAAATAAAGATTTTTCTTAATAAAAAAGAAAGGTTAATTATGATGGCAATTTAGATCATAATTAGTTTACAAGTATAGAAGATTAAATATCGTTTACAACATGTTGCACAAACAATAAACAGGTGGCAAGGTGTATTAATAGCATGACACATATAATGCATGTCTTTAAGTATGTATGCTTAGAATAAAAAAAAAACAAAAAACCTCACCTTATCTTTGACAATCTGTCCGCAATTTAGTTCTTTTTCCTTTCCTTTTTCACTTACTTTACTTACAAAAGCCTATTTTGTTCTATTTCTCTGATTATTTTTATTTTGTAACACTTTACAAGTAAAATTTCTGGAAATTTAGGTTGAGTACCATTTCCGCCACCGCCACTACCACTACTCACTACTACCACTGTAACTTCCATTATGTTATCCAAGTTTATGTTTCATAAAATATTACTCTGCTGCATGCATTCTTATCATCGCTTTAATGACGTTATTATCAGTCTAATAATTATTTTCACAGTTTTTATGAATATTACTTTTATTTTTTGTTGATGTTGTTGTTGTAAATAAAATAGGCCATGTTAATAAATTTT
Source organism: Sarcophaga caerulescens (assembly GCA_927399465.1). Taxonomy (NCBI): domain Eukaryota; kingdom Metazoa; phylum Arthropoda; class Insecta; order Diptera; family Sarcophagidae; genus Sarcophaga; species Sarcophaga caerulescens. The sequence goes on from OV656866.1 coordinate 25,817,810, forward strand.
ATAAAGTCGTGTTGTAATAGTTATTGTTGTTGCCTATACTTTGCATTTGTTGCATAATAAAATATATTTGTATGTGCAATTGTAAATGAAATAAATTTTGAAATATTTACATGAAATATTGTCGGAATATTTATGGAAATAGAAGAGATTATAATTTTATTATTAAAATATTTAGATAGTAGAAGAGTAAATCATAATCAATTTATATTAAATAATATGAATTCACCATAAATTTGTTTGAGAGCGCCGTAATTAACACAATTACGCCGTATGTTAAGAACGTGCATGTAAGAGGTGTTCAAATAAATTTTTATTGAGAAGTAATTTTTCTATTTTCTATTATATATACAAAGTTTATCAAAGCATACTAAGTTTATAAAAACTTGTATTATAATGTAACAGATACAGTGGAGTAATAACAAGTACATAAACTTATTGAATATAAGTAATCGAATAATATTACTAACACCCCTTCTCAATATTATAAATATTGCTTCAGATATATACATTACAATACAATACAATACAAGTTAAAATATTTAAAAAAATAATACAATAAAAATAATTGTTAATATAAACCAATTAATTCTCTTATTTTACATATCCTTATCCTCTGTAAGGGTTTGGTTAGAATGTCAGCCAACATAGATTCAGTAGGACAATATTCATAAAGCACCTTTCCAGTCTTCATTAAATTTCTCACGAAATAATATTTTACGTCTATATGCTTGCTTCTTGGTGTTATTTTTTCCTCTTGAAGCATCTTTAAAAAGCTCTGGTTGTCTTCAAAAATTATGGGATCACGGATGTTAATTTGAAATTCTTTCAGCAGCTGGATAAGCCATAGGAACTCTTGAGACGCTTCCGCAAGAGAAACAAATTCAGCCTCAGTTGATGATAAAGTTACGTTCTGTTGTTTTCTGCTGGCATAACTTATCACGGCATCACCAAGTTTAAAAACGAAACCACTTGTAGATTTTCGGTCCTTTATATCACCTGCCCAGTCAGCATCAGCATATCCTTTTAACTTCAAATAGGAATTAGAACCCACACATAACTTTAGGTCCTTTGTACCCTTCAGATATTTCATTACTCGCTTCAATTCTGTCCAATCATTATTGTTTGGATTGCTTATTTTTCGAGATAGGATTGATACGGCCACAGCAATATCCGGACGTGTGTTATTTGAAACATATAACATCGAACCAATAGCTTTGCGATATAAATTGTTGTTATTGAGAATATTTTCAGAATTTACCTTCAAATAACCAGGGTCCATCGGTATAGTTGAAATCTTTGCATCTTTAAGATTGTAGTCATTCAAAATTTTTGCAATATATTTTTTCTGTGATAAATAAAACATTCCATTTTCTCGTGTGACTTCGATTCCCAAATAAAGCCTCAAATCACCTAGATCAGTGATTTCAAATTGGGACTTCAAAATTTTAATTACATCATTGATTTCCATATCATCCTTCGATGCGATGACAATATCATCAACGTAGATAAGAACGTAAGTAATTGAATCGCCACTGCCTCTCACATACAAACAAGGTTCTGCTTCTCCCCTTCTGAATCCCGAATCAATTAGTACCTTATTAATACGGAGATTCCAACAACGGGCAGACTGTTTTAGACCGTACAAGCTATGATTCAATTTACAAACAAAATGCTCTTTACCGGGTATTATATATCCCTTTGGCTGTTTCATATATATTTCCGCATCTATATCACCATAAAGAAATGCTGTTTTAATATCCACGTGACGTACTTTCATATTTTTGTAACTCGCAATAGCCAGTAAACTTCGGAATGTAGCTGGTTTTACAACTGGTGCAAATATTTCATCATAGTTTTCACCATATTTCTGAGAAAATCCCATCGCGACCAGTCTAGCTCTATATTTCTTTTCACCGTTGATCAGATGTTTAAGTTTGTATACCCATTTGCAGTTTATTAGTTTACAATTTTTGGGAACCTCTACCAAATCCCATGTATTGTTTTCCTCTAGTGCTCTTATTTCTTCTTGCATAGCTTTCAACCAATATTTACTGTCCGATCCAGACAAAGCATCTTCATAACTTACTGGATCTGCTTCACCGCAAATTTTGTAACCATATTTTTTAGGAGGTACGCCTTTGTTGCTCCTCGAAGACATTCTGGGAGTAACATGTGGTGTGTCTGATTCGGAAGATGATTCAAAAACACCAAAATTATCAGTACTCTTTACATCAACGTCACTTTCGTTTGGTGACTCAAAAGATACAATATTGTTACATACGTTTCTCGGGGTAGAATTCACATCACGATCATCACCAGCACCATCAACAGAAGATTTATTCGTTAGTAGAACATTAACTAAACTACAATTACCTTTGTCATCAACACCACCATTGTCTAAAACGCAACTTTCGCAGTTAGATAAATTAGTTATGCTCATATTATTTTCAGGCTCCAAAAATTTTACATCTCGATTTATGATGATTTTCCCAGTTTCGGTATTCAATAAACGAAAAGCTTTAGATTCTTCTGCATAGCCGACCAATTTGCATTTAATTGATACTTCGTCCAACTTTCTACGATTTTGTTTATTAATTTGAGCATATGCCACAGAACCAAAAGTACGAATGTGTTTCAGATTCGGTTGTTTTCCATACCATAATTCAAATGGTGTAACATTTACAGCAGTAGATAAAAAACGATTTTGAATATAATTGGCGTTATTTACAGCTTCAGCCCAAAATTTTAAATTCATGTTTGCCCCATATAGCATACATCTCGCCATCTCCATTAGACTTCTATTTTTCCGTTCTGCCACTCCATTTTGCTCTGGAATATAGGGTGCGGTCAACTGGTGAATGATACCATTATCCTTGAAGTATTGTTGCATTCGTTTATTTACGAATTCTCCACCTCTATCAGTTCTGAGTATCTTAATTCGTTTTCCAAGTTGATTCTCCGTCTGTTCAATAAATTGTTTAATTTTCTCAAAAGCCATATCCTTGGAAGCAAGGAAGAAAACAGTGCAATAACGACTATAATCGCCAATAAGCGTCAAAAAATATCTGTTACCACTAGGTGTTGTATTTTGCATTGGACCACATAAATCACAGTGCACCAAATCTAAAATTTCTTTAGACCTCGACGATGACGACTTTGGAAATTTATTCTGTGTGAGCTTTCCTCTTAAACAAATTTCACATTCAGAAGAGCATTTGCATTTCCTTATTTTTATACCTTGCACTAAATTCTTCGAAACAGACATACTTATAGCTTGTATATTTTTGTGACCAAGTCTACGATGCCAAACGTGAACACAATCATTCTGATATTCGGATATATTCAAGGCTTTATCTTTATGGTTTAATACAAATAAATTGTTTTTCAGGTAACCAGTGGCATAAATTTTTCCATTTTTAGAAATTTTGCAACCATCACTGTCAAATCTTACCTCAAAACCAATATCGGTTAATCTCCGGACAGATAATAAACTCCCGTCTAATTCAGGAATGAAAAGTACGTTGCGAACAGAAATTTCTTTATTTTCACAAAGTAATTTGCAATCTCCCACTCCGATTACTTTAACCTCAGAGCCATTTGCCATATATACAGTGTCCGCCATTTTGTTTAAATTTGTAAAACACTTTTCTTCACAACACATATGATTTGTTGCTGCAGAGTCTACATACCATTCAGATTTCGGTCTTTGTTGCATTACGCCAAAACAGATATTAGCATCATTTCTTATGATGTTCACACGATTGTTGTTCCTTTCTCTATTTCTGCAGTCCTTTTTCAAATGTCCCGGCTTACCACATGAATAACATTTTGGTATAAATTTTCTTTTATTTTGTGCCTTGAACGCAGAATCATTATTTTGTTCTTGCCCAGATTTTCTTTTATACTCCTGCACCAACTTCTCTTTCACAAAATCTATAGTGAGATCAGCTTCCGGACGCATTTCCAACGAAGAAATCAAGTTATTGTAGTCATCAGGCAATGTGCCAAGTAAGAATGCAACAGTTTTGTGTTCTTCCAGATTTTCACCCAAATCACGCAAACGATCAACAATTGATAAGAATTCCGTTATGTGATTTTCCATACTTTGACCAGCAACCAACCTTTTTGAAGACATTAGTCTAAGAAGACTCACCTTGTTGGTTATATTTGCTTTTTCATGATGTTTCTTTAAAATATCCCAATATTCCTTCGCTGTTTTCAAATGTTTGATTAATATTTTCTGCGACTCCTCAACAGCAAGACCTATAGCAGCTCTGGCCTTTCCATCTTGCGCCAACCACTTCGCATCACGTTCTTCAGGAACCACACCAGCAACAACATTCCACAACTCCCTTTCCAGCAACAACAACTCCATATTAAATTTCCAAACATGATAATTGCTGTTCGTCAATTTAGGAAACTGCGTAATTGCCGTATTCATTTTTCCTTTTTCTCTTAATAAAAAAAAACTTTTTTTTTTTTTAATTTCCAGAAACAAGAACGATTTTAATAAAAAAAAACACGCGAGTCTGGGCCTATAACCTGTTCAAATAAATTTTTATTGAGAAGTAATTTTTCTATTTTCTATTATATATACAAAGTTTATCAAAGCATACTAAGTTTATAAAAACTTGTATTATAATGTAACAGATACAGTGGAGTAATAACAAGTACATAAACTTATTGAATATAAGTAATCGAATAATATTACTAACAAGAGGTAAATATACTAAAATAAAACAAAGACCGGATTGATAAAAGACGTACAAATTCGAACTCATTGGGATATCTTGTCCTCAAATCGTCGAAATATAAAAGAGTGGTTGCAATAGAAAAGTGAAACAGCCTAATTAAGGCAAAACATTCTCATGGGATTAGGTAGGTAGTTCAAAGAGAGCCAAACAAACTAACGCACGACTTATCAGCAATAATCTTAGCTATCGCATCAACCTGTTCTCTCCAATGATAAATATTTTACATGTAAAATTCATATGAAATCATACTACTGTAGTTCGCTAGGGCCCTGTTTTAGGAAAACCATTTGAACGTGTTTGATCTCTATAGTTTCGCCTTAGTTCTGCAATCATAAATAGAAGACATACGCTTCGTAAATCTACAACAACCGCAATAGAAGAAACTATTGTCCTCTCCATGGTTCTGAATATAGTTGTAGGAAAAAGGCGACTAGAACTGTAAATGCATCATTTGTCATGACAGCAAATTTATAAGGAAATAATTTAGGCTCTCTATTTAGTAAGGTAACAAACTCAATGTTAAATTCATATGAAATTGGTTTCAAGTGCTATAACATCGGAGAACATGACCTGAAAACTGGAACAGAAAAGAGCGTCTTGAAGCGTAAATCGAAACTTGTAACTTCGTAAAAAGGGGCTATGGTACCTTAATTCCAAACAGAGACTACTGGTAAGCGAAACTAGATCCTACACTAAATATTCTAGAAATATAAATCCATGGCTTGAACTTCTAAAACAGGCCATGATATACACTGCAGTATCTGGCAGGTGGAGCTCATGGCTATCCTTATGGCAAATACATGGCTTTCTAGTCTCAGAATATTCTCGGAGAATATCTATTCGAGCGTCCAAGGAGCTAAAAATTCCCTTTCGAAAGTCATATCGTTTATGAGTGAGAAATAACTTTGAGAAATAGTAGGTCATTCGAATGTCTTCAGTATTTAAGCCACTAAGGATAGGGAATTCTTCGAAAAGTGTGTTTCAAATGAATTTGTCAGTACCAATATCGGACAGAATAACCCTTTATGAGTTATAAATTGCGCATACAGGGTCCTTTGTTAACGATTTAGCTGGGTATTAGGCACAGCTAATGCTCATCGCTCAAGCGCTAGGTTTAACTTGAAGAATCATACCCCAGGAAAAACAAAACAGGTTATTTCAATATTATTGGTCACTACCCTTACAGGACAACGTTTGTTAAGTAGGCATGGTTGCCAGCCAGTTGCCCCCTTGCTTGAATTTGGTAAAGCCCGAATCAAAGGGTAAAGAAGACACCGTTTGACACTAAATAAGTCGCTGGAGTAGAGTAGGTAGTGTGTTGGCTTATTAGACATGAGGCCACGGTTCACACTCCAGATGAGACATCAAAACGAAATATGAAAAATATTTTTCTTCGAAGACGTCCTCTCAGCAGTTTTCTAGAAAAAACGCCGAAAGTATATAAAATTGCAGTGAGAAGTTTCTCAAAATTCTATCGTTCGGAGACAACTTTAAACTGTAGTCCCCAGAGAAGAGGGTGATAAGTTAGATTGTAATCCTAATAAAGGCTTTTAATGACAGATTATGTATGTATGTGCTTAGCAATACCAACAAGTTCTCAAACTGCATTCTTGAAATCGTTGATGTTTAGATTAAATGTTAATGATCGGCGAATGAAAGTTTATGAGTGATTTGTACCAGAAGGCTTTCTCTTTAAATAGAAAATCGTGACCTTAAGGGATTAGGTTAGAGGACGTGTACTTGTCAACTGTGACAAGTACAGTTCCCGGAGGTCGAACTGACCCATTGTACAAAAATGAGTGTAATGGCACACAATTAAGGGATGTGAAGACCAACCATTTCACCATAGATGTCAGGACCACCAAGGTCCAAGGTAAGGGATTATATGTGGTGAAAAAACAAGACTCAAATTATTTTTATTTGATATAAAATTGAGATAAGTTATCGCAAGTTACCCGATTAATACCGAATGTCAAAGGGAAATATGGAATCGATCAGAAGTGCTTCCAGACTTAAAGAAGAACGTTAATGTAATCCGAGAATATTAGTGCAGACTTTTCTGTGCACTGGGCATTTGCAAAGGATAATGCTGAGTAAATCAAGATCAACCTACAAATTCATACAGTATTGTGGTGTAATTAAGGCTGCAAATTATTTTTTTTTTTTGTTCCTTTTGTATACTTTGATTATTTTTTCATCATATTTTAACTTGTTTAAATTTAGTGTAAAAAGTTTTTATTTTTTTTTTTACTCACCCGTTACTAATTTAATTACAAAATTTATGTCGGCTTACGTTTAGAATATTTTCAGGCAATTTGCCTAATTATTTTTGCACAAAATTTATTCAAATTTTATTTTCTTTTTTTTTTCTTTTTTTTAATTCAACTACAATACTTTTATTATATATTTTTTAAATAAAAATTAAATTTGGAATTATTTTTATTATATTCTGTTTGTTGTTTTTATTATTATACTGACACTACACATTTAGTTAAGCAATAAATTTAATTCAACACTATTTGAACGGCAGACAGACAGACAGATATTTCAAATGTTTGGCATGTAATTTATTTATTTATTATTGAATTTAATTATTTATTTATTTGTTGAAGATTTTTTCGTTTTGTTGCTTATGTTACGCGGCACGTGATTTATTTTATATGAACAAAAAGTGAATTTTTTTTTAATTCTCTTATTGGAATTTAAATTTTCACACCACAATGGAAAAAAAATAATTTTTTTAGTGTTTGATTTCTTTGATTTGCTTTATTTCTTTTGAATAATTAATTGGTATTTTATGAAACAATTTCTCTTTTTATTTCAGATTTATTTTCTCCCTCCACTTTTTTTTTAATTTTCACTTGAGTTTGTACGCATCATTATAGGATTTCAATTACATTTCATTTGAAACAAATTTATTTTGTTTTCTTTTGTATTTTTGTTTACACCTCTCTTTTGATTTTTATTTATTTATTTCTGTGTTTAAACTTTTTTAATTGAAATTCACTTAAACTTTTTTGTATTTTTTGAGTCTTAAAACGTTTCACTGATCACCCAACTTTGTTTGAGACATTCAAACTGGCGTTGCGTTGGCGTTATTGATTTCATATGGTTTTACTTTTCATTTTTACTTGTATTTTTGCCTCCAGTCTACTACCATTTTGCCATGGTTCCTGGTAACAGTAATTTTCAACATTCATAAATTACCTCTCCAACAAAAAACAGAAAAAAATGAAGAAAAAAAAAAACCAAATTTAAAAAGCGAAAAATGAAATGGAGTATGGAGTGCCGTACAGTGTAAGTGGTTTGCCTTAATTAATTAATTTCTTTCCCTTCTTTTATTTATTATTTTTTTGTTGACGTTTTTTTTTTGTTTTTGCTTTCTTTGGTTTCTGTTTAAATTTTATTTTCACTTTATTTCACTTGATTTTAATTAATTTTTATTTTTCTTTAAATAATTTTTTTTCCTTTGTTTGTCTTCCATTCGTATTTTGATTTGAAAAAAAAGAAGAAATTCTTTAATTTACACTTGAGTTTTCCCTTAAACGTTTAACAAGATTAATTTGTTTCATACGTTTTATGGTTATGGTTTGCTTGTGATTATTTCCTGCTTCATTTTAATTTAATTAAAAACACTGTTTTTGCAGTTGTTTCTGCTCCTGCAAAGAGACAAGAAAATAAAAAAGTTGAGGGAAAAATCTGAGAAAAGTTTCTTATGATTTATTTGTTATTTAATTAGAATTCGCCTGAAAATAAGCAGAAGATTTCTTAAATTATTAATCAAGTTAAAACAGATTTTAAGTGAGCAAATGTAAAGGCATAGCGGTAGCATATATTCGCTGAAAACTGTTGAATAAATTTCAAAATCTTGTCTATAGATCTTACGTACGAATTTATATAGGCAGATAACTTCGTGATTTTGTAGAAGATCGTTTTTTTTATCCCAAGCAGCTGATAATATACAGACGTAAAGATAGGTTTAAACACTGCAAAACTCACTTCAAATAGATCATGAGTGGTAGTGTTTCTTTAAATATTTTTATGCCCTATAAACTAGAACTAATATTAGTACTGCATGACCGCATTAAGACGATATTACTTACTTACAATAACGTAAATTATAAAAGATTATGAAATGAATTCCCCCCCTATTAATCACCAATCCTAACTTCTATTCTGCAAAAGGCAGAAATATTTATAATTCCCACTGGTTTGGTTATTGAGACTACAAGGCTTATAAGAGAGACTTACTCACATTCGACCAAAAGACAACCTGCGAATAAAGTCATAGGAAAGGGAATAATTTCATTGCGGAAAAGATCTATTCGTTGTTCACCGACTGTTAAAATCTCTATTAAGAAGGTGTTATCTGTAATTATGGAGAGCTATGACATCAGAAGCTTTTCATGATTTGGACATGTAAATTTAAATGTCAAAAATAGCAGTCAAGTGCTTTGATTTTTTAAGACAGTGTAAGAAGTAATTCAATTTATCCAATGCCCCTAACATTTGCTCCTCTATATCCGACCGAAATTTTACACAATTCTCATTGAAGATACTTGACTGCGCACAGGAGTGAGCTAAGGTACTCGATAGTAAGAGTTTGGTGATCAACCTATTGATCCATTTGTACATTGTCGCAGTGTGTCTTGTGTTTCACTGTTCTAATTGTGGTACTACAACGGAATGTGGTGTAGTGAAATAAAGATACTTTTCTTCCAACAAAATCACATACATATATTTATGGAATAGTTGACTTTCCAATTGATTAGGGTCTGGATCTCGCAGTTCATTACAGAGAAAGTTCTCTCTTTATATGAACTATCCGTATATGTAACTCTTTTCCTGTAAAATCTTCCCTGACACTTACAAGTTAAACATATTCAAAATTAATGTTCATAATCTGTACTACCTCTTTTCTCACGCTTAGGTTTATCATAATACACTCCATTAGCAGGAACGATTCCTTATTGGTTGTATAAAATGTATATTGCCGGTCCAAATTTGGTTCAAGAAGGCACAGCTCTTAGTAAATTGAGAATTTCTAGTCATACACAATTCTGATCAACCCACTCTCCATTTTGAATTTACATAGTAAAGGATTCAATATTAAGCTATTGTAGAATGGATATTTTACAGAATCTAGTGCAGAATCTATAGAAGCAAGTGCTCGATTACAATGACGAATTCAATCCGGATTACAATCACGAATTCTATACTGGAGGAAATCGAAATACTTTTATCATACTTTTTGAATTTAAAAAGTGATGTGGCTTCGAATATCCCAAATAATCTACTGATTACTTGAAAATATAACATCAACAAGGAGCAAGATAGTTTAAGAAGCGTCACATCTTCAACGAAAGATCACAAACCTATCACCTTTGAACTTGTTCACATACAGCAGATTTTTCTGCTGTGAAAGCAGATGATGAATGATGATGAAAATATTTAAGTATTCTAGGGACAAATTTAAATACCCGATATGCCATAAGAACACTCTTTCGAATGGTGTTCTTATAGAGTTCAGACTCTAGACTAGTCAGACTAACTAGTCTTACACATTGAGCTCACTAGCATTAAGTCCAACTGAATGTGACTCATACTGTAATTACTTAATTAATTAGTCATTACAAACATTTACACAGGATAAGGCTTAGCTTACCATGTTGTGTGTTTTAATTTTATCCTTACAGGGTGGGGCCTACAGTTTAAAGTCGATTTCGAACAACAGATTTTTGAAAAACTTTTCATAGCAATTTTATTTCCTTACAGAGTATTTACCAAAATACTGCGAGAGGAAGTCGCCGAAGAAATATTTTTCCACATTTTGTTTTGACTGAGCCAGAGGTTGAATCAAGGGGCTGTCGTCCATTAAGCCAACACTTTACCTACTACACTACGACGTCTTCAGTGGCTCATTTAGGCCTACATATCATCAACAAGGAGCAAAACTCAATGCTGAACTACGAAAATAAGTTTGTAGAAGGCCATACAGCGTGTAATAAATCAATGTTCGATTCTTAAACGAACTTATTTTGTAGCGTTTGTTTAGCTTCAGAGCTTCTTCAGCTTGGCGGTTTTCTTCAAATTTAAGCGAGATTCTGAAGTACTCTGGCTTTAACTTTAATCTTCTTAGGTTTCTGATAACCTGTAGATGAACACTAAACTATCGTTCAGATGTCAAACAGAGTAGATATCCCACTAGAAAAATGAACACCACTACAGACAACATAGCATACTTAGGTTTCTGATAACCTGTAGATGAACACTAAACTATCGTTCAGATGTCAAACAGAGTAGATATCCCACTAAAAAAATGAACACCACTACAGACAACATAGCATACTTCTTAGTTAAGCTATCATAAGCCATAGTCAAAGCATAGCTTAAAACAAACAAAAATTTTTTGTTTATATACTTAAGAAAACTTAGATTTTTTCATGGCTTTAAACAAGTGAATATGTATGTATGTAAATTGTGTCTGTGTGTGCTTTTTATTTGACTCATTTATTATCACAATTTGTTCAGCATTTTATATTATTCATCTAAGAAAACATCTTATAAAAATGCAAATGAAACAACTAAAAAGAAATTTTTCAACATTTCTTTATTTTTATTTTCTATTTTATCTTTAATTATAATGAAGATGATGAAAAGCGATAAAAAGGATTCTTATTATTTATGGCCATGGCAATGATAATGATAAACCAGGCAGACACACAATAAAAATTCCAATAAATTTATTTAAAGAAGGCGAAGAAGAAGAAAAAATTAACATCAAAGGAGATTTCTTTCTATAAATAATTCTATTGTAGAATTTCATTTGTATTTGATTTAATTCGTTTGATTTAAGAAATTTAATTTCTGTTGACACAGTCATTAAAGTTTATCAACTACCCACCCAGAAACAATCCAAAAGCCAGCAATGCCAGTCATTCTTTGTTGTTGTTTTTTATTTCGGATATAAAATTGAGATGAATTACTGGCCACACACTTACTGAATGAGGTTAAGAAAAATCATGACTAAATCACACACACAGCCAGAGTACGTACATACATACATATGTGCGTATGTACATGCCGGCCCGACACTAAGATTTATGATGACAGTTATAATGCTGATGGATTTTTAATGACTCTGTTTCATTCAATTCTGTAACAAATTACAATAGAAGTCAGCTAAACTATGTTGTTGCAGTTATTGTTGGGCACAATGTAAAGGATTACGCATGTTTGTGTCTGTCAATGGACTCAAGGATTTCTAATGAAATAATGGCAGTGGCTTAAATTGGAATGTTCTATGATTTAAACAGTGGAAATTACTTAAAAAACAGCAAACAATTGTTGCTGTTTCTCAAAAATCATTTGTTCGGAGTCGATTTTAAGCTGTTGCTCACGGCACTCATGAATAAAATTAACGTACACAACATGGGTGGTTTGAGAAGCTAGGTCGTAATCCTGACGAAATGGGTGTAATTATCGATTAAGAAAAGTAATTAATTAAGTAAGTCATTGCCATGAAAAACTTTCTCAAAAATAATCTATCGTTCGGAGTCGACTTTAAACTGCAGATCCCAGCACTCGAGTATAAAATTAAAACACACAACTTGAGTGGGGTGAGAAGCTACCTAGCTACCTATCCTGACTGAAGAGTTGCAATGACCAATTATGTATGTATATATGTAAGTAATATTAAGAGAAATTAACTGTGTAACCTACCAATCGCAAAGGACCTTCTTATTCCACGAATAGCATTGTAACTCAAATATGAAATTTTACAAAAACTTGACAACCTAGTGGAGCAACTTTATCACATCGCTTACCAATGTAATTGAAAATTTGAGGTTTGGTCTTGAGACCATCCATTCCATTGGATTCAAATAAAGCTTTTGGCATATTTGATAATATGCCTATGATATGGGAACGGGAAGAAGTCGCCGTAGCCTGATAGGTAGAGGTCAGACATCTAAACGAAAATATGAAAAATTATTTCATCAGCGACTTTCTCTCAGCAGATTTCTGTCAAAAACTGTGAGAGTAATATAGAATTATCATGAAAAGATTTTTAAAAAATCTGTCTTTCGGAGTCGACTTTAAACTATAGGTCCCGCCAGTCATGTATAGAATTAACTCACACAACATAAGTAGTGTGATAAGCTAGGTCCTGATCTAATCCTGACTAAAGGATTATAGTGGTTGTAATGTATGTAAGTTTTTCTACTTAAAATATTAATTTTTTCCGCAACCTTTTCAAAGTCTGAAGGTTCTGAAGGACCCTACTTGGTAGACAATCAGATATATTGAAGTATTTCATCAATTGTATTCCTTTGTAGAGAGAATCTAGTTTCATAAATTTCTAATCAACTCTTGTAGTATCAAATCTCATCTAAAATTCTTTACAATTTAATATTTTTTTAAAGCAAAACCTTAAAAACGTTTTCTTGTGTAATCTTAAACGTACACACCTTATATTACGAAATCCTTTATTTCCTGATACACAAAAAAGTATGTACGTTTGTAATCCTTCAATGCAGCATTCATTCGTATGGAGCGTAAAACGATTGTCTGAATAAAAATGCCTTCAGGTATTCCAATAATATTGTTTTATTATTTGTGGTGTTGATCTTCAATTATTTTTTCCGGAATTTCTCTTTTATTTCCATACAATATTTCTCACAATGCACATACCCACACTTCATTTCAGTGTGGAAAGAAAGGATTTTCTTTTATTTTTTTATTATTCAATAAATTTGTTAAAAAGAAGAAAAATATTCTTGATTTGTTTTTATACTTTCATATGCACTGTATGTGTATGTGGTTTATAGAGAAAAATTCTTTAAAGATTTCTTTTCCTTTTTAAATGGAATTTTTTAAAATTGAATTTATTTGATTATTTATTTTGATTTAAGATACGAGATTTTCTCCTTTTTTTTTTTTTTTTTTTGAACAAGATTTGGTATTTTTTAATTATTTCTTTAAAGTAAAATTTTATAACTTTTTTTATTCTTTTTTATAATTTTCTTTAAAAACTGGTCATTAAAGACTTTGAATTTTTCTTGTATTTTTATGGATTTTATTTTAGTTTTTCGATTATAATTTTAAATCTTTCGGTTATTTTAAAGCTTTATTATTCTAATTAAAGAAAAACTCAATTAAAGCAATAATAATTCAGTAATAATTTAATTCATTTATATTTTGATTTAAATTTTCTTCACTTTTCCTTTTTTATTAGACTTGAACTCGTTTCTTTATTCGCACTTGATTTGGTTTTATGCACACTTTAAATTAAAGAAATTTGAGAATTTTTTAGTCAATTGAATAATTTAAATTTTGCTCAACATATTTAAGTATTTAAGAAATTAAATTCCCTTTTTTTTACATTTAATATTAAGCTGCAACAAAGAAAACAACATACATATATTTATATACATTCTGAGAAGCGTAATAGAGCCATTAGGTTAGAGGACGTGTACTTGTCAACTGTGACAAGTACAGTACCCGGACTTCGAATTGACCCATTGTACAAAAGAGCCATTTATTGAAATTTAAATAAAACACAGGATACGCAATGAATTGTCATAGTATTTTGCAACACAACATAATATGCACCTATTTGAGGATACCCTAAAACCTATAATTATTGCATATCGAAAGAGTTAGTCCGATTCCATAGTTAGTAATGATTACGCCTGTAGTCTTTTGAAATGTAGTTGATAAGATTTATAGCAAACTATGACATTTAAATTGTCACGTAAATTATGTTTCTTTAGCCTTTCCAGGAATACAATCTAGGGAAGATGGAATCAGGTTCAACATGGTCATATGTGTTGCTCTATATGCTTGAGAAGCACAAACTAAGTATATCGTGAAACTTAATTCTTGAAGGAAAATGTTGTCAGGATTACGACCTCGTTACTCACACCACTTATGTTGTTTGCGTTAATTTTATACATGAGTGGCGGTACCTACAGTTTAAAGTCGATTCCGAATGACAGATTTTTAAGAAACTTTTCATGGCAATTTTTATTTACTCTTCGAGTTTTTACCAGAAATCTACTGAGAGGAAGTCATCGAAGAAATATTTATTTAGAATTTCGTTTTTTTCGTGATGTCTGACCCGGGGTTTGAACCGTGGCTCATATCTACTACTACTAGACTACGGCAATTATTAGAATTATTGTACAGTTTAATTTAATTCCATGAAATTATTGAAAAAATTAAGAAGGGACAGCAGCAGATATTCATAACTGCATGTTTGGGTGCCATAGGAATAATCAGTGCAAAATTTAAAGAACGCAATTCCTATTTGTAGTTCACTGCTAAAATGGAACGAAATCAAATCATTCCTGAAGCTAATGATTAAGCAAATGTTATGAACTGAACAAGGTGAAGCTTTATAAACGGTGGCAAAGTCGGTATTGATACTAAATAACAGTAAAGCTGTATGTTTGTTGGATTTTGTTTAATATGAGCTAGCTTCTACAACTTGGTTAGACGATTGAATCTGAGCTTTAAAGCAAACCATTCAATTAAAGTGACCAGAATTGCTCAGCATAGAAGATATGATCCATTGTAACAACAACATTTCTTAGATGACAAGATATAAACTAAGAAAACTGGCTGATTTGGCGCACCACCAAACCCTGCATCCATTAAATTGTGTTACCTTGGAATCGATGAGTAATGGCACAATTAAGCGATGTGAAAATCAACCTTTTCACCACAGCATCTTCAGGATATTAATTATTTTCGAAATCTGCACAAAACTCAGTATAATTCAAAAGAAATTGGTCGCCTTGAGATCAATATCTGAGAATGTTTTACTTTATGATCACCGTTTTTATTGAGCTTGAAAAATTGAATTAAAAAATCTAGTACTTGTAGAAAAAATATAAAAAACACCAACAAATTATTAAGGCACACAAGGAATTAGAAAAAATCCTATTACAGGCTAAATACGGGTGCATTTCAGAACAAAGCATCAGAGTGTTTACCAAGTGCTAGCCAAGCGTCGACCTTTATCGACACTAAAGATAATTCTAAGGTTCGTTAGGGCAACAGGATTGACGTACATAATTTAGGGAAATCATGCCTGTATTGATATCAGTACAATAGTTTATTTGGCCGTGGAATTTTAGTTGCTCTGCCCAACAAAAGAAGTTATTTTTTCGAACGACTAATTTGCATTTTGAAATATGATTTTCAAAATTCGTGACATTTTGAAGGCAGAAATATTCCATTTTGTTTTTTTTTCGCCATATTCGCCTCTGTTTCGAAGTGTTTACCATTTATAAAGTATTTTTAAATCATATGGTAAAATGAAAACTTTTTAAATTTTTTGCAACTTCTTTGTACTAATCCTTCTGACAAGATTCCTTTAATTTTCAATAAAATTTTTAAAAATATTTTTTTGTAACAAATAATATTTGTTTTGGAAGAAAAATTTAAAGCAATGAGTTTTAAATTCATGCCACAAAAATCATAATCTTCTTTAAAATTTGCTACTTGGTAATCCGAACAATGTCAAAAAAGAGGCGTAAAACTTTTGTGTTGTAGTAATCCATTATTAGCTTCTCTGTTGCTTTTCATTGACATTAAATTTTGTGTATGATTTAAGCAGCAGTGTTAATAAGAATTTAATTTTAAAATTCTAAGCCAAATCCTTAGATGTTTCAGGTATTATTCACTTTCGTAAAGCAGCAAATTTTCATTAAAATTTAAAGAAGTAGGAGTATTTCATTAAATTGCTTAAACCATATTATGCCACCATAGACTCGTTTTTGAATTAGAAATTAATTTGTGTTTCAAATTTATTGTTGTAGCATTTATTTGAGTATTTTATATTAATTTTATAATTTTTTCTATTTTTATTTCCATTTTATAGACCAAAAATTTCAGTAGAATTTAAAGATTTTTATAATTTGTTTCATTATTTTTTTTATTTTAATTTTTTAAGAAATATTGTCACAATTTCCTTTATTAACTTGATTTTCAATTACGATTTTTTCTCATTTTGAATAAATTTTTCTTTTTTTCAATTTTTTTCTCGCATTTTTTATTTCATGCCATCAACATACTTTTCACAAAAAAAAATGAAAAAAAAAAATTCTTTTTTGCTTTACTAACCGCTTAAACGTATCGACGTTATACACACTGCGTTAAGTACGTTGTTAGCCCAGAAAGCATCGTCGTTAAACTGGATGCTGTCACAATTTTTCCTACTATGCAAAAATTTGATACGAACTTATCTACGCTCATACACTCACTTAAAAAATTTTTCGGTATTTTGGGAAAATTTCGTAAAAACGACCTCAACAACATTTATTAGACAACAGTTAACAGCGCATTGTAAAAGGAGCAGAGCAGAGCATGATTTAATAAATGAGGGTACTTATGTACTTTTACAAAATTCGATTTTCGTATAACTGTTAAATAGTTTTCGAATAACTGTTAAACAGCTAACCTATAACAAGTCCAGTCCAAGTTGTTAAAGAAAATTTTTGGCGCCAGTTTTACGCTTGAATATGGCTGGTATTGCAAAGCGCAGGCGCCAGAAACATTTCGAAATTCTGTTAAATGCTCTCAATGAACTAAAACACGTGTTATGTTGCAAAAGAGAGAGAGAGAGAGAGCAAGAGCACTCTCTTTAAAGTTAAGAAAATTAAGAAAAGTTCCATAAATCTTTTTTAGTATTTTGCTTAACTCACTTCCTTATTCAATTTAAAGGCAAAAACAAAAAAAAATTTTTTTTTTTATTTAATATTCTTAACTATAGCGTGCACCCGTTCCCTGTAGTTTGCTAAGGCAACGTATGAGGGTAGCTGCTTTCAATTTTTTGGCTTTTGGTTTGTGTTTTCTCTTTAATTTAATGTTTGGTGACATAGATTTTCTTTCATTCTTTGCTCTCAACAAACAACTACAAAACCAAGACAAACAAACATAATCTCAAGCTTAAAAAAAATTAAATCATAGAAAACAGAAGAGTATATAAAAACTAAAATAACAAAAATTTAAATAAATCTTATATAGAACATGTTAGAAAAGCAAGGAAACTACTCAAAATGTATTTCCGTTTAAGCTTAAATACTAACTTCCATTGAAACCCTTACACACACATCCATATATTCTACCGGCTGCTCACTAATTTACACATGTTGTAGTAAAACCTTTAGAAACATGCAGTAAAAATGTGGCAACATAAGTTGCTGTAGGTTAGTAACTTCCTTTTCCTACACATTCTTACACATTCGCCTCTCTCTCTATACTAAAAATAAAGCATTTATGTCAGCTGTGTAAGCGATAAAATACGAGAACTTTTTTTCATTTGCTTTTCCTTTTCCTCTTCTAAATCTAATATTTCCGTTG
Organism: Sarcophaga caerulescens; assembly: GCA_927399465.1. Lineage (NCBI taxonomy): Eukaryota > Metazoa > Arthropoda > Insecta > Diptera > Sarcophagidae > Sarcophaga > Sarcophaga caerulescens. The sequence goes on from OV656866.1 coordinate 25,835,932, forward strand.
ATTCAACATTCAGCTTTAATGTCAGACATTTTTCAAAGAAATTTCATTTCTTCTTCTTGTTTTTAAATTTAATTATTTGGTTTGTATTCGAAATGTTAAAGTTTTTGTTTACCATTCTGTACCTAAATTGTCTCGATAGTTTTTAGTGAAAGCAATTTAAATTAAACTTAACTGCCATTAAATGAAGGGCAGGAGGAATATAAAGTTTAAAGAACTTCGTTTAATTTAGAAAACAAGAAATATGATTTAAAACCTGCAGTTATCCTACTTCAAAGATATGAATGTCCTTACAACTTTGCCATATTATAGGACCATAAAAAAATGTGTTGGCAAATCAAAGAAGTTGATCAATATGATAACAGTGGAAGAACGTTCTTTTTTATAATAAGCTTATCAGATTTACATCCAAAGAGGAACGCGAAGCATCTCAAAATTGCACAAAAAGCAAAGGAAGTAAGGCTTACAATTTATATAATCGACTTAACGTCCGGGTAGACTTAATATTTTTGTAAGCTTTGTTTTCCGCGGGAGATATTGTTCTTCATTGCTACTGAAACAGAATTTTAAAGCAGGTTTTGCTATTTTTTTTAAAGTCTTCCAATTCAATACAGGATTTCTATATTAATATAAGAAGTATTGGCAAGCATTATTACGTGCTCATTTGTGATCCAGTTTGGCCAGAAAATTGCGTGCAAGTAAGTAGTTCCTTTATAAAACAAAACAGACACCGTACCCATATTGAAGATTCGCAGCTGTTTGATCACCACTCTCTAAAAAATGAAATAAATATTATTCGAGCCTTATTGATCCTTAGCCAATATACAGAACCACAATTTTTAGTGAGGACACTATCGAGGCATTTGAATTAGTTGATGCCTTCTATTTGATCTGCTCCCATGAATAAAATGTTAATCTTGGTATTAAGTTTATTCTTTAATATTAAAGGTCCACTGCCTTAGTATTTGCTGCAAGTCTTTACAACTTAACTACTCATATACTATACATATATAATTGGACATTGGAACTGTTTAGCCAGGATTACGAGCTGGCTTCCCACACCCCTTATGTTGTGTGTGTGTTAAAATAATACATGAGTGGCGGTACATACAGTTTAAAGTCGATTTCGAACGACGGATTTTAGAGAAACTTTTCATGACAATTTTTTTTTTTGTTTTTGCCAGAAATCTGCTGAAAGGAAGTCAAAAAAAGAAATATTTTTCATATTTCGTTTTTTGTTGAAGATGTCTGTTCTGATTTTTGAACCTTGGCCTGACGTCTAATAAGCCAACACATTACCTAATAGGCTACGGCGTTATGCAGGTTATGAGTTATATAGATTTTAATTTTGATTACGTTGTGTATCACATTTCGATTGTCACATGAAACTAATGTACAGAATGTTCAAACCAATGTTCAAACCAAGTCCAAACCTTGATACCTTTATTAAGAAGCAACATCAAGTCGAGAAAGTTTTATTAAAGTGTCTCACTTCTATGAAGAGATGCAGAGAATTTGTAGCAGAAGGGTTCAAAGAGGAAACAAGCAAACAAAATACAAAATGTACTTCCATCATATCTTAGAGTGATTCAAACTGCAGTCTAAAGTTCTCAAAGCTCTGGTCATGAGTTTCATATATGCTTTAAATAGTTCTACAAAATCTGACGACAGAATAGTAAAACGTTTGCTTGATCCACATGACAGGAGACAGCAGAAAAGAATATAAGAATTGTTGAGGTATTAATCCTCGCAACGTCGCATACAAGGAACCTTCAGTGGCTTCTATCTAAATCAAGTGTAACTCTCCTTTTTGGTCAAATGAATTGTCCATCCGGAGTTACAAAATACTCCAACTTGTCCTGGAATTTTTGCCAAACAATAGTGTTTGCATTCTTCAACAATCACTATTGATTTATTGAACCCTTTTTTTCAATACTCATCTTGTTCTCAATCACATGTGACTTACTTTTTGGTCAAATCCATTCTCCATTCGAAGTTACAAAACACTCAAACTTGTCTTGGAATATTTCCTAGCTATGGTGTTGGAATCCTTTAACTACCTTTAGTGACGTGTTGATCACATTGTAATTGTTTTTTCAATAGCCTTCTTGCAAGCGTATTGCTTGAGCCACGTAAAGCGCACTGTTCTATTTCAATGGAATATGGCGGATCTCAAAAGGTTCTTTGGTCGATCTGAGCTTCCTGAGTTTTGAAGATTGCATTTTGGCGCCGTCAATGGGATTGAACTATTGAACTTCTTTCCTAGCCATTTGTGTGTGGTTATTTCAATATTTTCGGGATAAAAGGATAACTCTAACATACTAGTTCATCAAACACCATTCTAGTAAGAATGTAATGCATGGCTTCTTACAAATGAACTGGGTACCAATACAATCTTATTAACCACCAGTATTGTTGATGCTGGTATAGGCTTATTGATTAGACTGACGTTCTATTATGCAAAACTAATCAGTCGTAATATATGCAGAATCGGGTGAAAGGAAGAAGCACATGGTTTTATTCCATTAAAATTTTATTGAGCCGCAATTAAATTTTAAATCAGGTGTACTCCAATGAAATAAAAACACTCATTGTGATGTGTTACATGCCTAATACCTTTCAAGGAATTTTTCCTTACATTAAAACCAATGTTTTTTTTTTTTTTTTTCTTTTAAAGCCAAACTGTATTTTCATTAATAAGACTGGTAATCATTTCATTTCGTTACGGTTTTTCCATTTTATTTTTTATTTCCATTTCATTTTTTTCTTCTTAAATAACCGTCATAAATGATTCATGTTGTATCATTAAAGCCACATGTTAACACTTGATCAGAATATTTTTCCATATTCATGTTACATATTTCCACTTCTTTTTTTCATTTCTAGCTGTTTTGTTGTTGTTGTTGTTACTTTTCGCCCATAAAATGTAAGTAAAAGCAATAACACGCAAATAAAAAGTTAAAGAAAACAGCAGCAGAGAGAAATTCTTACAAATACTACAGGAGGCAAACCAAAATACCAAAATATCCGACTCATTTGGTGGGGGACGGTGTGTGGTAAACAGAACGTAATCAACATGTATCCGGTAACACGGTATTAAAACAATATTTTTCCTTTTCTATGCCTTTATTTCGTTGAATTTTCGTAAGTATTTCAATGGAATCTGCTTTCCATTTTTAAGGTTTCTAGAAAAAGAAAAAGAACATGAAAAGGAAAAAAAAAGAAATGAAAATATTTATGAAAAGAAAGGAAACATTTTATTAAATTGCTTTCATTTGTTGTTGTTGTTTGCGTCGATGAATAACTTTCTTGGGTTTTTATTTGTTTTTCTGATTTCACAAAACAAAACAAAAAAAAAACAAAAGCAGTTGCTACAGATATGTAGGTTGTTTTTGAAAGCTTTTTTTCTTAAATGTAGACAGCAAAACATTCTTATTTATTTACTAAACGCTGTTTAGTTTCTGATTTTCTTTTTTACTTTTCCTGTGCCATTTGGAAAGATTTCAGAAATAGTTTTTTCGATTTTTTTTCTCTAACTTTTTTTATGCTTGATTAATAAGTTTCCAATGTTATTGTGGATATCCTAACAATTCCGTTCAGTTATATACTTTTGGCGGTTTGAGGTCTATCTCAAAAAGAACAAACATTCCACCAACAGACCAGAGTCTCTGTTGTAGTCCAGTACACTATCATCTAGACTATTAGCGCACCCATCGCTTACATTAGATGGCATCACTTTACAATTTTGTTTCACGATAAAAATTCGTTCAAATAGCAGAGAACAACATTTGTGGGAAGTTTTGTGGTGCCACTTTGTTGTGACGAAAACCGCACGTACGAGTCATTGTTTGCTTACAATCGCTCTATCAAAAAGACAAAGTATCAAGTAGATTCCTTTCAAACGATCATTGGCAGAAAAATGCCTTGAATATGCAACTAGACACGGGATCGTAATCTACCACATTATGACAACGATCGGTCAAAATCAAATTGGTAAACAGAAGCTCACCCCAATGAATAACCCAGGTCTTGCACCTTCTGACTAACCATTTGTTTTGCTCTAAGTAGAAAAGGTATACGCTTCACCACAGAACAGGCCATTTTGACCTCAAAAAAGTCCATAAACTATTTCGATAAGTAGTCTCTGAATATTTGATTTAAGTAATCAGAATAAGATGCACTACAAGATGTAACCATACGATAGCATAGAGTAGAGTTAGATTTGCCATTGTGTACATGTGCATTTGAAGGCCATTGTGTAACTCTTTAAGTAACAATCTCGTGAAATACCCGTAAAGCTAGATATGAAATTCAGCCATATTAAACACATTTTGAAACGACACATTAAACACATTGAACGACATTGTCACTAGAGTTACTTATTACCACAATGTTCACTTTCGTAACGCGTTGGATCAATCTTTTCCTGGATTTGTATGCGTTGTTATAGACGAAGTTCCTTCAGATAAGAACAAATCAAATTTATCAGTACCTTTCGTTTAGCTTGATGCACTCTTCCAAAAGATAGCAACATTTATTCATATTCTTTTTACACCAAATAGACAAAGTCTAGAATTTTTCCATTATAGAAGGACTAAAATTCTGAGTACAATTACGAATTATACCTCGTTGTCTGCATCAGTAAAGGATAACCTGCAATAAGGTAAAGGATAACCTAGTACCCGATAAGTCTCAGGTGTTGCATCGTTAAAGCCGGTATAGGTTCCCAGTATATGTTGTAACGATTCGTTCTTTTACTCTGTACAAGTATTCTTTGAGTCTTCAATATCTCGTCATGAAGAGTATGAAAGAGTTATCGTCCCCCTATCTTCCACTTCTTGTAAACTCATCTGCACGCTTATTGCTCTGAATTTCTATAAATTAGTATCTAGCAAAAAAGAATTTTCTTGGTTAGTAGGTTTAGCTTACCCAGACAGACCTGTAGGATCTAAGTGGTCGGATAGCGCCCTACGTTTCATGTTGCTATACCTCATCCTTAGCATCTTCTGTCAAGGTTGAACTAAGCACTGCTTTGATGGCATAAGCTTCCACTTGGACAATATTTTGCACTTTTCCTAAGGGTACGGAATATTTAACTCTGTGCCCGAATACCCCTCTTCCTGTACTGTTATATCTAACCTTATCGACTTAAAGTTTTTATTTCTGTAGGTTGGTGTAAATATTAGGGACTCAGCAGCTGTTTCTTTCATGGACATGATCTTAGTCGGGTTTTGTTATAACCATCATACATCATTGGTGTCTTGAAATTGTACTAGACGATCAAACTTACCTTACTGTTTTCTGAAGACTACAATGGAATGTTCTTTAATGAGCGAACTCTTTCCCGATAGTCTCTTTATTTTGAAGAAAACAAAAATGTCGATACAATGTCCAATATATTCTGTAATGCGTACAATTATCTCCTACCCAATGTAAAGGCCGTTGATATGATTTCCTCCTTCTCTCCCATCTCTGAATTCCTGTTTTTCTCGTTCTAACTCAACATACTTAATAAGTTGTTACAGAGTATTTAGCTTATAAAGCAAATGACCCTTAAAATTTAAAAATACTTTATTTTTTATAACTTAACGTATATATAAATTTGTAGACTTTACCCTAGTTATATGGCATGGAGTCCGGTGTCTAAATCATGCCAACAAAATTATAAAAAAATAATTAAAAAATTTCTACTGAAGGTTTGTTGACTTTTAAGCTTTCACTTCCATTTCAGTTTTTTTTTTCTTTGTTGCAAGTTGGGTTATTTGCATAAATTTTATTTTTGTTTACCGCTTTTCATAACATAAATTTATTCTTTTGTTGTTGCTGTTGCAATTATTTCACGGTATATGGATTATTTTAGTGTAATTTTTAAAGTAATTTTTTTGTATTTAAAACAGAAGGTTAAATACAATTTCATAATGAGAACTGCGTAAACAATGTTTTCTTATTTTCTAAAACAACTTCCCTTTTATTCTAAAAAAAAAAAAAACTGAGAAATATGCGATTGACGTAATACTCTTTAAAAAGTATATTTAAGGATGGCCATTTAGAGAACCTTAGATTATTATGATACCAACTAAGATTTCTTATTATTGCTATACCATGTCCATTAAATCCGTTGGAAATATTAATATATAAAATGTCTCTCACATCGGATGACATTAACATGTTCTCGTAGAATTTCTCCTGGAATTCCGAATGTATTTGTTTAGAAGTGGAGGGTGAGCCAGCATCGTTTCTTGGTAGTTCTTTAGTAGACTTTGTTTCTAATGGGTACAATTAATTCAACTAAAAGTTCCTTGCATTGAATTACGTGCTTATGTAGACTGTCAAATGCTTCAATAAGACGTAATGAACGCGAATTTATTTACAAAAATAAAAGTGTGGTCGAAGTCCCCATAGTATTGTAAGAAATGTGTTGGCTCATTAGTAATAAGGCCACGTTTCAAACTCCAAGCCGGATATGTCCAACAAAATGAAAAAAAATATTTCTGCGGCAACTTCCTTTCAACAGATTTGTGGTAAAAACTCTTGCCATGAAAAGTTTCTCAAAATTCCGTTGTTTGCATTCGGCTTTAAACTATAAATGCCGCCACTTATGGACAAATTAACACATACAACTTAAATGGTGTGAGAACGTAGGCCGTAATCCTGCCTAAGGGGTTATAATGACGTATGTATGTAGTAAAATTATGGACAAAGTTTTAAACTGCAAACCAATTCGTGGTTTTCTTCTCTGCAATTAGTAAATATGTATTACTAACATCATTTGTGTAGCATTTGCAACCATTTCTCCAGCATGTTTGTAAATTCTTGAGCTTGCCGTTTGCAATTTTTTATCGCTATCTTCTCACTGACAATGTCATCGCGTGCTTTAAGCAGAAAAACCGACTTGAGCGGATTTTCACCGCCATAGATACAGCCTAACCTCCTATCTCATATTTTTTTAATTTTAAACTCATGTTTTTAAGGGATAAACACCTGAACGAAATTTTTTCAAGCGAGTTAGTAGGCATTTTATTTAAAAATGTGATTTGTTTTGGATTTTTTTCTTTTAATCTTTCTAGCATCATGCTCGAAAAAAACTTCGTGTTTCTTTCATTATGTTGTATCAAATGGACACACCTTTGTACATAACAGATCCAGTCAGACATTTTATCCTGACTTGAAACAATTTAAAATAAAATTCCCTTACAAATTTATAAAAAAAAACTGTCTACTCTGGATTGTATATGAAGAATTCTTTTAGAATATTTCTTGACTTTAAATTCCCTGTGTTTATATGCTTTCTTCCTTTTTTTCTTCTCGTACAGAATCCTCTTAACATCCGTTTTGACTGATGTTTGCTTTAACGGCTTTTACCTCATTTGTCCTTTCTGTCTATGTTTCTAGCACTTCTCTTATCGTTCTTCTTTTTTAATATTGTGCCACATGACTCTTTTTGGTTTTGTTTTTTCTTTTTTTTTTATTTTAATTCCGGTTCATCTTATACTTGACATGTTTACCTTCTTTCTACACCCTTCACCTTCTTTATGTCGCTTAAACACTCCTCTTCTGTCTTTCTATGCTTTTTAGAATGGGTTTCTGCTCCATATTGTATGACTTCCTTTATAAGTTTCAAGAGTCAAGCAAAAAAACAAGAGAAATTGTAGGCGAAAACGTTGTATGAGCTGCTGGTGAAGAGTCCTTAATAATGTTCTAAATGCCATGCGAGTAAATTTTTCTTTTCTTTCGATTTTTTTTTATAGAAATTTAAGGCAACAGCAGCTTTATGAATAACAATGTCTTTAGGTTGGCGCAAGTGAATTTGTGTGCATGTGCGTTTATATGCGTGTGCGAGTGATGCTTTAAATTTTAAACGAATTTAAAAAGGATTTAAAGAAATTGCGGTAAGCTTCTTTAGAAATTAAGTGGGTATTTATGAGGGTGAATGTAAGGAGAGAGTTTATTTCAACAGGTTTCAAAGCATGTGATATTAAAGAATGCGAAATGTATTTAAAGAGGCCTTTGAAACGTACATATGATTCTTAATTTAATTTAATTTTAATTTTATATTAAATGTATGGCAGGGATGGGAATAGAGATCATTTTTAAAGATTTAAACCGAAAAGTTGAGCATGGGCATTCGATTTTGTCACAGTACAAAAACCAAAGAGACCGAAAATAATTCGCAATATCTGAGCTGTGTACGTATGAAGACACGGATCACTCAGTTCTGCACAATGCGAGTATCAAGAATGCCCTCTGTTATATTAACTATTCGTGAGAAAAATCTGTTTAATTAGCAAAATAGGCAAATTAAAGGGCTTGGATAATGGAGATCGTTATTGTCTATTCTCGTCTATATAGATCTAGAAAATTTAGAACGTTAGATTGAGTTTAAGAAATTCGAATCCTTGTTTAAAATCACACTGGCTACAAGACCAAATAGTCGTATACATAGTAGACAAGTTCTAAAAACTGGGCAGTATATGACCAACGAATAGCAGTTATAAGTGCAAATAGTATGTTCGACAAAGCGGAACTTGCTCTAATGCGATCACCATTAACACAGTAAAACTTACAAATGTCCAGACGTAAGTTGAATAATTCGAAGCCTATTCTAAAATATTACGTAACTAGTTTCGTATATAATCATTCAAAACTTAACAAGCCATGTAGAATCTAGTCGACCTTATACGCCAGCTTCAAGTCAAGAATCTACTGCAAGAAACAACTCAATTCAAGTAGTGAACAGGATAAGGTGGAAAGGTTTTGTGAAAGACACATACCCTTAAAATAAGTTATGGAAAAATAAAAGTATAAACAGTTCAGTGAGTTTGTGTCGATTGAGCCAGATATGCTTAGGATATATTATTGTGCACGATCCTTTATAATATTACCTTAAAACAGAATAGAGTTTGGAAGGCATTCCATATATAGAAGATAACACAATACAGTTCGACAGTGTTTAAATTAAATTAGCTTACACTTCATACTGAAAAATTTCACTTCCTGAAACCAATACTGCTGGGTAAATGAGAAAGTTTGATTCTGAAAATTACATGCGCTTCGGAACATTAGTCTAGGTTCCCATGGAGTTGGTCATTCGTACAGAAATTACTGTACCGATTGGAGGTAGGAGCTTCCTCATTCAAAATCAGTCCTAAAATAGCCGGAATTTTAATGTCAAAACTGATTCTGAGTATACTGCTTTACGTTTCACTGAAAACTTCAAAATTTTTCTATACGGAAGTGAAACAGTCAGTTATCACTGACAGGATACCCAAGTCTGAATTTTTTGGTCAGGATCACAATATAATGACAATTTTTTAATGCAGTTTATGACACTATTTATTGGACAGTAGAAACATGGTAAGAACTGTCTTCGATAGATGAATAAAGAAACATTTTATCCTTTGTAAGCAAATTGATCGGGATCATCCTTAAAACAGACGACCTTCTTAACATTTTTTTGATTTTGTTCTGCTTTTTTTATGTATAAAACCTACTTAACGTATCGATAGCTGATCAAAGTGTTCCAAGAACTCAAATGTTTCACAAATATGGTCAATTTAAACTTCCGAAATACTGATAACATCTATATTTCTGTGAGATAAAGGAAGAGATATTGCTCTTTCAATAAGCGAAATGGACTCCGAGAAGAACTAATCAAACTTGTATTATGTCACTATCTTGTATAGCTTCTAGGGTCAAGCCATGGTTGATTGATTAAGGTAGACATTGTTTTGAGTATCATTTCATCAGATTTAGGTACCTATGGAGAGTTTTATCATGAATACGTGATTTCTTGAGCTTGAAGATCCAAAAGATCTTTCCTTCCACATTGTTACAGCTATGAGAGCGGTTGTCCAACAAGCACGATCGCCATTAGTATATTACCTGGTAAATAAGGCATTCAATAATTCAATAAAATAATAATTCAAGAGGCATTCAATAATATTTGTTCTATCCAATTAATAGTGGGTTAAGTGAAACCCTTTTAATTTACTCTATATACCCTTTAATTTACTCTATGAGCACAAATACCAAAGCGGATACTTAAGTCCCCCAACGCTCGTTTGATACATTGAAGAGCATGCTTCCTTAAAAGCCAAGATCTCCACCTGAAATGGCGTGATTATTAAGGTTAACCGTGGCCCAACATAGTTTTCGTTAGTATTACTTTTACAGAAAACCTGTTGATACTGCTCTTCAGAAGTGAGTTATGTTCGTTAGTTCGTCTAATACTTTTGAAAGAGTATAAAATTGTGATGATAATTCCAAGAATTGTTATTGTATTCAGAACTAATCCACGGCCATACTAGGGTCCTGTAAACAGAATTCATTAATGTTATCTGAAACGTAAGCATCGCTGTAATGAAGTGTCTTCTGAAGTTATGGGTAAGGGAGATACAATATTAAAATGAAAGTTCACCTTCACTTGTTGAGTGTGAGTATACAATGCGATTATCAATGGACATACAAGTCTATTACGTAGCAGATCATCTCTAAGTTATGATTAGTTAAATTTGTGAACTATTAAAAAAAACCACGATTATAACGAAGGTATAACACTGTCCAACTGGTCACTCTCTTCATACTCCAAGTAATACATTTTAATTGAATTTTTAAATGTTTAAGCAGAATTATTCCCAACTCCTTATTATTCATTCTCCTTGCTTTCGATTTCTTAAAAGGATTTCAATCAATAAGTCCAAGATTTCTTTTTCTTGTCTTACTTTCAATTGCGTTTATAGATTTCTCTTACAAGTTTTCACAATTCTTTTGTGACTTTAAAGGAAAAAAAGTTTTTCTTTTATTTACTGGGGTTTTGTTTTTCCGTTCAGTTTAATTTTCAAGTTGTTTCAACAAACAAAACCAATTTAACAAAAACAAAAACATATACACACATGCATATACACGTACATTTACATGCAGAAACACACACACATCATTTTTCTCACTTTCTTTTGTATTGCAAAGTACTTCAAGTGAAAACGGAAACAGGTAAGTGTCGACGGTGTCGGTTGTGTTGTATTGTGTTGTGCTGTGTATCCATAAGTTTTTCGAGGTGAAAATTGTTGTTCTCCCCGCTATTTGTTGCCAGTCTCTTTATGCATGATATACATATACACTTAAGTTTTTACAATTTTCACTGTGTCAGTGGTAAAGAAAACCCGGTGATATTGTTATTGTTTTTTTTGTTAAAAAGAAATACGAGAAAATAAAATTTAAAAGAAGGGGCAAAGGAATAAAGAAACCTTAAAAACAAACATTTTCGTAGACGTGCGTTTAAATGTATGTAAACTTGGCAGACGGGCATCCATGTTAATATAGCTTAACCATCAGCATAAATGCCACACAGCCAAAGCGAATAATGACTTCACAAAAACGAATTTGAGAAAAAAAATATTTCAATTAGGTTATGGTTGTTTGGTAGTTTTTGTTGTTGTTGTTGCTTTTGTTTATAATTTATCCGCTGTTGTCGCCCAGAGAAACAAAGTATTTAAATAGTATTCTCTTTTATTCGTCTTCGAATTTGAGTTGGTTGTTCTTTTTTGCTTTTTCGGGTTTTCCTCAATTTTAAGTCTGTACGTGCAGTTGTGGCAGTAGAAGTGATTTTTTTTCCGTAAAAGAATTTAATATGAGTCCATTTGGTCTTAAATTCGTCTATAAATCAGGACAATTCTTTAAAAACAATTTGAGAATGCATGCTGAAGGTTTCGACTGAAGTAAATTTAAGAAAAGATATACAAATTATTGGAAAACTGACTGAACTAAATGATGGGAAACAATTTAAGATAGTTTTCAAGATTTCGCGGTATGTCAGCAATATTCTATTTACTATGCAATTTTTTTTTTGTTGTCTTATTCATGCTTTTAATTCGAGTAAATCAGAACTAGTGTAAAAACTATCGATAACTGCATAAATTGCTTGTCGATTATGTTGACCTTAAAATGGACGAAATGCTCTTCGCGAAACCATTTATTTTTTCAAACAAAATTTCCACAATTTTGAAGCGTTGTCTCTTTGTTAAACGATTCATGATAACTTTCAAAAGCTTACTGAACAGCATAGTGCTTAGCAGATCAATTGGCCAGATGTGACAAATCCATTAAATTTTAATTGAGCTCGATACATCGGGTAACCTATTAAGAACCTGCATGCATAAGACTGACAATCAGTAATAGATGAAGTCAATGCAGCGTGGGAAATTTGCGTACGAGTAAGACAATACAGCAAATCTGGACAAGCATACCATACACGGAGGAGCTATTAAAATTAACTTAAAACTCTAAAAATTCTTGGATTCTCTACTAAATCTTCTATTCTGGATAGTAGTGCGTGCGGAATGAAGGTCCTATATCTTTGAAAAAAGAAGAATTTTCGCACCGTTTGTAGCCTATTATGGGGCTAATCATCTAAGACTTTGTTTACAATCCGTAATTAGGTACTATCACGTCTAAAATTGAGTCTCTGGCGGAGATAGTGTGACCACTCATGAGGGTTTCTGAATACGGTGATATTGACGATAACATCTCTATCGATGCATTTGAATGCTGTTTCAGTTAAAAATACAATTGAATTCATACGAGATTTTGGTATACAAGCAAACAAAATCTTTCACACAAACTTAACTCATTTGCAAAAGAGACATGAGATGATAAACCTAATCAGAATACCAAAACAGATAGTTCTAGCGGGATATGGACATACACAAGACAAGTTTTGGATTACATAGATACATAATTGGTCATTACGACCCTTCAGTCAGGATGACTTCCCATGACCTCGGCTTCCTTTTCAACTACTTTGAATTCTTTACTTTTTTTTTCTGTTACATACATACATTAATAAATAATTGATTACAACATTTAGTCAGGATTACCACCTAGTTTCTCACACCACTTATATTGTGTGCGTTAATTTTATACATGAGTGGCGGGAGCTATAGTTTAAAGTCGACTCATAACGAGAAATATGTACTTTAAGAAACTTTTCGCCGAAGAAATATTTTTTCATATTTTCGTTTTGATGTCTAACTTTGAGATGAAACCTGATCAAAGGCCACCTTAGGAAACTCAAGGTAGTTAACTGGTACATCGGACTCTGGGTGACCACGTCCGTAGAAGAGATCAAAGAAAAATTTCTCTTCCATTATTTAATACTTATGAATAGTTGTTGATAGAATGTCTCTAGCCAAAGATAATCTGGCTAAGACATTCGCCATAACACATAACACACATAATCGCTTTCATACAACGATCGGGATATTTGAGAGATGCCAATGAAGAATAAGTAACGTCGGTGTTCCGGTATAATCTTATACGATCTCCTAGCATGAAATACCTTCATCTAAAGCGTCTGATGATTCAATGACTGTGATATATCAAGTATGGCGCATTTGCCGTAAAAGTGTTTATAATCTCTATTATAATCTATCTATCCCCCAAATACACAAAGTACCCATTAGATTCTAGATTTAACTCTATCAGCAGACTTATCCATTCATTCTAATTCAAGTCTCTGATGGAATAGATTTCTAAAAGAGTAGGGAGTAACAAGATTTGCCGCAACCAAACTTACCTTTCAAATCAATAAAAAATATTCAAATTTTCCGTATTGCTTTCTTTCAAAGTTCTAGTTTTGTTTGCAGTTTCAACAAACTAAAAATCACTTTCTCTTGGACACTTTCACAAATCAATACTGCAACATAAGTATTTGTGAAAAGGATTTCCATTTTCGACTTATGCCACTTAAGGATAATGCTAATAAATGTGTGGCAACGAAGATTTCCAATGAATGTACGCAACAAATTGAATTTACAACATATAACTCATTAAATTATCCTTATTTACGCTACTAAATCCAACTACTATGACTGGCTTGGCACTTTTGCCATTTGATAACTGTGAGCTGGGATAACTGTGAGTATGGGCAACCAGTACAAGTATGTATGTGAGTGTGGTAAGTGTAAGAACTCAACACTGTTTAAATTGTTTCTTAAGGGATTTCGTACAAAATACGTGCACTATTTATACGCACACACATACACCCATACATATGCAGCATATCATACCTTATATTATACTCAAGAGAATAGTTATAGTTAATAGTATACAGGATATCTATGGGAGGAGACGGAAATTAATATATGAGTGCGTACGAATAAGAGCTGCATGTGGGTGTTTTGTAACTGATACTGCTACTAAATGTGCAACATTTTGCTCATGTGTAAATAAAGTATCATTTTACTGTCATTTCATTTCATTTCTTTCACTCATACGTTCATTCTTTCATACATTCATTCATTCATGCCTTAGTTTATTCATTGGAAAGCTTCTTCTGTTTTGTAGTTTATTTTCACATATTCAGCTACTATTTTATAACTTACAAAAACAACAACTACTTGGGAAGTGTATGAAACAAAAAAACATGAAAAAAATAAAATGGCATTGGCACACCTGTTCAGTGATATGAGTGAAATGAAAGAAACCAACAATGAAAAAAAACAGTGAAATCTAAAAAAAAGAAAAGAAACAAAAACAAAAAGGCAAACACTTCAGATTCATTCAAGTGCAGATCTTTTTGTTTCTTTTGTTTTTTATAAAACAAACATAGAGATACTCTCACTCATCATCACCCGCTATGGCATGTTGTTATTGCAATTGATGCATGCAGCAGCCGGTGAAAACAAAACCGTATTAGTGTTAAATAAACATGAGTTAAATGGCATCTTCAATATCATTGCACAGTCTACCAGGCCGACAAGCTGGCAGGCAGACTTGTGTTATCCTTGTAGCGGTAGTGGCATTTATTTCATTTCAATTGCCAAGCCTGTAAAATAGAAATTGTAAGTGTTTATGTTCATCTAAAGTAAATGTAAAAGGTGTTTTCCTAAGAGTACAGCTATAATAATCTGTCTGTCTATCAGTGTTTGGTACATATACATACATACGGTTTAAGTATTATTGGATAGCATTTGCTATGTGGTTGTTCCTACACCTGCCTGTCTTGTAGTCTCTATTATAGTTTTTATAAAAAAAATACCAGAGAGAGAGGAAAAGTACTATTATGCTGTACATAATCTTCATATCATTATCGCTGTAGGTATAACAGAAAGAAATGTTTAAACAAACATTACTTTTATTTGTATAAAACGCCACTTTAATTACTTCATTAGGAGGCTAATGGCAACTTGTAAAATAAAAAATATCAGGGTTTAAATGCTTGAATGGAAATCAAAATCAAATACCGCCAGAGTATCGTTCAAGTGCCTACAGTTTACTACAGTCTCTCCGTCTGATTACACCGTTCTCTACAATTGAGTGACTGTTGGATTATGTAGTGTGTCATTCGTTTTTGTCGAAGTCGGAAAAAGCCTTGGCCAATGAACAAATTAACAGCAAATATTATTGTAAACTGTAAAAGAGTAGATGGATAGGCTGTTTATAGAAAAACATGGCTTAAATTGATCCTCATGCCTCCTAATTTTTATACTAATTGTAAAATAAAAGCCTGACCATACCGGTTACTTACAACTTATGTGCCTTCAGTCTGATTTCGAGTTGGTTTTCTTCTCATGTAGTTGTAACATCTTGTTCTTCTTAATTGGTCACTACTGCTCTTTAGTCAGGATTACGATTTAGCTTCTACACTACCCATGTTGGGTGTTTTAATTTCATCTATGACTAGCGGGATCTACGGTTTAAGCAAGGGACTACAAATTTTAAGGAACTTTTTCATGGCAATTTTGTTTACTGTCAGAGTTTTTGCCAGAAATCTGCTGAAAGGTAAGACACCGAAAAAATATTTTTTCGTATTTCGTTTTGGTGGAGATGTCTGAAATAAGGTTTACAGTGAAACAAATATGAATTTAACCCAAATAAAATTAATTTAAAACAAATATTTTTTAAATACTTCTACAGCATCTGGTACCAACTTGTTGCACCTCAATAGCTTGCAATAGTTTTTCATTTATTAATTTGTAAAATTTACACTTCTTTAATTCCATTTTCCTTTCATTTATTTTGAATTTGAATTTCATTTCTTTATGATTTAAACTGCTCAAATGATTGTAAATGAAAATTTTATATATTTTCCCAATGAAATTTAATCATTCAGTGTTTTCCTTTCTTATTTCTCTCCATTAACCGATTTTGTTAATCATAAATTATGCATTACTTATGATTATGATTTTAATGCAATAATAATTTTGCATTTCATTCTAATTCGTTCGTTCATTCGTATTTCTACTGCTGTGGCGTGGTGTGGTGTTGATATTAAAATTCATGCCACCACTGTTGGACTCTTAATGGCACTTTTTGCTCGCCCTACCACCAATGAACTCATTTTCATTACAATCATTTTTTTTTCACACAATGTTATGATCATTTACGTCATTATTATGTTGTTGTTGGTGTTGCTGTGAATTGAGTCAATTCTTACAAGTCTTTCGACAGAATACTTCACTGAAACATGGTTTGGAATTATTTTTGTACCTGCAAGTGTAATGAGAAGGAAGATAGGGACTAAGAGAGATACGAGTAATTCAACATTCATTTATTCCGGTTTTAGTAGCTGATAGTAGCTTTATTTTGTTGTTGTTGTTTTTGTTGTTGCAAGTAACATAAAAGATAAAAACTAACTGCAAGTGAATATTGTGTGTTGCTGAATATAAGGGAGATTGCTGACTGGCTGAGCTAAAATTGTAAATTCACTTTAGACGCTATTAAAATATGCAAAAGATTTTTGTTACTATTATCGTTACCGTTGCTGCTGTTGCTTTTGATGCTATTGCCAATGCTAATGCCAAAACTCCTGTTGCAAATGCCTGCAAAGAAGTGAAAATATCTTTTCAGCTTCTCATTCACATCCACATATTGAGGGAGTATTAGTAGCAACAACCGGATATGAAATGGAATATAAAGCAATAGAGTGCCCTTAAGGAAATGAAAATTTTAAGAACATTAAACAAATTTTTATTTTTCTCTTTTCCTCTCTCTTTTGTTGTTGTTTTATAAAATAATTTGTTATACAAATGATTTCAATTTATTTTCGGTAACAAAGGATATGATTATGAAGATAATGGGGTATGGTAAACAACAACATTGATTTGATAAAATCTTAAACAACAACTTTAAGGATATTATGATACAAAAGGTACATACAGATAAAGGAGAGAAATTGTATTTAAGACCTAAAGTAGAAAATTTCTTAAAAAAATTTAAATTTTTAAGGGACTTACCTTTGCTTTTCTTAACAGTTTGCATATGTAAAGTTTGCATTTGCATTTATACATCGGCTATATAATCTTCGTCTCCCATTTTTTTTTAAGAAAATACGTGTTGAGAACATTTTTGAAGGCAATGTGCAACTACATAAGATATGGGGTATTGAAAAGGATGTCACTGGATCCTAGACAATTCCTATACAAAATAGCCAGATCTCTGGAATTGACTTTTGCAGATTTAGTGGAAGACAATTTACACTTTTCTGGATAGATATTATAGAAAAAACATTGAAAAGTAATGTATGAAATAATAATGGACCGTTAATATGGAGCCGTAACATAGTAGATAGTGTGATAGGCCTATTAAACGTGAGGCCACTCGTACAAAACGAAATATAGAGAAATATTTCTTCGGCGACATCCTCCCAGCAGATTTATGGCAAAAACTGTGCCAGCAAATAAAAAATTTCCGTGAAAAATTTTTCTTAAAAATCTGCCTTTCAGTGTCGACTTGAGCCTGCAGGTCTCGCGACTTATGGACACAACACAAACAACATAAGTAGTCTGAGAAACTAGGTTGTAATCCTGGCTGAAGGGTTGTAAAGATGCACTAAGTATTTAATATGGAATACGGTTGTGAAGCTTAATAAAATTGTATGATGCAGATGCTGACTGTCATATCTGTACGAATGATAATGTGCCAGAACCAAGAGGAAAGTTTGAAGATACCTTTTATTTTATTATTCAAAGTGTGCTTGAGATTAAAACTAGGCTCTGCATGTTAAAGGGCTTGTCTATTCAATCAATCAAGACCACATCAATACCATTTACAAGAAGCATGAATCTTTCTTTATGAAAGGGTTGAGAAACACTCAATTCCTGCTGGTATGGTGAAAAGTAGGGGTATCATACTGGATAGTAAACCTTTCTTAAAGATGCAACTAGAGAGTCAAACATGTCATAGTGGTATGCATAAAGCATTCAGAAATGTGTTAAGCATTGGGGATCTCCTAAGAGTTTAATTCAAGAATAATATGTGTGTTGAGGCAAACGGAATCAGAGGTAGAATCACGATTTTCGCAGGCAGTTAAGCTTATCACGAGAAGATTTTCTACACACCACTAATGGGGCCAGCATCCTAAAGCATATTGGCCGAAATGAAGAATCTTATTAGTTTTGTGAACAGAAACAGTTAAGAAGGAGTTAATCTTTACAAAAGTATAGTAACTTAAGTTCAATTGGTATCCATATGGCTAAACTATAAAAAGAAATCGAGAAAGCATGAGATAACCGTTGCAATTTAAAGTTTCTTGAAATTCTTGTTTACTTTTGGAATAGATTTGTGACTTGTTAGACAGGTTAGGTAGCCAAACGTTATATTGGCAGACACCTTGAGGTCAATCGTAGATATCGCTCTTATAGCTTTCGATTGTTTTCTATCACATTTCAGCGTTCCTTTTTATGTAGTGAAGATATGGATCTCTGGATAACCAGGCTTTCGTTAACAACGTATGATTAATTAAGCCTTTCAGATCCCGCAGATATTGGTAAACAGACTTCAATTACATTTAAGGTCTAATTGGTTCCGAATATGATTTCTAGGCAAGATAATTGTACATTACGGTGCCTACTAACTAACTAACTACAGACTAAAATCCATGAGCTTGTAATATCGCCAAGTAAGCAGAATACATCTTTGTATTTATTTGGTACTAAAATCATTAAAACAATTTAATTTAAAAAATTCTTTGCACAATTGTTCCAGTTAACATCGATCCAATAGAAATTTTATGCATAAAACCAGACAACGTAAAATAAAAATCTTAAAGAGAAATTTAATTTAATTAAAGAAAAACTTTATTTTCGTTGTGTTTTTATTTTTGTTTTAAGCATAAAATAAATATTTTCCTTTTTATTTTTTTTTTTTTGAATTTAAATGCAAAGTTGCAGGAAATAAAAATTCAAACACTTGGGTTTGTTGATGTGTTTGAAATAAATATTTCAATACAAAATAAAATAGAATATAAATATTTTTTATCTCTCTTGTTTATGTAGAAACCAACAAATAATTAGAAAATTTAATAAACTAATAAATGAAAGAGGAAAACATGAAAAACTAATACTTATTGTATGTATTTCTAAATAACTGGAATTATTTGAAAACAATTTTTAGTTTTTTTCTTTTTTTTTGCTACTTTAGAAGTAAAAATATTTGTTTTATTTTAAAATAATTTTTAAAAAATATATGAAATGTTTGTTAAATAAAATATAATAACACCTGGCTCACTCCTTTCAGGCTAATAATATCTATCAAAGCCTTATGGAACAATGTACATAAATGGGTTAAGCTACTCTCACTGTCAAAGTTAAAACATTGAAAAATTCATCTTCGAATTTGGAATCGTACCTTAAACAAATCCAGTTTATATGATGTGTGGCTAAAAAATAATTCACACGCCATAATGAACTGTTCTTTCATAATTTCTTGCTTTATTTCGGTGTTTTTCATTGTCGAAGGGGAATAATTTCACTTCTTCACTTCCGATATTAGGCGTATTGTACTGTATATCAGTGTACTGTATATCAATATTCTTAAAGACGAAACAGGAATTTCATGCTAAATATGTTCGCAAAACTAACTCCTCTTTATATTCTCAAAGTTAAAACAATTTCCCTACGATATAACTCCGTCTGCCTTCAGTTCATTTAAACCCACTTAAGAGAAACTCTACAGATGGTTCTTCAGTCTGAGCTATGCAATTCGTGATGAAACTTGACAGACATACATATGTATGTACATTTCGTGAATTAAAGATTTGTAAAAATCGTGCCACAAAACGAGCTAAAACTATAAAAAGTGGTTTTTGATCAGAAGTTGTTCCGTCCGAATAAATATGAAATTAAATATCGTCAAATGATCGCCACTGCTCTGAACACAAACTATTTTCTTTTTGTGTAATATTCCATGACCTTTTCACAGAGATGGGACTACATCTTACCAATGACCCTATGGATCTCGGATTTCTGCTCAAAATTTCTCCTGGTTTATTTGCATAAACCCGAGATTTCACGACATGACATCACAAAATGTGGGTGACCCGTTGATTTATTAATTTCATGGAATAATTTTTTCTAATTGTCTATGCTACTATAAAACGATTGTTTAACGCGCGGTGGCCTGATGCACGTCCTCCAGCACAGGCCATATGAACTATGTTATCATGTTCCTGTAATGAATTCCGTTCACAAAAGTAAAGCGCAATCAGATTGTAGTCTAGTAGGTGGTGTGGTGGCTTATTAAATAGGAGATCTCGGTTCAAACCGCATTTCAGACATCTTCAACAAAACGAAATATAAAAAAATATTTCTTCTGTGACCTCTCTCTGCAGATTTCTGGCAAAACTTTGAGGGTAAATAAAAAAATTGCCATGGAAAAGTTTCTTAAAAATCTGTCGCTCGGAGTCGACTTTAAACTGTTGGTTCCGCCACTCTTGTATAAAATTAACACACACAACTTAAGAAGTGTGAGAAGGTAGGTAAGAATTCTGTCTGAAGGGTTGTGTAGGTATGTACAGCGCAATCAGGCCGCCTGAAGAACTTCTGGAAAGTTGCTGATTGTGGCAGTTGTTTTTCATGGATTGAACGGCAACGGATTAAAAGTTCAACAATTTTGTGTATTCAGCTAGCCAAATTTGTTTTCAAGGAGACTTTGACTTCAGCCGAAAAATCGGATTTGGTATCCTTTTGCTCCATTAAACGAATTGTCGGCGCTTTCCATGGTCTACTGATTTGAGCTCCTAAGTAAGCCGAATTTTGAATGGATGAATTTCGAGATCTTTTGTCTTCTGAAACTTCTCTATCCTATCGAACACTTACCAATCTTGTGAAACCCAGAAAGCATTACAAAGTAATACAATTTCTGTTAATAATTCTTAAACATTTTCCATTGAATTTAAGCATCAAATTACTAAGAAATATCATTATTTATTTTTACTTTAAAAATTGTTGTTTCCCATTAAAAAATTATTAAAATTTAATTAAGATCTTTCCATTTTTAAGTAGAACAACATAAAACATTGCATTTCGTTTAGTTAATAAGAGCAGCTCATCAAAAGTTATAAAATAAAATAAGAAAATACATATGTATATATGTATGTGTTGTATTGTGCTGTGTTGTAAAACTAACAAAAACCATAAAAAATATTTCCACAACAATAATTTACTTAGAAAAGAAAAACGACAAAACAACTACAAAAAAGAAATGATGGTCAACAGAAATGACTCTGAGACTGAGAGACTGAATACAACTGACTGATTCAAGACCATTGGAAACGCCAACACTGAAATGATAAACATCTGCTTGGAACACACTATCCTACACACAAAGGCATTGTCTTCAAAATAGAGCACTCATACAGAGGCCAGCAGCACAAAACATACATACAAACATATTTACAACACACAGGATATAGCCATGCATATACAAACTGTAGATACTCGGTACCCTTATTTAGCTTTTCATAGTGTATGTATGTATATCGTATGTATTCATGTATGTACAAGTACAAACTATTTGTAGTTTTAATTGTATTTTAGTTTATACAACAATATAAACAATAACAACAACAGCATCAGTAGCAGCAGCAGGGACATCAACACACAAACACACACACATTTTCTATGACAACAAAACTGTAACAACAAAACTGACAACAATACCTACCAACCAACTATGGCAACAATAATAATAAAATGAATACGAATACATACATTCGTACGGTAAATAGAAGAAGAAAACTAGACAACATCGCTTTTCTATGCTTAAAACATTGTCAGTCGTTGACGTCGTTACTGGTAAACATGAAAAGGACAGTTGGTACCAAATGATGAAAATGTATGGCAACAATATGTAAATGTACGTAAGTGTGCACACATATACAAAATGTATGAAAAGAACATTTGTATGGCAAGAAATTCTTTAAAATCACATGAAAATGCTATAAAAGAGACAACAACAAGATACAGCGAAAAATAAAATAGTAATAGAATGGAAACGCACTGTCTGATGACTGGTTTGTTTTACATTGTTTTTCTTAAAATTGGCAATTATTTTTACAGAGTAGAACTGCGTTACATACTGTATGTACTGTAATGTCTCAATACATAATTGCAATCTACAAGTTTTACGATATGCCATGGCGTAACTCTAGAATGATTTTGAAGGATTGTGTATATGGAAACGCTCACTCAGAAACACTCAGAAAAACTGTACTTAAAAAGCGTCTCTAAATTATAGCATCAGTCAATGTTTCATAATCGTCTCCTGTTTGCCAATTTCAATCATTCTGTTCAAGTAATGAACATAATACTGACAGTAAAATACAAATTTTTTCAAAAACTTTACTTAAGGGATCGTGCGATTTTTCCTCTGAGGTTTTCTTTAGTCGCGTATAAGCTGCAGTCCCCAGCTGCTATTATGAACCATGCCATCGGTAAAATACAACCATAAATCGTTCAAAGTCATTTAAAATTTTATGTTTCGGATATGTCCATCCGTATAAGCCGAGACCAACATTTTAACGACAGTTTATTTAACCCTTCAATCAGTCAATTAATATGATCTAATTTTATACTCTCAGAGTTTCTGCCAGAAATCTGCTGACAGAAAGTCGACGAAGAAATATTTTTGAATATTTCGTTTTGATGAAGATCTCTGACCTGGGTTTTGAACCGTGACTGCACGTCTAATAAACCAACACACTACCTAATAAGCTACGATGACTATGCGTTAAAGTCATGGAAAACTTGACATTTCGGATGTGCTTTATACAGACAAGCCCAGGCGGACAACTTAACGATGTTACATTTTACATATATGTAATTGCATCAATAGGTCTTTCAATTTACTTTCATACTTAGTTGATCATTACAACCCTTTAGTCAGCTTCAAACACCACTCGTGTTGAGTGTGTTGGATCACAGTGTTGAGTGTCGGGACCTACAGTGTAATGTCGCCTCCGAATGGTAAATTTTTGAGAAACTTTTCATAGCAATATTTACTCACAGAGTATTTGCCTGAAGACCGTTGAATGGAAGTCGCTGAAGAAATATTTTTTCGACATATCTGAGCTGTGGGGCTCTCATATAATAATTTAATACTGTATCAGTAGACTTGGCCTTTCAAGCAAGAGGGAAAATTGATAAATGCTTTGTCTAAATGTGGGAGATGTATGCTATGCTTTGCAAATAAAATTGGACAAAAGTAAAATCAGAGAACAATCGAAATCTCAGCTGCAGGCGGGCTAAAATAAAAATCGTAGTGGTCACTAGGTTTGGTAAAAAATTTAAAAATTTCTTCAGATTTGAAACAAAATAAAAAATTTATTTGCTCTTGTATAACCCCTGCTTAAATTTGTAAAGATTAACAATCAAAAAGAAAATTGATTCAAACGTTCAAGTTTATGAATCACACCACAGTGTATGAATATTTTATTTGAGTGGAAACAATATCAATCATACGCTCCCTTATCTATTGACGATTCTTTGCAAATAAATACTACAATGTTATCAAACAAAATGTAGTCAAACTTCTCTTTCTTTACTTCAAACTAAAATAGGGTAACAATTCGATTTAAGTGCACCACTCAAGCAGCGATCATCTGTGTTTTTGTTGATGTTAAACTTTGCATTTAAAATTTTAAGTGTGTTGATATCTTTTTGACACTCTGGCCTGTACGAATACATTCTCATTTTCCTAACTACACAGACGACTATGTTTTATGGCACAACATGTTGTTCAGAAACAACAAAAAGAAACACAAACACGACTTTAAATAACAACTGCTCTTCACAACACACAAAGTGCTGTTGTCGGGAATTTTTATTAAAACAAAATCTCTAGAAATTGCATGAAAAAAAAACAATGAGGCTGTTGATGTTGATGATACTGATGATGATGATGATGAAAGTTTAAAAACAAAGCAGATACAAGTGCTCTTTGTAGAGACACACAGATACACCCCGAAATATGTGTGAATAAAAACTGATTTTATTTTGGGAAAGTTGGAAAGAAGAACACAAACAACAGAACAACAAAAAATGAGTTGTTGTTTTTGAAGGAAATTAGTGAAATAGAATTGAATTAAAGCATTTTGCAACATGCAGCACAACACATACACATGCATATATGTATATACACAGAGATTTAATGGACATCATGCTTGTTGATGTTGTCTGTGGCTGCATGTCTCATATTTGTTAAAATGGATTTAATTAAAGGCAAGAAAAACGACTACCAAATAGCGTCATATAATGGACAGTGTATCACTGTTAAATGATTTTATTTGCATTTAATTTTCCACTTTTGTGGACAATGTGGTTTTATGGAAAAGGAGTTTAATAACGATTTCCTACTAATCGATATGTAAACAAATTATTTTGACATCAGCATCAGCTAAGATACTCTTCATACTCTTCACATGAATTACTAATTTGTTACAATACTAGTAATCGTACCAGCCATTACACATTTATGGTTTCTATGAATGTTAGTCAATGCGACCGACTTCTTTCTTTCGTAGAAGAGTCAAATTATTTACACAATTAGTCTGAGCCCTAGGCAAGGCGAATGTAATGTCTAGAGCACTCTGAGCAGCTTATGGTATTCAGTGAACTACGACCAATCGTTCAACGGCTCTTAATGATGTCTGACCTAGGGTTTGAACCAAGGCCTCATGACTAATAAGTCAACACTTTACCTACTCGACTAAAGCGAATTTATTTGCTATATTTCGGCGTAGGCTTTCGTCATACATTGGAAATATTTTTGAATACTGGAAATCGCCCATCGTCTATCGCTTTAAGAGATAACTTCATGCAGATATTTTGCTTTATTTCTGAATTATCTTCCTTTGTAGAGTATTTATTTTAAACTTTTTTTTGTTTTTTTTTTTTTAACAAAAAACGTTCAACTCAAATCAAAACAACAAACCAACACTCATTCAGATTAGGGAACAACATTTGCTGTAGAGAGAAGAGAATCTTTTGTAACAAAAAAAAAAAACAAAAACAAAAGTTACGGCAAATGAGCAACTCTTAAAAAAACAGTACGAACATGTATTAGAACGCGTAAGTGAGAGTTTATGTTCTATACAAATCAACAAAAAATGTATGATTGTATGTAAGAATGATGGTTGTTTTGTAATTGTACGATATATTCGTAAACATGCACGCAAACAAACACTCACACATGTCTGTGAGTGTTGGAAATTGCATAACAAAAGGTAAAGTGGATATAAAAAAATAGGGAAAATGGAAAATCGGAAACTCCTTTAAGAGGGCACATCTGTAATGGATTTCTAAGAAGAGAAGTTAAACGTAATTTAAATTGAACTCAACAAAGCTTTCATACTTTTACACTTCAGAGTTCACCATTTTCGGCGACAGTCACAATTGATTTTGTTACCCACACTAATGCAGCGTGGATATTATTTCTGTTTTTCAGTTCATAGAAAAAGGATGCGGTTTTTCAATACGATTAAAAAGACAGGCGGGCCAAGATGCCCACTGAGAAATAGACACACGTCTTCATTAAGCACCACAAAAATGTTTTTTCTGCTTTGTTCCGGTTTCATGAATCAAGTTTTCCCAGTTAAACTGGCGATTTGTCTGATGATAGGTTTTTTATCTGTGCCATTGCCTAAATTCAATGCGCTCTTTATGAGCCTTCTACACATATTGACGACAATTTCACAACAATTTAACTTATTCTCGGAGTTCTTACCGAAAGACAGCGTAAAAGGAAATTACCGAAAAAAATATTTTTTTCAATTTCGTTTAGTTCAATATGCCAGAGCAGACATTTAAACTCACGAGATCACATCTCTCAAGGCAACACACTACCTACTAGTATATAACGACCACAACAACGGTAATAAAATGATTTGTCAGAATGTATGACGGTGGCCTAAGGAGATTACGAGAAATTTCGTCAGTTTTTTTAGCGCAGATTCGTGCGACTTAAGAAAACTTCACAAGAAAGAGTCGACCAGTTTCAAAACACATGATCTCATCACCTCTAAGTGAGATGACTATACTTTCAAAGCGATAGTTTTGAATATGCAATTTAGCACGAAAAGCCATCCTGTTGAAAGCATATGTCGTTTGTGTCCAAATCATACAATTCAGACCCATAGAACTTCTAAAGGGTGATTTATAGCTATTATCTTTTTGGCAACACTGGTTTAAACAGCTCACGCACGTTTCGTGTTTTGTTTCACTGTCAAACATCTTCAGTTTGGTCTATAATTTAACCATGAATCGTCTTACAAACGAACAACGCTTGCAAATCATTGAATTTGGCATCATTGGACCGTACTTCTTCAAAGATGCTGCGAATCGTAACGTAACTGTGACTGGTTAGCGCTACCGTGAGATGATATCCAACTTTTTTTTGCCCAAAATGCCCAAAATGCCCAAAGTGCTTGACTTGCATGACATGTGGTTTCAACAAGACGGTGCCACATGCCACACAGCACGCGTAACAATGGACTTATTGAGAGGCGAGTTCGGTGAACATTTTATTTCACGTTCGGGACCGGTCAATTGGCCGCCTAGATCGTGCGATTTAACGCCTTTAGACTATTTTTTGTGGGGCTATGATAAAGCTCATGTCTATACAGACAAGCCCGCTTCAATTGACGCATTGGAAGACAACATTGAAGCATTTATTCGTGAGATACCGGCCGAAATGTTGGAAAGAGTATGCCAAAATTGGACTAAGCGGATGGACCATTTGAGGCGCAGTCGCGGTCAACATTTGCATGAAATAATCTTCAAACATTAAATTATATGGACCGTACTATCGATTTCAATAAAGATTTCATGCATTTTTCTGAATTTTATGTGTTTTTTTTTTTTTGAAAAATTTCCCTATAGCTCTTAAAAAATCACCCCTTATAATCAATGCTCTATAGGTGCTCGAAGCTGGCAGTGATTATATGGCCAACATCAATCTCAAAGAAATATGAACCGATAACAACCAGAGCTTAAAATCGGTGTTATTTCGGGATACATTGGACGATCTTAGTTATTGTATAGATTGGTATTCACCCATATTAACCAGTTTGGTTTGTCCAAGTACCCATTCATTAAGAAATGGGCTAAATCGTTGAATATAATTTTCCGATTACTGCCGCAGATTATTTCGCACACTCTCCAGGTCTCTGATGATGTTTTCGGTAGATGTTATGTTGTCGTTGTCGCACGGGAACAAATGAACTCGAATTTATCCATCACATTGCGAATAGTCCTAACAGTAGGACGAATATGACGATTGTAAAATTTGCGAAGCTCTCGTTCCCGTAACTGAGCCGAACACCAATTTTGATTGAACAATTTGATTATTTACTCTTGTTGTTGATATCGCACTCACTTAATAAAATATATGTACATACAATCTTTCAGACAGGATTACAGACTAGCTTCTTACACCATTTATCTTGTGTGTGTTAATTTTATACATGAAAGGTGGAAACTACAATTTAAATTGAACTCCAAACGATAGATTATTGAGAAACTTTTTCATGGCAATTTTATTTTACTCTCAGAGCTTATGAGGGAAATCTTCTGAGAGGAAGTCGCCTAAGAAATATTTTTCGTACTTCGTTATGTACGAGAGTTAGAGCTAGAGTTTCAACCGTGGCCTCGGGTCTAATAAGTCAACACACTACCTACTAGACTACAAAGATTTCAACAATTTTATAAAATAGATTGAATAAATGACTACTAATTTTAAGGATGCACGTTCAACAAAATATTCGGAAATTTCTGTTGCAACGCCTAATCTATACGAAGACGCATTGAACAACAGGTGCACGGCTGAAACTAGCAGAGACTCTATCAGTTGGTACATCACAGAAGTGTTTCACGAATCGAATCGTTAGAAGAAGCAATTTGTAGAAACACATTTTTTATTGTATTCTAAGAAGGCCCTCGCGACCTAATGGCCTAGTTAATATTTATGCAATGTTGATTTCTTTTACTATTCCGTACACATATCTTTGCAAGCAAAAAATAAAAGAAAAACCCTCTTTGTTCTCGTAATACAAATGTTACGTAAAAAAGCAATCCATTTATATGAACAGCAGCCATTGTAAAGGATAGAAATGGCGAGGAAAAGTAAAAAACAACAATAACAAGTAAATAAATCTGCTTTTATATTTAAGTAACTTAGGATTTGTTGTTTTTCTTGTTGTTTTTTGCCTTTTGAATTTTTTGTTATTGTTGATGTTATTATAGCGTCTAGATTAACTTTGCTTTTTATTATTATTTCAGGGACAAAACAACAGTAAATTTCGGTAAATAATAAAAATTCTATTTATACTACATGTATGTATGTATGTACATGTGTTGTGTGTGTGTGCGTTTTTTTATTTTGGGTATAAATGAGTGTTGATTTCCTTAGACATGCATAAACAGTACAAGAGTCTGGCAATATTTTTTTTTTTCGACTGTTTTTATTGTATAACTTATTTATAAAACATGACATATACATACAAACAAACAAACAAATGTTATTGTATAAATAATTTTTAACAATTTTAGTTTATTTTTTTTTTTCTGCTGCTGCTTTGTATTACGTTTGTAAAATTAAGGATAATGACATGACATTTATGTTGCTGTTTGACCATGGGTTTAAAGTGTTTTTGTTAGGAAATAAATCAAAATAACCCAAGAAACTTAAAGATGTATTGTCAGCTGTTACAAATGGTAAAAGGTGGTTTTTATTATTCCTTGATTATCATTAGTAATAGCGCAATGATAGCGAATTTTTAACACAATCTCCTTGGTTTTATTGCTTTTTATCACATGATATATCGCTCAGACATCATTTTGTTTAAATAATTATTGTAACGGCTGTATATGAGTTTTCATAAGAACATAAATTTTGTTGTTCTTTTTTTTTTGCTAATTTCGCTTAAACTTTTTTGTTTTATTTTGGTAGCAACCATTTCATGTCATTTTGATTTTAATTGCTTTTCTGTTGAAATATGTTTTCATTTTTATTTTTTTCTGGTAAGTAATTTAATCCTTAAAAATTTTTAATAACCGTTTTCACAATGAAGCAAAAACCACAAAGTTTTTATAGCCGCACATGAATATGAAATACGAATCCACATTATAAATACTATTTCAAGAATGTCAGAAACAAGAATAGAAAAGGAGTAAAACACACATAAATCAATTTGAAGAAAATAGTTAACATAATAGTACTTTAGAATCCACGCTAAAAATAATGTCAGGCACTATTATGCGTTATTCGATTGTTTTATGTAAAGTATTCCGAACGTGAAATCTGTTGTACTGCTTTCAACCTGTATAATTTTGATCTGTAAGCTCTTTACGTCGGATTGTGATTACACAACTCATTGGACAATAGGTAGGCCTACGAAAATTGTCCGATTAATCTCCAAGGAAAAAGCTTTCAAAATACATGTACATGTCTGGTGTACCCTTTTTTACTGGCTTGTCGAAGAGCGCAAAATAGGATAACCTCGTGCACTCAAAGTAATTGTAATTCTTTATTATTCCTTTGTTATTTGGGTAGTTCAGCGTTTATGATTTACGTTTACGGCACTTTTGTTTTAAAAATGGTCAACTAACCTAGCCAAACCTAATAAAAAATGGAATTAAAAATGGTTTCTATTTGACCGTCTGGTATGGTTATATTGAAAAATATTACGAATGTTTCTAATGTGAGAAACACAAAACGTGGTTACGTGGATTTTAAAGACAGCTGTCGGGACTACAATATTACATACCATAATCTTGGATAACCCAAAGCCCCTACTATGGGGCGATCCTAATGAAGAGAACGATAAGTATTTTACAACTAAATAAGGGACTACATGGTCTTCATAAGCCGACATATGAGCACAAATGAAAAAATATAGCCTCAAATCCACCTCAGTTGAGGATTTGACAGAAAATAATTGGGAAATAGCCAACACCTTTATTGTACGCACCATTATTATTCTTGTGAAAAGGTACCATAGTACTGCGACCATACGAAAAATTGTACTCCTCTTAACATTTCAAGTGTTTCCTCCTGGAATGCGTTAGTACTTCACTGGTTCCAAGAATGTCTTCAGAAGATTCATTCGCATCATCACGTCATACATGTACCTGTCAAAAGATCGACTGCTGACCTCCTAGATGATGAATAACTCAAATCTCTTTCTACTGTAATTTCTCAGCAAGAGCTTTGATTGCCTTAAACCCATTTAATCTGAAAAGAATCTTTGCCTCTCTTTAACATCCTTTTCGTTGAGTACACTAAGGACTCTTTTAACTTTACAAAGCTATTCTTCCGTAGATACTGACAAATTATTTATTTATTGCTTTCTCATTGCTTTAATTACATTAATTGCAAACTCCAACATTCAAGCGGAAAAAATATGAAATCAGGAGTGCGCACTAACAATTTTAGGTATATAAACCACTACATTGAAGCTAAAGATTTTTCCAAAATGGAAATTTATTTCCCTTTATTACATTGAAATAACTATAAATTGTTCTTACATTTCTGACAATACCTTGCCACTTATCGTTTGAAAAGAAAAGTGTAACGCCAAATTTTTTCATGCGTATCCCTCACGTTTTTCCTTCATAAATTAATGTATAACACATGAAAAAGGATTACTTTTTTAAATACTTCTTCACTAATTAACAAAAATATCCGTGTGCATGAAACTCACCATATAGTAAATCATTTAAATTGTATGATTCATCCACAAATAAAGTTTTATAAACGAGACACACTGCCAGACAGGCATTCATTGCCAGCCATTCACCATGTGTTAAGCAGTCGTATATTAAGTGAAGTCGTTTACAGCAATAATAAAAGCACAGAAATTATGTTAATTTATTGAATTTTAACAACTTTTGCTGCTTTTATTTATTTACGCAAGGGTGTATATCACGACTTTGGCTTTATTTTTTATTTCTTTACTTTATGATTTATTTTTACAAAAACATACACGTTAAATTTAACAACAAAATCAACATGTTTTAAAATATATTTTCTCCCCTTAGCAAAGTTTTCAATTCTAAGCCATTACACTACAGTGATGTGAAAAATAATAGGGATACTCGTTGACACTTGGAGATTTGATGTGAAAGTAAAATGTAAGTAAAATAAGGGCATTGTTGACAAGTACCTGCATTTATTCTCAGTTTTCTGTCTAACTGTGGGAGATTATGGGCTGAAAAGGAGGTAATTGCGTAGAAACAACGCCTGTGAAAATGTGTTACCTTTCTCTGAAAGGCTACTCGTGGATTATTTTGATCAGAAATAAAATTCCTTAATTTTTTGTACATTTTTGCAACCTAAGGATATTGTTTAAATTGGATTGTAAATTAAGGCTTTCGGTTTCCAGTCAAGCACTTTAACATTCATATTACACCGCTTTAAAGCCCTTGCCAGTTTCCAACACTGTGTTATCCAAATTATTTAATTTTTTTGCTTTTATTTTTCAAATGCATGCCAACACTTAATTCTGTGAATATCCTGTAATAAAATATTTGAAACACTTTTTGTGGTTTTATTCTGTTATTTTGCGTATTTATTTAAGAGTTGTTAACCAGAAAAAAACTCATTTCGTTGGTTTTATATTTCCATGCTGACATGCACCCACATACCGAGGCAAGCAATTTAAATTTTTGTATGATTAGCTTTATTATATGCATTAACGTATGTATGTGTGTACTTTTTATACATATAAATGTTGGAAAATTGTTTATTTCCGCTTGTGCAGTTAAATTCTGGAAATTATTTCCAATTTTTTATTAAAAAAAATTGTTTTTTTGTTTAAAGTATCATTTACGTTGTAAAAACATTTCAAATGAAGTCACCATTTTTAAAAACTGTTTACAATGACGAGAACCTATAAAGATATTACTGCTATTTGATGAAACGTCAGCTTTACAGGTTAAGAGATCAATTGCGAATTACTCCTTATAGTGGTATCTGCAATGAAAACTGTTGGTCACTCAAAACAAAAAAAAAATAATAATTAACACCAAACCTAACTCTAATACTTTTAGTCTTCACAGTATTATTTATAACAATATATACATATATACAGTGGACAGCAAAAGTCTTAGTACGGCAATATATTTTGATAATTTCATGAATTTTAACCAACAGTTTGTATAAAAAATTAAGGTTTTTATATTTATTTTATTAATTTATTTCTGTCTTATTATAAAACAACCAATTTTTTAATGCTTTTTATAAAACAAGAGAAAAATAAGGAAATGTTTCTGATAACTCCCAAAGAGAACCCTGAGTATATTTAAAATTTAAAGGTCTAATATATGAAAATGTTATCCTTTGTATTTAGTAGAATATCCCTTAAGCTCCATTTAACCCATTTGGAATTGAATGTACAAGTTTTGCTTAATGTTTTCTGGTGGCCCCGTGACTCATGGGTTTTGGTTATTTTTAACCAAATTTGGTTATTTTTTTTTTTCTAACGTGTAAATGTGTATTTTTTCTTCATTTTGGTTGTTTTCTTATTGTCGCTAATACGGAAATCACATATATAATTATATTTGAAAATTTGCATTACAAGCCTTGCAATCGTTAGCAAAGCGTTTTATTTCTTTAAGCGTTTTTATTACGTTCAATTGAAACTTAAAAAAAAAAATTTTAATACAAATAAATAAAAACCTTAATTTATTATTTGTAGTTTAACTACACAGAAAAAAATAAAATTTTTGTATTAAACCTTAAATTTGTTAAAAGCAAATACATTTATATAAAAAAAATTTTGGTTATTTTTCTCCTTATTTGGTTATTTTTTATTTTAATTTTGGTTATAAAATTTTTTTGGTCGTGGCAACGCTGCCGTTGAGCAAGTTTTTCGGTTGACTTTTGTTTGAGGTTTAGCGATTACGTAACCGTTCTTTCAAATGATCTCCTATGCTTAATAACTTCTCGTATTTAAATTGTTTTCAAGAGAAGCTCAAATTTCAAATTTAAAATTAAACCATTAAAATGTAGCCTTTTCTTGTTTGTATATTTAAAAGACCAACATTTTGGTATTAAAGCCAGTAAAACATTGTTCAAACAATATTCGGTTGCATATGTGGTTAACATAATTGGTTTTGCCTAAATAGTTGTAGCATAACATAAATTTCCTCGATTATTCACCGTTGTCTTCGTTAAACAAGCGCTCGTCATTGTTTATTTGACTGAACTTAAGTGGGTTCACATATCTTTTATACACTTCGATCGTTTTCATTCACACCAACTTTCTGCAGTTTTTGAAAAAGTATTTCAAACCGAAAACAAAGTCGCTGATTCAGTACTGTTACGTTTTTACATTTTATAAACGTTTAAAATATGAGCTCGTTGATTGCAAATAAAAACAAAAATATATTTGTGTTTAGTTTTAATTAAATTCTTTATTGTTCGCATAATTCTGTGTACCACTGTTCACAAGTTGATGTAAACAACAACAATTGCTTTGTTTGTTATTCCTCTTTGCACTCTTTTGCGTAAATAATAACAAATCACTAGATAATTGTTCGACATAATTTAGTAACGGAGATCTTCAAACCACGATTATTCTCTTCAAACACACAGCGTCTTCACACAAGACTGACTGAACCTTTTATATAGAAAGGTAAACAGTCTGGTAAATACTCTTGAAGGCGAGCATTCTAAATTCTCGAAATCTCATTTATACATTTATTATTGCAGTGTTTGTTGTTGCATTTTTGTTTACTTGTTTTTTAATGTTTTTTAATGTTAAACGATGTAAAAGCAAGACATCATTTCCATTTTCGTAACAGTACTTTTCGAGCTCTACGAGTTACTATTTGCAAGGAATTGCAAGTATATGGAGATATGGTCATATGATCCCAATTTTGATGATTCCACGGCATTTTGCGCGATTGAGCCTACCTTAATACCTTACCCACCCACCTTATTGATTATTATTAAGGTACTGACGGCATCTATCATTATTTTCATGATCTATAGTCCCACCTATTAAATGATATTTGCAGGATAGCGGTTGCTATAAAGAGAAGTAACGAAAGTGTATCAAATGGATTAGAACTGTGACCGAATTTTATGTGAATAATATTTTTAATATCAATTTCGGCAAATAAAAACTTTAAAAAATTATGAATAAAAAACCGCATTTGTAGTCCAATATATGTATGTATGTATGCATGCAGTACTTACACAGTCGTTTATTCTCTTCCACTGTAATTATACATTAAACCAAGCAAAAAATTAATATTACAAAAACAAAAACACACAAGTAATACGGATATGCAAATAACTGTTTATAAATAACAAATACGAATACATGAAAAACGTAACGAAATAATAACACAAAATAAAATATCACACACAGACAAATTTATACTCTCTCTCACACACACACACACACGTTTACAGTAGAAAATAAAAGATTCTATTTGAAATTGAAATTAAGAGAATACATGGATAGTGTGTGT
The DNA here is from genome assembly GCA_927399465.1 of Sarcophaga caerulescens. NCBI lineage: Eukaryota > Metazoa > Arthropoda > Insecta > Diptera > Sarcophagidae > Sarcophaga > Sarcophaga caerulescens. The sequence continues at coordinate 25,870,680 of OV656866.1, forward strand.
TCACCCAATCATTTAAATCTACGTATACACCTGCACTCATATATCCAACTATACGGAGGAGTAGATACCGTATAAATGTTGTCGTATGGGTGATTTTACGACAAAAAGTATATTTGAAAAAATTTAATTTTGTCTTGCGCATTATCTTTCATTGAGCCGTATTTTATCGACAGGGAAAATGAACGAATATAACGATCTTGTATTCAGAGCACGTTTAGCATACGTTTTAAGACAGTAATTGCAGATTATGAACTGGACGTTAGGTGGCTTCAAGCAGACAATGCCACCAGTTACACAATACGATCAATTGTGGCTTTATTACATAAGAAGTTTTTAAAAGAAGTAATTGTATGTACATATATGGTCCCCGGGAAATAGGAACATCGTTGGAAATTGCAATTCTAATGAGCTGGCCAAAGCCGGTATGATGATCGCAATCTTCGAGATGTTACAGGGCATAGGTACTCCGATTGCCTTAGGTAACTTGGATATTGTCCACTCGTTTTACGAGGAAACTCAATTGGTTTGCCAATACTACTTGAAATATTGCAAGAGGACTGAGGACTGAGTCACTGCTGTCCTTAAATCGCTTGGCTATCCATCGCATAATAGTGATTTTTATGGGTTACTGTCCTTCCAGTATAGCAAAAGAATCGGCTTTCCGGCAAATGACTTCTGTAGAAGCTGTAGTTCTGAGAAGGAGGAGCAGACTGTCCTTTACCTCATGTGTCAGCGCCCTGCTCTTGTCATAAAGAGATGGAGATTTCTAACCTCTCACTTTTTGACATCTTCCAACCGAGCTCTCTAATGTAAAAATTGCTACAACAGCAAGATTAAGTTTGAAATCAGTTTGGTTTTCTTTAAGGAATGCTTGTTATCCTGGTAGAATTGATTGCGGTATCACAATTGGCCGAAATGCAGGCCTAAGTGGATCCTTTAAGGGAATCAAGCCTTACCTTAAGATTCGGTATGTGTGATGAATGGATGCATTGAATTGAAGTTTTACAATCATGTTCCTTACGTTTCTGAGCAGTTCTTAAAAATGTGTCTGTTCTGCAGCTGGAACACAACATCTATCCTGTTGCTGAGTATTTGTCATTTTCTTTGAATTTCGTGCTTCAATCTTTTGATTTTAGGTTCAAGAAGCTCATGATGAACAATTCCCTTCCTATCATACCAACCACAGAAGATCATACTTCTAGGTGTCAACCCTTTAAGACAACCAGAATTTTTAAGCTAAAAATGACCCACTTACATACAACTTAATGTACTGTGCAGAAAAAGTTAAATGAAAATAATGGCAACAAGAGTAGTTGAACGGTGTGAAAGTGTGCAAACACAAAAATGCTTTAAGATTATACACACTCACAGTCAAAAGAGAATTAAGGAGGAAAAAAATAAAAATAAACGTAAAGATAAAGAGAATATCAAAACCAAACAGAGACTGTAATAAATGTATGCTGTATACATACATATGTATACACAACAGCAACAAAAAATACTAAAAAAGAAAGAATAAAAAATAAATAAAATAAAATTGCCTGAAAACAGAAAACTACTAACAAAGTTGACTATAAACATGTCTACAGACTAACTAACTACTGTGTAAATAGAACGACACACACACGCACACACACAACTACAACATTAAAGTATTTACTTGTGTGTGTAGTTTTCCTCCCAATTGCAAATGTGTTAAACATTTCCGGTTTATATGAATCTTAGATTTAATTACTGAAATGAACACTCTTTAATCAGCTGCTTAAAATCCCATACGATTAAGATGGGAATACAAATGAGATAAAAAGAAAATGAATGAAAAAGAATATGTTTATCGTTTGTTTTTTTTTTTTTTCTTCTTTTTATCAGCTGAGTTATTTTCTTTACGAAACATTTGAATATGTTTGGGAAAACTTAATCTATTCCAAGCAATTACGTTATTGGTTTCATGGTTATCAAAACCATTCTTTTGGGGTCTTTAATTTATGGTAACCGAATTAAACAAGATTTTTAAGTAAAAACTCTTTTAAAATGTAATGAAGAAATTTAAAAAGGAGAGGCGTTATGTGTGTTTAAATAACCCAACATCTCCAAGATAATTATTTGGGTTTGCAATCAAGCACTCTTAGCTTATGTTAAATCATTAATTAATACCCAAAAATTTAATTGCCGCAATAAGCATCAGCGAAACGTTGTTGAAATTCAACAAAATCGATCATTCTTGCAGAGAATTTTTAAGGACAAGGACATCGGATTAAAATAAATTGGAAATCCAAGCCTACAAACAAAAAGCGACGCATTATAAACGATTTCGAAATATGGGCAGACAGCAACAAATGTCATGCGAATGTAGATAAACTATATGGGAAGGTCCCTGGATAGTAAATAACAAGAAATGCAAAACTTCACATAATGATATGCAGAAGGCTTGCAGGGAAATTCCGCAATATAGCCCAGGGATTTTATACTGGATGTATAGCCCCCTATGGGGCCATCATCTGAGCAGACAAACATACATACATACATACATGCATAGTTGGTCATTACAACCCTTCAGTCGAGATTATAACTTAGTTCCTCACGCCACTTATGTTGTGTGTGTTAATTTTATACATGAGTGGCGGAATCTACACTTTAAAGTCAATTCCGAACGACAAATTTTTGAGAAACTTTTCATGGCAATTTAATGTACTCTTGGTTTTTTTTTAGAAATCTGTTGAGAAAAAGTCCCTGGAGATATTTCTTCTCTTTTTCTTTTTCTTTTCTTCTCGTCGTACCATGGCGTGAAACGTGGTCTCACGGCTAACAAATACACAGCCTACTGGACTACGGCGACTACTGAGAAGACAAAATTAATCTCCAGACAGCTTAAATGTCTTTAGATAAGACATAGTTTCTGTATCGTGTTTTGGTATAATAGGGGCAATGAAAACATGTTCTGAAGCAATGCTGGAAGCTCAATGGAATTAAAGTCTGTTGTACACGGTTGTAAAAATATCGAGACTAGGGTTAGGATAATGATAAACAAGTCCAATACAAAATTCAATAGGGGATTCGTAACTCATTGAGTCGAATAACTGACAGCTCCCTCTTTAATTGACCCCTGGACCCAAACAATAATTTTTTTGATTTTGAGAAATTGCTTCACAACGAGGCATAGTAACGTGAAAGAAGAAAACTGAAAGCAACAAACTCTTTTAAAATAGGTATCTAAATAAATAGGTGTGGTTACTGATGGTAGAAGAACAGATTTTTCGACAGGAGTATGAGTTATAGGTTCTAGAATGAAATATTCTAAGCCAATGAGGAAACGAGGCCACAAACTTGTTATGTTTCAATCGGGTGATAGCTGTATACAGAGATCCCTAGAGATTGTTTATACCACATCCAACACATCTAAGAATTCCTTGTATGGGTTCATGAACACGGAAATATTGAAGGCAACAACACAACTGACGTAACAAATTCAGCCGTGAGTTTGGTATTGCAGAAAAACAAACAAATAATATCCCATAAAATTTGCGCATTTACAAAGGAAGACGGGATATTGAACCCATTTGCATAGGAATTAGACTAATTTGTTTCACTATTACAAAAGCAAAGCAAAATCTGTCTTAAATGTAATCAGTTACCATTTTAAAAACACTTTAGCAGCCATAATAGGAAGTTGGCCTTTGATTACACACGCACGGATAATGCAAATACGCATCAAAAATTTCTGCTGATTCTGTAATCATGAGAAAGAACAGAAAACTACAGATTATCTTTTCTGTTATTGCCCTGTACTGGAAATCTGAGACAAAGAATATTTAGTTACCAAGAATTTGTTAACATAACTTGTCTAACTAACTGCGATTTCAAAAAATTCCACACCTTCATTAGGATGGTTAGGAAACGTCAGCCAACAAAATCATAACCTTACTACAACAATATCATAAAGGACTCGGATAAACTGGGCTTTTTAAGGCAGCTGGATTCCATCCCGTACACGAAAAAATGCCATTCCCAAGTCACTAGTTCATATGTTGGACTCTGATAAAACTTTCGAGGTTCATTTCGGCTTCTGTACATTTCAATATCCTCGCACATTTATTTCTCCATTTCTATTTGTTTACATCCAAATAATCGAAAATAAATACTTGATTGGAAATGATTGCCTATGAATGGAAACATAAGTTATAAAGCCTTTTTTCTTTAAAAAATGAAATAAAAAATACTTCAAATAAAATTAAAAAAAAAATTCATTTCAGGCTATTCATTCATACAGCCATTCAACTTCCTCCATAATACGATTTGAAATGGTTTTCTTAGTTTATGGACCATGATAAATTAATTGCAATAAAAACTAATTTTCTCTTCATTTCGGCTGAATTAGAAACGACTGACAAGCATGAATAAAAACTCTTATTTCTGCTGAAAATAATGGAAATGAAAGCAAAAACAAAAACTAGAATATGAACATGAAACAAATCAGAAAATATTTTAAAACAGATCAGCTTTCACCAGCCATGATGCATGACAATGATTTAGACAACGACAACAACAAACACTGTCAGCATCAGTATCATCACGACCACCATCACCAGCACCACCACCAGCACTATGACTACTACTCCATTGACTCTAACGTATAGAAATTAGTTGAGAGATGTTTTAAACACTCATAACGATGAAATTGTGTGTTTTTTTTTTTTTTTTTTTTTTTTTTTGCCATGAGCCGGAGGTGGTAATCTTCGAAAGATACTTCTGTACCGACAAAAGCATGCACGATTCACCATCACTGGTGCCTACGTACTAAACCCACCCCCTACACACTTCAACCACTCTCCCCCCGCGGGACTGCCGTAAGGTATTACTTCGCGGAGGGCTGGTTAGCTCGAAAGCTTTATCACGTTATCCTAAATTTCGCCTTCGTTCCTCCAATCTTCGGAGTATCATCATTACTTCGGCCATTTTCTGGCTGTATTGGCTCCATAGCGTCCTAGAATTCAACAGCTCCTCCATGAGCTGGTTTGGTCCTAATCTATTTTCTCCGGGCCATCTAAATCTGGGGCAGCATGTTAGAATATGCCCCGCATCTTCCTCTTCATTTACACAGTTTGGGCATATAGGGGAAGTATCATGTCCAAATCTGTGCAGGTACTTCCTAAAACATCCATGACCAGTTAGAAACTGGGTCACGTAGTAATTCAGCTCGCAATGCTTGTTCTCCATCCAAAGGGTTATAGAAGGGACAAGGTGAAATGTCCATCTTCCCTTTAAGCTGCTCTCCCATCGTGACTGCCATTTGTGCATGGAAGTCCTTCTTTCCTCCGCTTTTATATCCGCTGTCCGTTCTGGATACTCGAGACGGCGAAAGTATATCCGCCTCATCTCATCCGCCAATATGTCTATTGGTATTGCCTTTGCCAATACCAATACCGCTTCATCAGACACTGTCCTGAAGCCACTTATCCGTCTAATCGCGCTTAGACGATACACCGAGGACAGTATTCTCCTTGTCGTCCCCACGGAGAGTGCCTCCGACCATATGGGGCAAGCATACAGCATTATCGACGTTACTACCGCTGAAATTATCCTCCTCTTGAATGGACCTGGTCCTCCAATATTTGGCATCATCCTCGCCAGTGCTCCCTGCGTTACACATGCCTTTTCGCCGATGTACTTTACGTGCTCCTTGAAATTCAACCTGTCGTCGATAATCACTCCCAGGTATTTTATCGCCCTCTTTGATTCGATCTGTGTGCCTCCAACGGTGACTTTCATCTTCTCCACTATCTTCCGGCCGCTTATCAAGACGGCTTCCGTTTTATGTGCAGCAAGTGTCAAACCTGCCTCATCCAGCCATGCTCCAACATTTCGAATCGCTGTGTTAGTTTTCTCCTCTATTTCCTTTACCGTCTTAGCTACCGAGACTATGGCAATGTCATCTGCAAAGCCCACAATTGTAGTCCCGTTTGGCAATTGCAGTCGAAGTACTCCATCGTACATAATGTTCCATAGTAGTGGGCCAAGAACAGAGCCCTGCGGGACACCCGCCGTCACTACGTATTCCTGCTCTCCTTCATCCGTTAGGTATATTAGTAGTATGTTTATGGGGTTTCTGGATCAATCTTTCCATACAAATTTGGGATCACGCTCGTAGTTTTTTGTATGGGGTTTCTGGATCAGTTTTTCCATACAAATTTGGGATCACGCTCGTAGTTTTTTGTATGGGGTTTCTGGATCAGTTTTTCCATACAAATTTGGGATCACGCTCGTAGTTTTTTGTATGGGGTTTCTGGATCAGTTTTTCCATACAAATTTGGGATCACGCTCGTAGTTTTTTGTATGGGGTTTCGGGGCCACTTTTTCTATACAAATTTGGGATCACGCTCGTAGTTTTTTGTATGGGGTTTCTGGATCAGTTTTTCCATACAAATTTGGGATCACGCTCGTAGTTTTTTGTATGGGGTTTCTGGATCAGTTTTTCCATACAAATTTGGGATCACGCTCGTAGTTTTTTGTATGGGGTTTCGGGGCCACTTTTTCTATACAAATTTGGGATCATCCCTTTAATTTTTATTTATTTTTTTCAGTTTAATTTTGAGTTTGTACCATGTATTGTGAAAGGGTAATGCTTTTTAATGTGTGTGTGATTAATGTTGAAATAAAAAACTGTTTAATTGTTTTTTTTTTTTTTTTTTTTTTTTTTTTTTTTTTTTTTTTTGTATACCTATACGCTTTACATATAGGCGTGATTAATGTTGAAATAAAAAAGTGTTTAATTGGTTTCTTTTTTTTTTTTGTTATAAAAGTGCATTTATTAAAAATTAAAAAACACATTTCCACAGTTTATTCAATACAAAACGGATATCGAGTTACATACTGACTGGCGCGTGTAAACAAAAAAAAATATTTCATATATTTTTCATTGCGATATTTGATCTGCTGAATTCTCACGCTCATTTGCCAGGTGTGATTAATGTTGAAATAAAAAAATGTTTAATTTGTTTTATTTTTTTATATTAATATTTTTATTAGAGAAAAATAAAAAAATATTATTCTAAAACTTATACTAAATACATTTCTTAAACTTATACTAAATACATTTCTTATAATTATAATTAAATTTTATTAAAGGTACAGTTTTTACAATTCAATTGTTTTTGTTATTATTATTTATGTTATTAGATGTTTATTTTTTCAGTTTTTTACAGTTTGAAATTTAAAAATACGTTTATAAAGATTAAAAAGCTTAAGTGTTAACAAGTATTGTGTATAAAATGTTTGACATCGACAAATGTTGAAAGATTGTGAATAAGTATTTTCACAGTTAGATCTATGTATGATATTATTAACACATATAAATGGATAATTTACATAATTACAAATTCTAAATTCATTTATAAGTTTCATAAATAAATCTATATGTTCTTTATCAATCTGATTACTATGTTTTATTAATAGTTCTTCCAATTCAGCTGATAAGATCATTTTTGAGTTAAAATTTTTGTTACACTTTATGTATACTGTATGAAGAGTAAATAAATTAATTCAGAGGTTTTATTGCTTAACAATATTTTTTCTTTTTAACAAAATTTCTAAGTAAAATTACATTCTTTTCATCACATGATTTTTTAATGTAAACTTTTAATAAAAACGTTTCATATTACAGTTTTTGTTTTAAGTATAAAGAATTTTGGATGTGGTTTTGTTTATTTAATATTTATTTTTTTGTATGATTTAATGTTGAAGAAACAGAAATATAATTGTACGTGTTGTTGTTTTTGTTTTAATTGTTGTTGTTTAGATAGATCTTCTGGGTTTTGGTAGGGATGTGTGTGTGTGCTAAAATTTGGGAGCATGCATAGCTGTAAAAGAAATAAATAGTTGTAAAATTGTGTATGATCGACCTATTGTATACGCTTTGCATATAGGTGTGATTAATGTTTAAATAAAAAAATGTTTAATTTGTTCTATTTTTTATAAAAGTGCATTTATTAAAAATTAATAAACATATTACCACTGTTTATTCAATGCAAAACGCATACCGAGTTACATACTGACTGGCGCGTGTAAACAAAAAAAATATTTCATATATTTTTCATTGCGATATTTGATCTGCTGAATTCTCACGCTTTGGTCAGGTGTGATTAATGTTGAAATAAAAAAATGTTTAATTTGTTTTATTTTTTATATAAATTTGGGAACATGCATAGCCGTAAAAGACTGTATTCTTTATTTTATTTTTTTATATGTTTTTTTTATTTTTGTATTATAAAAGAACATTTATTCAATGTTAAACGCATATCGAGTTACATACTGTCTAGCGCGTGTAGATCAAAATATATAATATATTTTTCATTATGATATTGAAATGAATCTGATAAATTCAAAGCATTTTTAAATCACATAAATAAAGTCAGTCAGAAATTCAATATCAGATTTCCGATACATTTCGCAATATAAAGTAGTTAATCATAATTCTAACATAATTTTAATAATAATTAATATCAATATTTTTCCAAATAATTAATCAGCATTTACACATAATTAAAATCATATCACTTAAATTATGAATACACGTGTATATAAGAAAATGTAAAATATGAAATGTAATTTAAAGCTAAATAATCAGAAATTGTATTTTAAATATAGTTTTTTCATTAGGAATTTAAAAAATAAATTTATATAAATAGAGTGTGTTAGAGTATTAACTTTTCATTTTCAAATTATAATTGAAACATAAAAAATACGTAAGGAAATGTTGTTACATTTATTTAGTGCTGATGATGAGGAAACCCAATGGTTTCCATCACCACCACCAACACATTCAACATCATCATCGACAACACCACCGCCACTATCAATCACACCGGCAACTGGAGCAAAGGAGAGGTTTTCCGCTCTAATGTCTAGACGTTTAAACGAAATCGAGAGGATACAGAGGAAATACACCTCATATATCGCTAAACAGAAGGCGATAGATGAGAAGCTCAAAAAACTATAACAAAAGAAGGAGGAGATAGAGACAAAATTGCTGCAGTTTTTAGAAACGCAGGAAGAAAAGAATCGTATTGCCGATTCTCCGTTGGAGATCCTTCACAAAAGTCGTTACAAATGTGAAATTTGTTTCAACTATTTACATGGAAAGGATCTCGTATTCCTCGGCTGTACACATTACTTATGCCTTGATTGTCTAAGAAGGTGGAACAAACTATCGTGTCCTCACTGTCGACAAGAAATTAACAACGTACATATCATAAAAAAGGTGGGGGATTGTTATGTTATAGATAAAGTTCCCCCGCCTAATATATTGTGCCCTATGCTAATTGATCTCACTTCCCATTATACTATGGAAAGTGATGATGACAATAATGATGATTTATAATAAACAAATTATATTTTTTCAAATTTAAGAATATCTTTATAAAAACTATACATATTTAATAAATAATGAATATTAAAAAAATTTTGTTTTTATTATTTTGAAAATATTGTTAGGTATTTATTTTTTCAGATTTTTTCAGATTCAAATTTAAAAATACGTTTATAAAGATTAAAAAGCTTAAGTGTTAGTAAGTATTGTGTATAAAATGTTTGACATCGACAAATGTTGAAGGATTGTGTATAAGTATTTTCACAGTTAGATCTATGTATGATATTATCAACACATATTACATAATTACATATTCTAAATTCATTTATTTTTGTATACCTATACGCTTTGCATATATGTAGGTGTGATTAATGTTTAAATAAAAAACTGTTTAATTGGTTTTTTTTTTTTTTTTTGTTATAAAAGTACATTTATTAAAAATTAAAGAACATATTACCACAGTTTATGCAATGCAAATCGCATATCAAGTTACATACTGTCAGGCGCGTGTAAACAAAAAAAATATTTTATATATTTTTCATTGCGATATTTGATCTGCTGAATTCTCACGCTTTGGCCAGGTGTGATTAATGTTGAAATGAAAAATGTTTAATTTGTTTTATTTTTCATATAAATTTGGGAACATGTATAGCCGTAAAAGACTGTATTCTTTATTTTATTTTTTTATATGATTTTTTTATTTTTGTATTATAAAAGTACATTTATTAAAAATTAAAAACATTTTCATACAGTTTTAAACAAATTATATTTTTTCAAATTTAAAAATATGTTTATAAAAACTATACATATTTAATAAATAATGAATATTAAAAAAAAATTTGTTTTTATTATTTTGAAAATATTATTAGGTATTTATTTTTTCAGATTTTTGCAGATTCAAATTTAAAAATACGTTTATAAAGATTAAAAAGCTTAAGTGTTAATAAGTATTGTGTATAAAATGTTTGACATCGACAAATGTTGAAAGATTGTGAATAAGTATTTTCACAGTTAGATCTATGTATGATATTATCAACACATATTACATAATTACATATTCTAAATTCATTTATAAGTTTCATATATAGATCTATATGTTCTTTTATCAATCTGATTACTATATTTTATTAATAGTTCTTCCAATTCAGCTGATAACATCATTTTTGAGTTAAACTTTTTGTTACACTTTATGTATACTGGATAAGGAGTAAGGAACAACTTAAAATAAAATTAACAAATTCAGAGGTTTTATTGCTTAACAATGTGTTCTCTTTTTAACAAAATTTCTAAGTAAAATTACATTCTTTTCAGCACATGTGTGATTAAAATTATTATAATTTTCACAAATCTTTATATTTGAATTATATTTATACAAAATTACAGTTAGATTACAATTATGTAAGTTGAACAGCTGCATATGAGGACATAAGAAAAAGTTATGATTATATTATATATTAAACCCAACCCCCTCTACTT